>CM061133.1:288681942-288900680 GCA_030789695.1 Scilla litardierei | reverse complement strand
AGCATCTGATAAATGTTTTCTACTAGATAGGTGTGTTCGATTAGGATATTGTTGAACTTTCTGGCAGACGCACCCTGATATCAATCTCTTATGTAGTGATCGCGTAGCAGAAACTGGACAAAGACGTTTGGGTTACTGCTATGGCTCAGATAACAGGTGACATTACTAGCCCTCGCCACATTTATTGCATAGCCTACATCAGTCACAGGGGGAAATTCTGGCTTCTCACAATCTAAACTCACAGCCGACAGATCTCCCCATTCTGCCCACATCTTCTTGGGTACCTATTAGGATACACCAAACATGTGTCGTCATTCTTGGCAGCCAGCTCAATCTCCTCCTTTGTGAGAAAGATCCCAATAAAATCACAAACAAACTCTCATGCCCGAATGATATCCAGTGACCTGACTCCCCATCCAGTCTCAACTGACCTAAATATTTCCAACCGGTGCCACAACCGCTTGTTGCTCGGTCGATTCATACAACTCAACGGGTAACCACAGTGCTTCCCACACTCATAAAAGCAAAGGTCTACCTTTCAAGAGTCTCCCACAATGATCATAAGCCAGCTCCCCTCCATTCCCCTTGACACACTCGCAACCAACACCACAATCTGAAACACGTCGGCACCCGATGTACCCAAGTCCTTTCGTAAAAAAAGACTTGAAAGTAGGATGTAGTTGGTAACTAAATTGTAACAGATCCTGCCACCCATCGATACTATTGACCACGGTGACAGGCTCCTTCTCCTTCCCCTTTGAAATATTAGCACACAAGTACCTATTCGGATTTGGATTCTTCTTCAGCTCCTCCACCGACTTGAGAACAACACTCCCTATCTCCTCCTGCCCTTGGAGCCTCACAAGCTTAAACTTGTATACAATGAAGCCAGATTTCCCCACATCAGTCCACCACTTTTCAATCATATACAGTCAATCGTAAACATTCACCTTGTTCGTCATATTCTGTTCGCAACTCAGCCTGCAAAATGACCCGTATCTTAATCACGTAATTAATAAGTCAATTTTTTGTTAAATTCATTCTATTAATTGGAGAAGAAGGGAAGCTCCCATTGTCAAAAAAAACCATTAGTATGAAAGCTCCGAAGAGAAAGAAAAAAGAAAAACATAAAGAAAATTCAAGTCATGGTATGGTTGTTGAAGACTAGCAATTTAGAAACAGAGCGCTCCCAATTGCCCACTCTTTAAGTGAATCGCAATCCCGTAATTAATTATTTTTGCCAAATTTTTGAATAGAATGAATTTGGGATGTGATCTCCCCCAATAGCAGTATATACAAGAACGTCTCCTTGATCGTCATCATCCTCGTGACCACCAGAGATGATGATGCTCGTGGTGATGGGCTTACCATTGAGGCTCTGGCCTGTTTGGAGATAGGTATGCCCTCGAGGAAATTTATCTCTGTGTATATATACAAATGCCTTGTTCAAAATAACAGTAAGCTACATGGTAAGTATTTATCTAAGTTAATAATAATGTAGTCGACAATAGAACTTAGGTAAAGTCTTGAGACTTAATGCGAGTTTGAACAAGTATCGAAATGAGGAGCTCGATCATGGAGAATTGTTTGATCGTTAATAGCATAAGTCTGAAATCGTTTGTGGTCAAAGATGTTTCGAGAAAAGGATATCGAAACATCGGATAGACCATTGTGTCTTTGTCTTTACCATGGAGCGGTGACGATGATTTCATGGTCGTTCGACATGGCAAAATCGGAGATGAGACACAAGTGCTCATTGGAGAATGAGTTCACTGAACGACCCAACGAGAATTATCTCATGATTAACATAAAAAATCTGTCAGTGATAACTCGGTGATGATAGGTTAGTTGTTCCTTAGACTTGAGGTCATTGTACGAACTTGTACGTGAATGGAGTCACTTAGATTTCTGACCAAGCTTCGAGGCAAGGCCTGTCGTAAGGTCTTTGGTTGGGTGACACTTGAAGCGTGCGATTAGAGTAATGACCAAGAGAGAATTCGTCTCTACCGTTAAGGACCATGGCTATGGGAAAAACAATAGAAGGGGGGTTGAATAGTGTTTATGTAATTTAAAAAAATAGTTACACCAATTTAAATTCCTAACCAACAAATAGTGCGGAATAGAAATAAACCCAAAATGAAACAAATGCAAACGCAAGGATGTTTCAAGGGTTCGGATTACCCAAGTCACTTTCCGACTTGTTTCCGGTAATCATACGTCCCTTCCACCAGGTTAACAACCGGATACTCAAGTTAGAACCCTAACTTGAGGTTTTCTTAAAACCCACTTGTAGCAACCCTACAAGTGAAATCGAAATACAATCGATTGACCTTGACTCCTACAACTTGGGAGCAAGCAAACCACTCTCACAAACTGAGAGTAAATCAAATAACGAAAGTTATGAAATATGAAATTAAACTACACTTACAATCACCTATGCCTTGAAGTAGAACTTGAAGGAGAAGGGTGTTGTGTTGAAAGACTCTCTTGGAAGAGAGGAAAGCCCTTTCTCTTGACTGCACCAAATGCCTAGAAGATATCTCTTTGGCTCTAGGTTGGAGAGCAAGAGATTGAAGATTGGAATTCTTAGGGCTTTAGGATTTGAGAGCTTTGATCTTGAGAGAATGAAATCTTGAATGAATGAGAGAGTGACTAAGTTACCTCTCAATGGAACAGTAGAGGCTCCTTATATAGGTTTCTCAAACCCTTCAAACGAATTCAGCAAAACCCCCTTTGAAATCCGTGAGAAAAAGCTCAACGGATAGAATCTGCGCCCGCGACAGTCGACTGTTGAAGAATTCACAGTCGACTGCTGCACAGTCAAAGAGAGTAGGTGAGAATTCATAACATAGGTGAGAATTCATAACGGTAACTGACCACGTGAACAGTCGACTGATGAGGCATAGACAATCGACTGTTGAACCAACAAACGACTGTAAATCCTACTACAGGTGACTGGCCGTAAGTTGGGTAAGTTGATGAAATCTGGAAAACGTCTGGGAGAACAGGACAGATGACTGATGAAGAGAAGACAGTCGACTGTTAATCAGAACAGGTGATTGTAATTCCTTCTACAGACGACTGTCAAAACCCTGAGATTTTCCAGAGAGCTGAGTCATCAAATAGGCTCAAGGACAGGTGACTATTGAAGCATTGACAGTCGACTGTTTCATTGGACAGTCGACTGTAAATTCAACAATAGTCGACTGGCCAGAATAAACAGAGAAATAGATTTTGGGCTATAGATAGATAGGCGACTGATTAACAAAACACAGTCGACTGTCACTGGGACAGGCGCCTGTGGATCATTCATAAGTCGCCTGTGAAAGTTAACGCAGAGAAGCCCAAAACCGTGCTGAAAAAGTTTGTCATAACAGGCGACTGTAGAACAAAACACAGTCGACTGTAAAACGTTCATCAGTCGATTGTTATAATCATGATATGCACAATCCAGCTAGAAATGAATTGGAGTCTAAGGAAGGTTGATCTAATGAAATTCTAAGACTGAAATGGAGATGTGTGTGTGCTCCAACAAAGTTCTACTTCTAAGCTACATACTAGAAGAGAAATGAGAAAGTTACATTTGACGAACTCTCTCTTCTATCCAACGCATGAGCTTGAAGTCTTCTAGGAGCTTCAATCACCATCTACGATCATTCAATCCATTTCATTTGCTTTCAATGATCTTTGAGTGTCATCCATTGCAAGTAGATCTTCATAATAAGCTTAGGCAATGGATTAACTGCAAAATAGGAGATTAGTCACAAGTATTTATGTTTGCTCATCATTAACACCAAGCAGGGAGAAGTCCAATACTCAACATTCTCCCCCCTTTTGATGATGACAAACAAACATAAACAAAAAGATAAACAATTATGCTTAAAGAAAACTTACTCCCCCTACATAGATGCCAACCAAGTTAGTCAATACGTATTAGGGCATCTATATATCAATTGAAGCAAATGAGTAAGATATACATGAGTGAAATGAATTCATGAAATCTAGGATTTAAAATCCCTATTCATTGTATCTTACTCCCCCGGAATCGAAGGTAACTTCAATCTTAGATTCAAGTGTTATTAGTATGTACTTAGCACATTCATTATGAATTATGAATCTATATGTTTATTTCTCTCCCCCTATGGCATTATCCAAAAGGTGGGAGTAAAATAACAACACTCGTGCTAAATAAGAACTAGTAACAATTACGAGAGTTTAAAGATTTATAAATCAAAACTCATAAAACCGAATCATAAACTTAGGTGATCAGAGGAATGTGAGTCCAATATCAAGATTGAGATATACGAAGAAAACATATTGTCTCAAATCACATCACATGTAGAATACAGCATATATGGAGACAATAACTCAAAATTCACACAGATATAATAATCAATATGCAATGTGTGAAACAGACGAAGAAACATCAACTTCATATATATATCTATTCTATAAAATAGGGATGTTATCATGGGTTTTTGGATAAGAGATATTGGATATGAGAAATTGGATAAGGGTTTGAATTGTATTTGGGGGTATAAAAATGAGGGATGTGTAATGCCCTACGTAGCTACTGCACAAGTACTAGAGGGGGGTGAATAGTACTTTAAAATAATTAAGAAGATAATTCCTAATTATCTTGCAAACTTCAACCAACAATGCGGAAATGTAAATGTGACAACAAAGAAATGCAATCGCAAACAAAACGATATAACGGGTTCGGAGCCACCCAAGTCTCCCCGACTTGTTCCCGGTGATCCTACGTCCCAAACACCCGGATCCCCTCCGGCTACTTGAGTTAGAAACCTCTAACTCAAATTTACACTATGAAATACTTGTAGAAAACCTCTACAAGATCAAATCATACACAAATGAAATTGTGACTCCCACAAACCGGGATCACAAACCAACTTTCACAACCGAGAGTAAAATTTGCAATATTCAAAGTAAATTGAAATATGAAATGCTTACCACAAAAACCTATGCCTTGAGTAAAACTTACGATTTAGGGCAAAGAGGATTTTGGGGAAGATGAAGGCACCAAACCCTAGCTCCAAGTATATGACCAGCAATGGAAGCCTAGGAGGATGTTGGTGACCTAGAATCAAGCATTTGGCTTGGAAGGCTCACAATCAATGAATCTCTCTTTTGAAATAAGAGTGAGGGAGAGATTCTTGAATGGAAATGAATGAGCTTTGAATGAGAATTAATTGCTTCTCTTTGATCTCTAAACTTCAATAAATATTAGCCTTGAATGCTATAAATGCAGCACTCCAAGTATATATAGGATAGAGGAAAGCGAGAGCAAAATTCGTGGAATTTAATGCTCCAACGGCTCTATTCTGAAGCAGACTAGTCGGTCAAAGAAGGATCACTGACCGACTAGTTCATCAACTAGTCGGTCGGTGATTCAACATGAACCGACTAACTGAAGAATAGCCAAAAGAAGAAGTTCAGACAATAGTGAACTAGTCGGTCCAAGAAGACTTGCCAACCGACTAGTTTCACAACTAGTCGGTCGGTGAGTGTTCTTTGACCGACTAAGAGTCAAAATAGTATAGTCTGAAATCAAGTTGAACTAGTCGGTCTGAGAACAAATTCCAACCGACTAGTTTCTCAACTAGTCGGTCGACAAACGTTCTTAGACCGACTAATGATAAACAGTAGCTCAGGCTGAAAAACTGTACACAGAACTAGTCGGTCTAAGAAGGATTCCTAACCGACTAGTTTCACAACTAGTCGGTCGGTGAACCTTCTTTGACCGACTAACTGTAAACAGTGAATGAGCTGAAATTAGTCAAGGCATTCTAGTCGGTTCATGGTGCTTTGCCGACTGACTAGATTGTCATCTAGTCAGTTGGTTCTTCTTCTTGAACCAACTAACATGCACAAAAAGCAGCGAAACGAAGCACGAAGCTTCGGGAAAGTTTGTATGGGCTTTTAATATGATCCTAGCTCTAAGATGTGATCGTTATGAAGATTAAACCGTAAGACCTACTCAAGGCTTAACAATCTATGAAACGAAGCTAGAAGACTATAAATAAAACTTGACGAACCGTCTTCAAATGCTTCGATTCGAGTCTTTTGACTTCAAAATTGGTCCTTGAGCTTCAACGAAGCTTCAAGCATACGATCACGCGCTTTGAGAAGTCTCGAGACGTCGCTTTTGATGTTCATAGAAATTTGGTGACGATCTCCATAACTGCGCTCACAAAGAGTTAGTTCACGATATTTATGTTTGTTCATCATCAAAACCAAATCCGGGGAATCTATACTCAACATTCTCCCCCTTTTTGGTGATGACAAACCAACATAAATAATAATCAGAAATAATGATTCAAATATAATTTACTTACTCCCCCTGCATTGATGACATGTTAATTCCATATTCAATAATAATCATAAGCATCAAGCAGACGAGTAAAGTATAAAATGTGAATCCAATTATCGAAATTTAGGATTTGAAATCCATTTTTATATCTTAACTCCCCCAGAATCTAACATATCAAATTAGATTCTTGGAAAATTGCTTTAAATTATCATTTAGCACATTGTCATTATTAATTCTCTCCCCCTTTGGCATTAGCAAAAAGAGTGGGAGGAGATCAACGACAACAACAATTGCTTCAAATAAAAGCACGTGAGTCGTAGAATACGACCACGGTCCAAATGACACCAAAGGAAAATACGAATTAAATCAAAGCGTGCCAACGAGACCATAGTCGATAATCGAAAAATAAAATCATCAAAACTCAAATTAATTTCACGTATTGAGTTATGGAATATACTCTCCAATATCAACATTCTTGATGAATTAAGTGCATGGAAAACAATTTTATGTTTTCATAGAAAATATTTCTATAAAATCAAGAAATTCGTCGAGCGACGAAGTCAACATCAGAGACAAATAAAATTAAATAATGTGCACACGAAGGTAAATGTCAACACGATGTATATATATATATATATATATAATCAAAATGGATACATCTGACAACATACATAATATAAACGATCGAACGATCGAAGCACATCATACAACATATATCACAACAGATATCGAAGTATCTCAAAACATACAGAAATACATCAAAAATACATCAAAAATACATCAAAAAATACATCAAAAAACTCCAGAACCACCCAATCTATCCTACCCAAACTCTCGCTACAAGATATATCATCCAAAGTGCATCAGGAGAGTCCTCCAAGCAAGCTCAGGAGGCAGAGGCAGGGTCAGCAGCAGCAGCAGGCTCTGCAGGAGGGGTGGTGGTCACTGGGTCAGCAGGAGTGTCCAAAGAAGGTAGAGTCGCTACGGGAGTGGCCTCGGGAGCACCAGACGAAGTATCCACCGTAGGAATGGTGGCAGCAGGTGTGCTCTCGGGGGCACCAGTAGAAGTAGCAGCAGGAGCAGACGTACCCTTTGGGGCATGAGCAGCAGATCCAACGAGCTCCTAGAGCTCATCCTCAACCATCTCCTCATCGTCAGAAACAGACGGAGGAACCTCAATGCCAAAATGAGAGCACATGCGAGCAAGCATCACCTCAGAGTGAGAAACTCGGGACTCCACACGACGAAGGGAAACATCAAACTCAGCAAGTGTAGGAGTAGGAGGAGGAGCTGAAGCTGAAGCTGAAGATGAAGGGGTCGTCTTCTGAACGTGACGAAGCGCCGCAAGAGACTTCTTGACGACCGTCGCATTCAGAGGAGGACCAAGAGGACGCTCGTCATCAGGAGGGAGAGGGACCTTGAAGTGACGGAAGACGAGTGTCAGAAGGCAAGGGTAGGGGATGTGAGCTGATTTTGTGGATTTCCTAATACACTCGAAGGAATACATCTTATCAAGAATAATCCTAGCCCAATTGATCTCGCTCCCCA
The DNA here is from genome assembly GCA_030789695.1 of Scilla litardierei. NCBI lineage: Eukaryota > Viridiplantae > Streptophyta > Magnoliopsida > Asparagales > Asparagaceae > Scilla > Scilla litardierei. Next base: position 288,892,801 of record CM061133.1, on the reverse strand, counting down.
TGAAGAGAGCGTAGATCAGCTTAAGAAATGGCTGGGATGACAAGCTCGATGAGCCGTACTTCAGAAGGAGGCATGACTTCAGAATAAGATTCAAGACCCAATCGTTAGGCTTGAAAGATTTGGATGGGACGCCAATCATGGCGGGAGGGATCACATGGAAAATCTCAGAAAGCATGGCCTGGTCAAGATCAGAGATGTCATCGACAGAGATATTGGTAGGAAGGAGGCCAGACGAGGAGACACCTATCAGATCCCCTAAGATTTCTGCCGTGAGGATAATCGGTGTCCCCAAGACAGTCGTCTCAATGGAATGGGTCTCATCATACTGACCCCGAACACGGTTCGGGTAGAAAAGCTTGACTAGACGGGGGTACGGGTGTGGATTCGCCTTAGGGTCATGGCGAAGATAGTCAAGGAGACCGCTATACGAAAGAAGATCGGCTAGGTGAGGGAAGTCGGAGAACTGAACGAAGTGCTCCAATAACAGAGGATAGTGCTTAATACGGTTGTATGCCGCGAGACACATAGGGTCATCACGACACAACGAGATATCTACACCGCCAACTGGCATGGGAGCCTTCCCCTTAAATGGCCGGGTACTAGAAGTCGGACGAGTGCTAGATGTCGGAGGAGGAGTAGGAGCCCTAGCGGTATGCTCAGACTCGGAGATATACTCGATATCGGAATTCGAAGCACCGGGAGGAGTGGGAGCACGAGATGAGCTGGGCTTGGGCTGAGAAGATCGGGCTCTAGGTTTAGCGGTCGCTGTCCTCTTCTTCTTAAGAGGAGGCGAAGACGACGAAGGATGGGTCGTTTTGGAACGGTGTTTGGGTTGTGGGGGGTCCGTAGACGGAGACTCTATGGTCATAGGTGATGGACGCGAGGGTTCGATCGGGATACATGTCTTCGCCATAATCGAGACGAGACACGCGCAAACAAACGAGATCGAAAACTAAAACCCTAGGCCGAAACCCTAGCACAAACCCTAAACCGAATGAAAAACAGAGAAACCCTAACCCTAGAAGCAGAGATCAAACCCTACACAGCTAGAGGAGAGTGATACCTAGGAGGAAGATTGGCTAGGGATCGACGGCAAGCGGCGGGGATGGTCGGAAATCGATGAAATCGACGGAGGAGATGAAGAGGCACGGGGTTTTAGGGGGTCTGAGGAAGAGAGTGCACCGATTAGATATGATTCTAATCGGTGCAGAGGAGTATAAGTCGATCGGAATGCGAAAAGACGCAACAATCCTTGTGCAATTAGTCGGTCACAGTTCAAGCGCTGACCGACTAGATGACGATCTAGTCGGTCAGCCAATGAGCTTGAACCGACTAAGTGCAAACAGTAACTGAAGCCAAAATTAGGGCATGAGTTAGTCGGTCCGCGTTCATTCACTGACCGACTAGAACGCAATCTAGTCGGTCGGTCAATGAACATGAACCGACTAAAAGAGTCCAAAAATTTTAGAATTTGAAATTTTGAGTTCTCTCCTAATCGCACTTGGACGAAACATCGAAATAATCTCATACATCATTATACTACCCCATTAAACATCGAAAATCTTAAATTTGACGTTCATGAATAAATCGAGCATAAATTCCGAAAATTCAAACATAAATCCAGAAAATTCTCAATTAATCTAGCATGAGCATATATAAAGAAATTTAATAGCATGCAAGATTATTGAACAAAATATGAATCCTAAAGCTCGGATTCACCCATAATCCCCAATTCTCGACGTAACCGCACAAAGAGGTCTTCCGTTAGTGGTTTCGTGAAAATATCGACGATTTGCTTCTGGGTTTCAACGTACACTAAAATGATGTCCTTTTTAGCAACATGATCATCTAAGAAATGGTGACGGACATCTATGTGTTTAGAACGGGAATGGTGTACCGGATTCTTAGAGAGACATATTGCACTTTGGTTGTCCACCATGATAGGGCAAGTATCACAGTTTATACCAAAGTCTTTAAGAGTGTGTCTCATCCAAAGAACCTGAGCACACGCGGCACCGACGGCAATATATTCCGCCTCAGTGGTTGAAAGTGATACGGAATTCTGCTTCTTGGAAAACCAAGAGACAAGAGAATTTCCTATAAAATGGCAAGTGCCACTAGTACTTTTCCTGTCGGATTTGCATCCCGCATAATCTGCGTCACTATATGAGATTAACTCATATGTGCTAGACTTTGGATAAAGTAATCCGAAGTCAAGTGTGTAACTTAAATAACGGAAAATACGTTTTACCGCTACTAAGTGAGATTCCTTAGGTTGAGACTGATAACGAGCACATACACATACGGAAAACATAATATCGGGCCTACTAGCAGTGAGATATAATAAACTACCTATCATACCTCGATATAGACGAATGTCTACATCTTTACCGCCCGAATCTTTATCAAGATGTGTAGTAGTGCTCATTGGAGTCTTCTTCCCGAAGGCATTCTTCATTCCAAATCGCTTTAGCAACTCCACCGTGTACTTGGTTTGGTGGATGAAGATTGCATCGTTCATTTGGCGAATTTGGAGACCTAAGAAATATTTGAGCTCACCCATGTGGCTCATCTCAAATTGATCCTTCATAACATTTGAAAACTCTTCGCAAAGAGTGAAGTTAGTAGCACCGAAAATGATATCATCAACGTAAATTTGAACTAAAATTATATCATTATTCGAATACTTAACAAATAATGTAGAATCAACTTCTCCCATTTTAAAACCCAAATCCAAAAGAAAGTTCTTTAGACGGTCATACCAAGCTCGAGGAGCTTGTCTCAAACTGTAAAGTGCTTTCTTAAGTTTGAAAACGTGATTTGGAAATTTTTCATTTATAAAACCCGGAGGTTGAGAAACATAAACTTCCTCAACAACATCTCCATTTAAAAACACACTTTTTACATCCATTTGAAAGAGTTTAAAATCTTTATGGCATGCAAAAGATAATAATAATCTAATAGATTCTAATCTAGCTACCGGAGCAAAGGATTCTTCGAAATCTATACCTTCCTCTTGACGGTAGCCTTGAGCAACTAACCGAGCTTTGTTCCAGACGACGATTTGGTTTTCGTCGGTCTTGTTCTTGAAAATCCACTTCGTTCCTATAACGGTGTGGTTCTTCGAAGGTAATGGAACAATCTCTCAAACCTCATTCCTCTCGAATTGAATGAGTTCCTCCTCCATGGCTAAGATCCAAGCACCATCTTCGCACGTTTCGTTAATATTCTTTGGCTCTATCGAGGAGGCAAAGGCACAATGAGCGAAGTAGTTGACTTGAGATCTCGTCTTAACACTATCAAGGTTGTTGCCAATGACTTGCTCATGGGGATGGTCATGAACGGTATGAAGCCGTTTGGGAATTCCCTGATCACTAGGAACATTCTCAAAAGATTCATTAGTAGGGTTAGTAACATTAGAATCAATAGAATTAGAATTACCAATAGAATCACTTAAGACATCCATTGAGTCATCATCATTAGTAATTCTAGTCGGGACAAAACCTTCATTAAATGAAACATGAAGAGATTCCTCGATCGTTGAGGTTCGTTTGTTGTATATCCGGTAGGCTTTGCTACGGGAGGAATATCCAACAAATATCCCCTTATCGGATCTTGGATCAAATTTGTCCAAACTACCATACGTGTTTTTAATAAAACATTTTGCGCCGAAAACTCGAAAATGTTTAACTTGAGGTAATCTACCAAACAACAATTCATAACAAGTTTGTTTGGTGCCGGGCCTCAAAAGTATTCTATTAAACACATAGTAAGCGGTATGTACCGCTTCCGCCGAAAATTGATGGCCAAGTTGGCTATCATCAAGTATAGTGCGAGCACATTCCACTAGCGTCCTATTCTTCCTCTCAACAACACCATTTTGAGGGGGTGCGCGAGGGAAAGAAAAGGTGTGAGTAATACCAACTTCATCACAAAAGTTTGAGAAAGACTCATTCTCAAATTCCCCTCCATGATCACTACGAATAGTGACAATGGTGGTTCCAATGAGATTTTGTACTTTCTTAACAAATATTGTGAAGTTTTCAAAAGCATCATTTTTATTACTTAATGAAAATACCCAAGTAAACCTAGAAAAGTCATCAACGATGACAAGTCCATATCTAGCATTTCCTAATGAAGCAACTCTAGTTGGCCCAAAAAGATCTAGATGTAATAGCTCTAGAGGCCGCTTAGATGAAATGCTTTTCTTAGGTTTAAATGAAGATTTTGAAAGCTTGCCTCGTTGACACGAGTCACAAAAGCTTTTCTTTTAAAAGACAAGCTTAGGAAAGCCTCTAATAGAATTTAACTTGGAAAGCTTAAAAAATGTTCCAAAGTTCACATGACCAAAACGTCGATGCCATAAGTGTTGTTCACTTGTGTAGGCAATGAGACATTGTTCATGCGATTTTGGAAGATCTAATATATAGATATCCTTATGGTGTGTGCCAGAGAATAATACATCATTAGTATTTTTATTCAAAATATGGCACATTCCTTTCGCAAAGCTAACTTTGTAACCTTTGTCACAAAGTTGGCTTATTGAAATAAGATTGTGGTTTAATCCTTTAACAAGGTAAACATCACTTATTAATGGTTTAGAAGGATTACCTACTTTACCAACACCAATGATGGTTCTGCTCTCGTTGCCTTCAAAGACGACTCGGTTCCCATTTGCAATGGGCACCACTCCGGAGAGCAATTGAGCATCACCCGTCATGTGTTTTGAACACCCGCTATCGAGTATCCAATTATTCTTGGAGCCAAATTTTGATTTGTTGCTCCGTTTCTTTTTCTTCAGTACCTAAAGATAAACATATCATTCCATGGTACCCAAGGTCATTGGGTCCTAAAGATTAGACCTTTGGAAGCCAAGTCCAATTGGACTTAGACTTCCCCACATAATCATCATTATGCACTATATTCATGAAATAAGAATTCATGTAAACTTGTTTTTCATGCATATTTGTGTCCTTTGGGCTCCAAATAGTGAAGATTTTGGGAGCCCTATTCCTATCGGGAGCATGCATGCGTTGTTGATTTCTACGTGATGCATGTCGTGGATAGGCATACGACACATGATGAAATGGTGCATGATGATAATTGTTCATATGATGGTGTGGGTGAACATATGCATGTGGAGGAACACGTGCGTGAGGGTGTCTCACTTGGTGTGTACATGCCCGTGGATGTGGTGCATAAAAATCATCATATGTGTGAACATGTGGAGTAGGATGTGAGTTCCTACGTGGCATGGTATTGGTGTACATATAAGCATGACCCTTCTTTGGAGGTCCACCCAAAGTGAGTTTCTTTCCAAAAGAGGGTGTGTACGAAGTGGAAGCACCATTGGTAGATGAACTACCAATAGAGTGTTTGCTCCCACTTGTTGAAGCATCGGAAGTTGGCCTAACAAAGGTAGTAGACGACTTGGATGAATTTCTCATCTTATACCCCAAGCCAATGTGGTGATTGGCCGGAAGTAAGTCATTTAGGATTTTATCCAAATGATCCTTACCCTTATTGAATTTATTAATTCGGCCTAATGTGCACTCATATTTCTCGGTGAGAGAACGCATAGAAGCATCCAAAGTGGACACTTGCGATGTGAGCACATAAACACGAGATTTGAGATTCTCATTCTCAATACTCAAAGTTGAGTTTTGAGAAGTCAAATCCGCTATCTTGTGTTCCTCCGAATCCTCAATATGAACATGTTCAAGTTGAGACTTGAGATTTTCAATCTCATTTCTCAAGTCTTCAACAACGGTGTCGTTGTTGATGACTGTAGATTTAGGCGAGGTTTGGAGACTAACTAACTCATCTTTGGTCTTAGTATATCTATTTACTAATTTAGAATATTTAGACCAAATTTGCTCGTTAGCTAATTTAAGGTCGTCCATTGTTACCTCATCGCCTTCATCCTTGCTATCATCGGAGGAAGACTCTTGATCATGCTCCTCTCTAGCCACGAAGCACATGTGTGCTTGCTCCACTTGTTCATCATCCGACTCTCCACTTGACGAGTCCTCGTCGGAGTCGGTGAATGTCCTGACAAGTCCTTTCTTGTCCCTTTCTTGTACTTCTTCGACTTGTCGAACTTTGGCGCCTTCCACTTTTCCTTGTGTTTGTTTTGAGGACAATCCTCTTTCATGTGTCCTGGCTTGTTGCATTTGAAACACAAAGGAGCGGAGGCGTTAGAAGAACTAAACTTTGATTTGTTCTTGAAATTACCTTTCCGGAAGAACCGGTTGAACTTCTTTGCCATGAGGGCAATGGACTCCAAGTCCAATTCTTCTTCCGATTCTTCATCATCGGTAGATGTGGATGTAGATGGAGCGGCCTTGAACGCAATCGCCTTTTTCTTTGATAAGGGAAGAGCTAGGGTTTTCGCCTTTTTCTTTGATAAGGGAAGAGCTAGGGAACGCAATCGCCTTTTTCTTTGATGTGGATGTAGATGTGGATGTAGATGGAGCGGCCTTGAACGTAATCGGGTTTTTATAAGGGAAGAGCTAGGGTTTTGAAGAAGATATGATCAAAAGAGAATCCCTAGAGTTAAGGAATTGATTTGCAATGTGGATTTGAATATTTGGCCAGAGATAGGATATTTGAATATGATTTGAATTAGGATATGAATATAATTAGGTGAATAGATTTTTGACCAAGTCCATCAATGAATAGATTTTTGACCAAGTCAAGAAATCATTTCCATCTCATCTCAAATTGGACTAAGTCCACTTTGCTTAGGCCAAAGCTCTCTCTCACACCCAAATGGCTATATGAATAGCACTTTCTCCAAATAGCGAAAAATGTAACGTTTTGCCAATCCTGAAACACACTGAGCACACACGTCAGATATAACGACACATTTGTCATCATCAAACCAAGATCTCAGATCGTTGCTTCTAACAATCTCCCCCTTTTGGTGATGACAAACCCATAAAAGATTTTTGAGCAATAGATGTGTGTGTGATGTGTGTGGGAAGGGTGTAATGCACTATGAATCATGGAATGAGACATTCAAGTATTACAACAAGCATGCACAACATTATAACAAATATAAAAGCATGCTCCCCCTTCTCTCAAGCTCCCCCTTCAACATTTGATGTAGTATTTTTCATGCTCATGCCCCCCCTTCAACGAATAATTCCCGACATCAAATCTTTTCTCTTTCTCCCCCTTTGTAATCACCAAAAGTGGATTAATGAAGTCACAATACTATCCCATGCAAAAATAAACCATTATTAAATGTAGCATACAATTTGCATGAGTTTTCCACAAAATAGACAATCAAAGCTCATAGGATTTCATAACAAGACTTCTCCACCTTTGTGTAAGTGTAGTGATATAGACAATAAAGTACAAGAGGAGATTCAATTTCAGAAAATCAACCAAATCAATCCACATTTTCCAATTTTTCATGAATATCACTAGGATTGATTTTTCCCACCTCATCAAAGATGAGTTCAAGTTACCGAACCCCAAAGCATGGCCTAAAAGGACTTTTAAATGTGGGGTGGCATTACTTGACGAGTTATATACACCAACGCTAATGATTACCCATGTAGCATAAGTTGGATACTCGTGGGTTGTGTATTAGCCATGAAGTGTATCCATTTTTCATACGGAGAAATTTTTTTTAATTCTTTTGTGCTCAATTTTAATTCATGGCTAAACGCTTCATATCCCTTAGAAAATTCAGAAATTAATCATTCCTACATTCACTTTCCATTATTCTTCAAAAGAATCTCCAAAAGCACTAAAAAGTCAAATATCGTGAAAGTGCAAATGTAGGTGTAGAAGTCAAGTTTAAAACTTTTGAGACATGTCATGGCTACTAAAAAGATAACACCATGTTCATGTAGCTACAAAAATAATGAATTAACTTCTACAAGGGATAGATTTGATCATTCATACAATACCACTTAAGATAAATCATAAAGGGTATTCTTTTAAGCACATTTTTTAAATATTTTTTTTGGTTTTTCAATTTTTTTTGGATTTTTTTTCAGAAATTAAAACATTAAAAAACATGCAAACAAGCACATAAAAAAAAATCAAGCACACAAAACAATCTATGAAGGTATGCAATGAAATGCAAAGAGGGATAAAAATTATACCTTCTCGTCGCTATTTGACGAAGGAGCTAAAAGAATGAGACATTGAAAAATTTGCTCCTCGCCAAATCTCCATCACACCTACATGAAAGGTGTTAAGTGTGACCTTGGAATCCAATAAGGTCCACGAGTGTTAGCCATTAAAGATTTAGGAACCCAAACTTGTTTAAACTTGATATTTGTGTTCCTAAATTTACAATAATATGAAGTGTGGCCTACACTATCACAAGTAAAGCACTTTGCATATTTGTTCTTTGCAATAGAGGGTACATTGTGGAATTTCTTGAATTGCTTTTCAACGTTTTTCAGACCAAAACCAAGTCCTCTTCTATTATTGCCATACAATTGATTCTCTAAAATAGTGTCCAACGATTGTTTTCCCATAGAGAATTTCTTAATGGCTACTTCAAGATGAGAGACTTTGGTTTTTAATTGTTTATTTTCTTCCACAAGCATCGTGCATTTACTAATAAAAGCTCTCTTGTTTTCCTCTTCCTTCTTTTCAAATTCAATCATTTTTCTTTTAAAGTCATTATCTAACATGCAGAATTTATCATTAAGCTCTCTAATCACATAGTCTTTTTCAGTTTCGAGCTTAATCAAATCAAGTTTAAGCATGCTAATTTGGTTTAATAATGAAGGACAAGAAATACAAGGAGAAGTTTCATCAAAGCTAGCTTTTTCCTTCTTCATGATTCAATAGTAGACTTACATGCATTAAGTTCAATTTTAAGTTTTTCATTCTCTTTAAACACCTTATCATCTCTAACTTGCATGTCATAGTTCTGATTTTGGAGACATTCAATAGTGAACTCATGATCTACTATTTGATTTTGCATGTCTTCATAAATTTTAAGAAGTTCAGCTTTGCTACCTGACGGTTTCTCATCTTTGATCCCCATCAAAGCCATGCAAGAATGAGCTTCATTTTTCTCCTCGCTTTCAGCTTCGCTATCCATATCCCATGTTAATACCTTCGCTTTTCTTTTTCCTTTAGCGAGCTGAGCAGTTTTATTTGGGCAATCCTTCATCAGATGTCCTCTTCCCTTGCATTTAAAACATTGCATTCTATCAGTAGATTTCTGATCATTAAATTGCTTGGAAGAATTATTAAAGTTAGAACGATTAAACTTGGGTGTCATTTCATTTCTCCCATGCTTGGTCTTGATGAACTTTCTGAAGTTTCTCACCATTAGCGCTATGTCGTCATCATCATCTTCACTTTCGTCAGCTTTCAGAGCAAGGGGCTTTATGGCTTTCTCTTTCTCCTCAGGTTTCTCTCTTGCTTCAATATTTTGCAGTTCCAACTCATGGGACATCAAATTACCAATAAGGTCCTCCACCTTCAATTGAGACAATACCTTTGCTTCCTGGATGGCGGTGACCTTTGGTCTGAAAGAGCTTTGCAATGCTCTTAGGATCTTCCTCACTTGATCGAGGCTATCATATGGCTTTCCAAGCGAGCTAGACTTGTAGACTATGTCGGTGAACCTCGCATACATCTCTGATATGCTCTCTGATGGTAGCATGCGAAATCCCTCGAACTCTGCACTCAAAAGAGACAGTCTAGACTCCTTTACGTGTGACGTTCCCTCGTGCGTCACCTCCAAAGTATGCCATATTTTCTGCGCAGTTGAACAATTTGAGATTCTATTATATTCAGATTTATCAAGTGCACAAATGAGAGCATTCATAGATTTAGCATTTAGAGAATAAGATTTCCAATCATTATCATCCCATTTGTCATTTGGGTTTTCAATCTCAATATTTTCTACTTTAATAACCGGCAGTTTATATCCTTTTTCAATTATTTACCAAGCTTTATAATCAACAGAAATAAGGTAGATTTTCATTCGATTTTTCCAATAAGCATAATCACCTCCATTAATTCTAAGGGGACGGAAAACAGACTGACCCTCAGCAAAAGCACTATCATTATGGTTATTCATGGTCAATCCTAGGCTAGATCCTAATACCTGCTCTGATACCACTTGTTGGATCTGGATCCTAGCCTAGAGTGGGGGTGAATAGTCTAATAAAAATAATTCGTGCAACCCACGAATAAGCACACGCAGTTATATCAGCAACATGGTAAATAAAAAGCAGACACAGAGTACACAACAGATTTACCCTGGTTCGGTCGTCCCAACGACCTACTCCAGCCCCCAAAGCAGAACTAGTATTGAATAGCGCCATAGGTACAAAACCACAAGTTAGAGCACGCTCAGAGCACCCTCTACGTCTCTACACTTGCCAGGCTCTCAGTACCACACACACTGTGTTTTCTCTCACTATCAATCCTAGTAACGCTTTCTACCAGCTAGTCCCAAACTAGCTGGGTCACACTTGTCTAGTCCCAACTAGACAAGTCCCAAAATAGTCACAAAGATAAAATAGGTAAAGTTTTCCCTACAGAGAACGTTACACTAAAATACGAATAAAAGAGTTTAAGGGTTTAGAAATGCTCAGTTCGTGTCCGTGTAGGCGTCTCTGTCAATCAGCACGTCGTCAGCTCCAATCTGACGCAAACGGTGTCTCAATCCGACTCCTGGATGTCAAGTTGTGCACTGGTCTGTGCGTAAAGCAATTCCAGTTCAAATCTCAAATAATGTCGGTCTGTGCACACATCAATTCACTTAATAACCCCTGCCATGTCAGCAGCTTTTGGTTTAATTCGTTTTCGATCATGCGGCCGCCACGTCAGCGAACGATATTCTTTTGATTTAATGCATGGCTCTCTCCGACTTCACGTAGGGTATTCAGCGGCGATCTCTCGTTTCTCTGGGCGATGGCGACGGCTTCTGCACACAGTGACGACGACGACGAAGCGAGCTCCATGCGGCGAACTGATTTAACGGCGGTGAGCTCTTCGTGATGACGGCCGCGGCGTCTTCTCTTCACGGTGACGGCGTCGTGCTGCGAGACGTGCAGGCAGCAGCGTGTATCTCGTGGCAGCAGCTACTCGAAGGGGACGGCGATGACGAACTCCTCTAGCGATGAATTTGAGGACGTGGACTTTTGCTTCTCCGACGTCTATGAGCGCTTAACTCCGACGGCGAGGAGATTTCAGCAGTTGTCGCTAATGATCGCTCGACTCCGAGTCGACTTTGGTAGCAGCAGATCCTTTTCTCCGTCGTGCAGGCACTTTGACAGCAGCAGCACTCCACGAGTAGCAGCGGTGATCTCGTCGCTGCTTCGTCGGCGATGTTTCATGCAGCAGCGAATCTCTTCGATGTTCGGGCCTTCGGCTTCCTCGACTCGGCAGCAGCAACGACGACGGCGGTGCTCCGACTTGCAGCTCGACTTCTCTAGGCGGAGGTATTCAGAAGACGGCGACGGGAAGAGCACAACCCCTTTCCAATGTCTGTGGCGGTGTGTTGTCGTCACGGGGAGCAGTCGGTCGTCAGGCGCTTGGCACGCAGCGGGCAGCGGTCGACGGAGCTCTTTGGCGTGTGTTGCTCCCTTCGGTCGGCGAGGACTTGGGCGCTTGTTCTCCAGCGGTTCCCAAGCGGAGAACTCGTTGTGAGGGGACGGTCGACACGGTTATTGCGCACGTCCAAGCTTGGGATGGCGAATCTCTCAACAAGATGACGAAGATGGGTTTGAGAGCTTGACAGCTTAGAACGTTTTCTTTTAATCTCCTTCTCTTTATTTTGTTTTTGCTTGGGAAAGAAATTGAGAGTCAAAAGTTTTTTTTGTGGCCTTGGAACTTGTGGTGTAACAAAAAACTTGCAGCAAGGCCTATTTGGTTTTATGGGAGGATCAATAAATCTTGGCTACCCTTGCGGTTTTTGGAGTTAAATTTTCAAGGGTTACAGCAAAATGTGTATTTCGGCAGGAAGGAGTTTTTATAGGGGACGAGCTAGGGTTTTTGAAGAAGATATGATCAAAAGAGAATCTCTAGAGTTAAGGAATTGATTTGCAATGTGGATTTGAATATTTGGCCAGAGATAGGATATTTGAATATGATTTGAATTAGGATATGAATATAATTAGGTGAATAGATTTTTGACCAAGTCCATCAATGAATAGATTTTTGACCAAGTCAAGAAATCATTTCCATCTCATCTCAAATTGGACTAAGTCCACTTTGCTTAGGCCAAAGCTCTCTCACACACCCAAATGGCTATATGAATAGCACTTTCTCCAAATAGCGAAAAATGTAACGTTTCGCCAATCCTGAAACACACTGAGCACACACGTCAGATATAACGACACGTTTGTCATCATCAAACCAAGATCTCAGATCGTTGCTTCCAACAATCCCGAAACCCCCAGATTCTCTGTTTTATTATTGGGTCCGTACTCGGCCGAGTAACATTGTTATTCGGCCGAGAGACGCATTCCGAATGCTGCGAGGATTGCGAATTCTGGGCTACGCAGGGGCAGTTTTGTCACGATTTTTTGGACGATTTTGGCTTGTATTTAAACCTAGTTTTATCCCTAGTTTTAAGAGAGACTTCTATTATTTTTTAACGGCTATTCTTTTGTGAAATCTCAGTTGGAGATTATAGGCGACAATTTTGGTTTGTTCTTTCTTGCTAAAAATCTTATTTTTATGAATTGTCTCTTCCCTATAATGAATTGTGCTATGATTCTATTTGTTATTTATGAGATTTTCATGATGATTTGTGAGTAGTTTATTCGTTCTAGGGCATGGAGATGAACCCTATGGACCCGACCTTTTGAATTGTGATAAATGAATAGAATTGTTGCTAGGATTGATAAAGGTTAGGTTTTGATTGATTTGTTGCGAGTAGCTAGGAATTTCCATCGATTGTGATTTGCAAGAGATTAGATCCCAATTGATGGGAAGGCCTAGACATTCGACTTAGGTTTATAATCGAAATTCTCTAGATTTGGTTTGCAAGAGATTGGGCCAAAGCTAGGATTTTTATTATAAATCTATACTAATATTCGTTTGCAAGAGATTGGACGAATACGAACTATCATAACTTAGATCGTAGCTCGAGTTTGCAGGATAGTGGGCTTGAGTTGTGATTGGACGATGATGTCGATCTTCACGCTAGTTGCTTAGGTTAGGGTTTGCACGAGAGTGTGCCCTAATCAAGGTTGCTATAGATCAGCAATAGCGCGAGAGCGTGAGCTTGGTTCTAAATTAAGTTGCGACTAGTTCACCTACATTTAAGCTTTGCAACATTGAAATTCATGATCCACAAGGATAAGAAACGGTCCGTAGTGGGGATTTCCTATCCCTAGACGTTTTTATTATATTGATATTTATTTTCTATTTGAACGATTGTGACATTACCACCAAACTATTCTTATTCTATCGATAGCTAGGTAATTAAAGTAGGATACTGTCAATTGTCCTCCCTGAGTTCGATACCCGCTTGCCACTACGCCGTGCGCTTGCGGTAAAACTACAGTCGTTTTTCGGGTGTATATCCGGACGCGATCAAGTTTTTGGCGTCGTTACTGGAGAAACCACTTTGACGGTGTTCGATTTTGCTCACCCGGTTATATCTCACCTTATATCTTTCTTTTTTCTTTTTGACTTTGTTTGATGCCCAAATTTACGTGCTCTCCCAAAATTTTCAATAGAATCTTAAGAAGGTAACATGGGAGACGCGATGATGAGAACTGACTCTAGCCCGGGAGGTGATGACTTCTTCACCACTCTTCTGAAGGAACTAGTTGATGAATTCCAAACCACAGGGGCTTTAGCCGTCGATATCGAGGACCCCATTGAGCAACTATTTGCTAGCTTTGTGATGGATCAAATCTCTCCGGAAGGGACTATCGAGGGCAACATTAAAGTCGACGTGAGAGACGACAAGCTATACTTTGAAGACAATAAAGCATGCATCGGAGAGTATTATACTCCTGAGGAGTTAGTTTGGCATGCACTCTTACATGTACATCTTAAAGCAAAGAGAGGAAGTGTTATTAGTAGAATCAAATCTATTATTAGATGAAAATTTACCTTTGCGAAAGAAGCGTTGGAACTTCTTCGCCATTTGAGCCATTTCATCTAAGTCCATCTTATTTTCTGATTCTTCACTGTCGGAGGAGGAGGAATTAGCTTTGAATGCCAAATCTTTCTTCTTGGCCTCCGAAGGGTTTATCATAGCTCGAATCTTTAATCGGTTCTCCTGTCTTTCTTCGTAAGACATGAGAGTACCGATAAGGTTCACAACTGTGTAAGTCTTCAAGTTGTTGACCTCCTCGATGGTGATGGCTCTTCTTTCCCATTTGGAGGTCATCCCATTATGATCTTCCTTTCTTTACCTTGTTGGAAATAGATTTGTCCAAGAGCTTCCAATTGATTAGTGATATCGGTAAAACGTTTGTACATCGATGCTATGCTTTCATTTTCCTGCAAATGAAACATATCGAAGTTTTGCACGGCAACATAGAGTTTAGAAAGTTTTACCTTGTTCGATCCCGCATGGGTAATGATGAGATGGTTCCAAATTTGATATGCACTCTTACATGCACATATCTTGTTAAACTCATCTGGGTCCAACGCATAATAAAGAGCGTTCATTGCCTTTGCATTGTTGACTTCGGCAGGTTTCTCAGTAGCCATCCATTTTTCGAAATCCACTTCGGTGGGCTCGACGTACTCCTTGTGGAGGGTTCTCCAAAGGGGAGCACTCCTTAAGAACATCTCCATATGGCAGTTCCAATAGCCAAAGTTCGTGCGATTAAAACGCAGAGGACGCATCGTTGATTGTCCTTCGAAAACTGTGGATGCTCCATCACGATCGTGATTGTTGTACGAAGGCGGTGGAGGAACGTTGTTGTTGTTGGATGCCATAGCTATAACCTTGCACTCTGATACCAATTATAAGGACCCTGGCTATGGGAAAAACACTAGAAGGGGGGTTGAATAGTGTTTATGCAAATTGAAAAGATAGTTACACCAATTTAAATTCCTAATCAACAAATAGGGCGGAATAGAAATAAACCCAAAATGAAACAAATGCAAACACAAGGATGTTTCAAGGGTTCGGATTACCCAAGTCACTTCCCGACTTGTTCTCGGTAATCCTACGTCCCTTCCACCCGGTTAACAATCGGATACTCAAGTTAGAACCCTAACTTGAGGTTTCCTTAAAACCCACTTGTAGCAACCCTACAAATGAAATCGAAATACAATCGATTGACCTTGACTCTCACAACTTGGGAGCAAGCAAACCACTCTCACAAACTGAGAGTAAATCAAATAACAAAAGTTATGAAATATGAAATTAAGCAACACTTACAATCACCTATGCCTTGAAGTAGAACTTGAAGGAGAAGGGTGTTGTATGTTGAAAGACTCTCTTGGAAGAGAGAAAATCCCTTTCTCTTGACTGCACCAAATGCCTAGAAGATATCTCTTTGGTTCTAGGTTGGAAAGCAAGAGATTGAAGATTGGAATTCTTAGGGCTTTAGGATTTGAGAGCTTTGATCTTGAGAGAATGAAAGCTTGAATGAATGAGAGAGTGACTAAGTTACCTCTCAATGGAACAGTAGAGGATCCTTATATATGTTTCTCAAACCCTTCAAACAAATTCAGCAAAACCCCCTTCGAAATCCGTGCGGAAAAGCTCAACAGATAGAATCTGCGCCCGCGACAGTCGACTGTTGAAGAATTTATAGTCGACTGCTGCACAGTTAGAGAGGGTAGGTGAGCATTCATTATGGTAACTTACCACGTGGACAGTTGACTGATGAGGCATAGACAGTCGACTGTTGAACCAACATGCGACTGTAAATCCTACTACAGGCGACTGGCCGTAAGTTGAGTAAGTTGATTAAATCTGGAAAAATTTGGGAGAACAGGACAGCCGACTGATGGAGAGAAGACAGTCGACTGTTAATCAGAACAGGCGACTGTCATTCCTTCTACAGACGATTGTCAAAACCCTGAGATTTTCCAGAGAGTTGAGTCATCAAATAGGCTCAAGGACAGACGACTGTTGAAGCATTGATAGTCGACTGTTTCGTTGGATAGTCGACTGTAAATTCAACAATAGTCGGCTGGCCAGAATAAACGGAGAAATATATTTTGGGCTATAGATAGACATGCAACTGATTAACAAAACACAGTCGACTGTCACTTGGACAGGTACCTGTGAATCATTCATAAGTCGCCTGTGAAAGTTAAAGCAGAGAAGCCCAAAACTGGACTGAAAAAGTTTGTGCATAATAGGCGACTGTAGAACAAAACACAGTCGACTGTTTTGAGACAGGCGACTGTAAAACGTTCAGCAGTCGACTGTTATAATCATGATATGCACAATCTAGCTAGAAATGAATTGGAGTCTAAGGAAGATTGAACTAATGAAATCCTAAGACTGAAATAGAGATGTGTGTGCGCTCCAACAAAGTTCTACTTCTAAGCTACATACTAGAGGAGAAATGAGAAAGTTACATTTGATGAACTCTCTCTTCTATCCAACGCATGAGCTTGAAGTCTTCTAAGAGCTTCAATCACCATTTACGATCATCCAATCCATTTCATTTGCTTTCAATGATCTTTGAGCGTCATCCATTGTAAGTAGATCTTCATAATAATCTAAGGCAATGGATTAACTGTAAAATAGGGGATTAGTCACAAGTATTTATGTTTGCTTGTCATTAACACCAAGTAGGGAGAAGTCCAATACTCAACAATTAGTGGCGCACATGTTGCTCTAGTATTTAGTGAAATTTTTGGCCAAAGTATGCTGGAAGAAGTCCAACATTATTTTACTGAAGACCGATGGAGACTAACTAAGTTCAAGCTATTTGGATTGACAGTTTGATCGTACCCTAGGCTTGACTAGGTGACATAGTTTTGACGAAGGGACTAAAACTGTGGTATTCATCACGGACACAGTCAGGGTGGTCCTGACATTACTCATGTCAATGAGTTAACCACATAATTATGATACCGAAATAGGGACGGCACCTGCTGCTCGTGGTCACTGCTGTCTGGGGTTTCGAACCCCACCTGTAGTAGGGTCAGGCTGTAGGGTCTCACACAGAGTGAGACCTTCGTCAAGTAATAGGTAGAATTAAGGGAGATGATGCATTGGATGCAAGGGGATTAATACGTCACAAAATGTTTGTGACAAAAGCTTTAGAATATAGGATTTGGGAAATTGCAAATGATGCAAAAGGAATTAAATATGTCGTAAAATGTTTACGTGCATATTTTATATAATAAACACGTGAAAAAAGGTTACCTGGATGACATGATCGTCCTGATCTTCACCGAGGTTCGAAGGTGTCCAAAACGGACTCCAAACGAGCTAGTTAGAGTCAAAACAGCCTAACGGCCATTAAAGAAGAAGTCATCCCAACTTGTTGGACTGAACACCTAGCCAAAAGGCACCCACAGGGCTGGGCCTGCCAGAATGGGCATGCGCCTGTCCCGCCCCGCTCAGCAGGCGGGTCAGGCCTGCCCAGCAGGCTGGGGCCCG
The DNA here is from genome assembly GCA_030789695.1 of Scilla litardierei. Classification (NCBI taxonomy): domain Eukaryota; kingdom Viridiplantae; phylum Streptophyta; class Magnoliopsida; order Asparagales; family Asparagaceae; genus Scilla; species Scilla litardierei. The sequence goes on along the minus strand of CM061133.1, from coordinate 288,875,265 downwards.
CCCCGCTGTGCGTGCGGGCACCCAGGCCCGCCCGCAATGTGGGTGGGTGCCCTGCAATATGAGTGTGCATCCATCCCATGGGCTGGGACGCCAAGCCTACTTGCGTATGGCCTGTGGGGCCCACCTGTGGGCCACACCGGCAGGGTTTTGGCTCAGTGTTTGGCGGCTACGAATTTCAGAGCATTTTGTGGTTTTTGAGCAACTTTAAAGTCTCGTTTGAGGGGTCAAACGAACTCGGAATGATGTGTCGTTTTTTCCTACGCGTTCACCGTTCAACTCTCTTCGCAATGATGTATGACATCGTTGTCGAAGCTCAACGGCGAGGGAAGGAAAATTCATCAAAGTTTGTCCTTAGTGTAAGGCAAACTAAGTTAAATTTTCCCTCTTAATTCTTTAGTCCCACATCAGATATGATGAGAAAGGGAGTGGTCAGCAGCCTATATAAATAGGGGCCAACCCCCCCTCCTTGAAACTCGCACCAAGCTTCAGATCTGTGTAGCTCTATTAAAAGTGAGCAAGCTCGGATCTAAGCTTAAATAAATTATTCCCTCTTCTCCCAAATTCTTCCTTACTCCTGATCGGGCTCCGGCAAAGCCACGAAGGAGTTCGGATCGGATCCGAAGTCTAGACGGAGGATACACTCAAGGTAAAAATTTCTTTAGTGCGTGGTTGGCTTGGCGACAAGGGTATTGCTTGCCTCGGAACGTGGTTTGGTTCGGGACGCGATTCAGCTCGGGACGCGGTTCGGCTTAGGAGAAGCGACGTGGGGGCATCGCTTCAGAGATAACGAAACTTTGGTGAAACGATGCTTCGTATTCTGTGGAAACTAGTTTATTAACATGCCTTTATAATTGCAATAGGTTGATAGATCTATCCTTAGGGGTTGGTCCGACCTAATCTCGGGATAGTAGAGATTCTGGCTGGGGTTGTTTCTTTAGGGCTAGCATTAAAACTATTTTAAGTTGTTTTTCCACTGCCTTTATGATTTCGTCGTCCGTCCGACTTAGGCTGGACGTCGTATTTGTAGCCCTTTGGACCTAGAAAACTCAATTGTGGTATCTGAGCCAGGTCTACTTGATCTATAGTTTTTGCAATTATAAAATGTGTATGATACATCATGTTTCTCCAGAAAATAGAGGTTGTTTATTAAGCTATTAAATTGTTATTTCATGTGAATTTATATTTTCAGAAAATTGTGTTTTGAAAAGTAGATCTTATTTTAAAATCATGTGATAATTTTGAAAATTTAGATCTTGATAATTATATGGTAATTATTAATGTAACTTAACTTTATGAAATATTTTAAGTTGCATGCTTAGCTAAATTTTATGAGATAATTTTAGTTGATCAATCATCAGGCTAAAATGTTTAGTTATTATTTTAATGGTTATATTAGTTCTTGTTGATTATGTGATAATTCAAGAATGTTATAAGTGAGGGAGGCTTTTGGCCTCCCCACCTCTCTATCCCTCCATTACTCCCCACTATTTAGTAGTGTGGACCTTTGGTATTTCATGGATATGAATATATAGAGAACCATGGCTATGAGCCATGGTTACTCCTTCTTTAAGTTTATTTAACACGTTATCAGCACGTTGTTCTAAGAAAAATTTCTACACATCAAATTTTCTTCTCTTCTAAAAGCGAAGGAATCAATTTCTTAGCTATTTGGATAGCTGCCATCGCATGGAGGTTGCACTATGGAATCTATTCTCGTTGGCAGCTCGTTCGCCGACGTCGCAAGGATGTGCATCGTATTATTCTCTTTGGATCTCTTTTTCCAGATTTTTCCGGTTAGAGGTACATCGATCCAGATCTAAAACTAGATTAGATTGAATCTGTTTAGATCTAATATTATTGGACCAATAATATTATCATATCAAAGTAAAATTGTTCATAATCTATGTTTTAGATTACCATAATATAATAACATAGTTTATCAAAAAAAAGTCAAAAAAAATTTAAAATCCCAATAGAGATGGCATGAAGATGTCGAACCCAAAAACCCCTAACAACAACAAATTGCTTGTTATCTGGAGGACGTTCAGCCTCTCGTGCCCCTCCACGGCATGTTGTTAGGAACCCCCCTACACCAGGTACAACCTATTTATTCCCATAAACCTTGATTCATGTGAGGTATGATTGCTGACCTCACGTGTTGTTTGCACCTTGGTTGTTTCATGCTGATGATCAGCAATTTTTTTCTTCCATAGCCATTGTTTTACCTATCTGAACATTGGCTGACAATATAATCATATTGTTAATATGCGAGCAATTGCCGTTATTGTGGTTTCAATCTATGGTTTGTACTTGCTTGATAACAGGTGACATATGAAGTTATTTGGGATGACACGAAGTTCATGGAACATGATTTGGATAATCATTATTTCTCTTGTAATCTCTCACATTTCTCATTGTTCAAAATTGAAATCTTCGTGTCAGAATCTTACTGTATAAAATTGAAACATGTCACCTTTCTCATTGTTTAAAGTATATGACTTGCAACATGATTGGTTCATATAAATTCTGGGTCTATACATGTTTTTCCTTGCATTCTGACCTGCCAGTACTCCGTATTCTCCTGGCAGTGAGGGTGAATCGATGGGCCAATTTTTCTTTTTCTTGGGAGAAATAGTGATTGTCTCAGTTAAAGAGAAAAAGAAAATGAGAAATTGATGTGTAGGAAACATAAATTTGTTATGAATGGGGGAGACCTTTGGTCTCCACCCAGTATCATCCACCATTAAATCAACTCTTAGTGGGTGTCCCTTGGGTTCCAAGGGACTTGTAACTCTCATATTATATTGTATATATGGATATGGTATCAACCATAGTTTCATATTTTTGCATATGTTGTTGCTTGTAATATGTATGAACTACATGTTTAATTGCTATTTGCATGATTTATTCATACATTTGTACTCAAACTATGATTCTGGTACAATAATAATTTTTCAAAAAAAAAATTTTTATAAATCATATCTATATTGACAAATGAACCTGAAGTTCAAATAGAATGTCAATACCCTTCTAACCAAATAAAATACATTTAAATTATGCGACCATTAATGCTTCCATCTTCTGGGCATACGTCTAAATGATGCGTACTTCGCGGTAAATAGATATATCATATCTATTTTAATATATAATATTATGCGCACCCGAAGATGCCATAAATCCGCTAATTTATTGAGTACACTCACGTTACAAGGTAAGATTCTTGAATCTAGTCTTGCATAATGCACGCGCCTGAAGTCGTGCATGCATAAAAGTGAGAACTAAATTTTTCGCACCAACGTATCTTTGCTCCCCGTATTCATGTTCCTCTATCCACATAAATCCAAAACGGCTCAATAAAATGGCCTGAAGACCATACTAGAGCATTCACATGAACTTTGAAAAGTCTATCATAAATTAGATTAGTGGAATATATACTTAAAACAGGGGAAGACCATGACATGTTATGTCCTGGACATAAATATAGAAAGGGAAGATATGATATACCTCTACTTGGAATAATCAATGTCAGACCTATATCAGACCCTGAAGTTCTGAAAAGTCCCATATTGCTTTTGTAATATGATAGGTCATTAGATTATGCCATTGATAATATATACATATCTAGTCTAGACGACGTTTGTCGATCTACCTATTTTGTATATATATATATACTATATGAGGACAAATATATTTATGAAAATAAAATTTTATCTAGTACCAGACCATAGTTATTAGTGAGTATTTTTCAAAAATAGCATCAGACTTATGCTTTAAAAAGCATTTCACCCTTAATTTTATCCAGAAGATAATTATTTTTTGGGACGTCTACTTGAGGTTCAAGCTTTACAAAGCCTGAATACTCTATATAAGGATACGCCCGTACTCTCAAATATTAAAAATCAATAAAGCCAGAAGCTTTTTCCCAAATAAATTCAAACATAGGAAGATAAAAGGAACACCTGTAGTGCTCTCTTTCGTCCAAATCTTACTTTTGGCACGATATAATATGCCACCTTGGATTGTTATTGATGCAAAACATCATTTACCAATCTTATATAAACAAAGAACTATAAGTTTCTTCAAATATGGTGACATTTTCATTATCCCATTAAATGGGAAAAATGATTACGAGAACATCTCCACTTCACGTGGATATTGAATCTCAATACTTCCTCTAATAGAATTTATATGATATATTTTACTATCATCATTAAATTATGAAGACCTCTTGGTCTCTTGAGAGTATTTTAGGGATAAAAGTTAAACTTTTTCACTCCCTAATAGGGCCGATGATGTACATTAGTGTACTCATCTATATATCCTCTTAAAATGGTCATAATCAAACCTTTGTTATCCAATCGCTGTCCAGATTATTATTAATCATAACGGACATGTTACCTTACTGGGATATTGGTTGGGCTATTACTTACCCTCATACCACTCTCAAAAATGACACAGTGGAACTTATTCATTGGGATTAACCATCCTGGATGAATATATTCTGAGATCCCCAAACGGGGGAGGCATTACTACACATCTTATAGATTATGCCTTGGCGGTTTCATATCCCCAGTTCTATGCTCCACTTCGTTGAAGTCGAGCTTATTGCGGATTTTTTGTGGATAACACTGGGAAATCAATTATATTTAACAACTGGAAGAAAATTGAACACCCTGAAGTTTTGTGTTCACACCCAGAAATGTGTTATATATAAATCATCAAAATGATTTAAACGGATTACTTATCCATTAAAAATCCAGTTGTAGGTGACCGTGTGGGAACATGCAAACCATCACAACGCCTCCTTATAACCTATTTATATGAGCCTGATCACCTCATATAAACAGTTTCCGAGAACCCCTAACGGGGAAGCGTTTAGAGCACATCTTATCGATGGCGCCATGATGAGTATACATCCACATATCACCACTATGGACCATCATAATACCGAACTATTTATCGAAAGTAATTACCCCAGATAAATAGATTCTGAGCACTCTAAACAGGGGAAGCATTTAAAATCACTTCTCCTAAGACGTGCATTGATGGGCCCTCTTTTAAAGACTTGATGTGATCCTGAAGATCCTTCATAACCTTAATTCCCCAGTATTAGGTTTAACAAAAATACTATAATCATCCATGAGCCTGAAGCTCAATTTGACCATTTAAAATATTAATACATATGATCTGATTATCATGAATAGTGATGAGATCCTGAAGATCCGCACTTATGAAACTGTTAAACAGTTATCAGACATAGCTACTGACAATATAAATATTGTCAAATTCACACATCCCTGCTACTAAAAATCCAGCTAGGATTGACATACCAAATATAATGGATGCAATCCACCAGTAGCAGAAGTGGATATCCTCAACGGATGAGAGGACATACCACGAGGCTCCAAAGCGAGAAATAACTCCTGGAGACCCTAAAACAATACCATCACAGGCAAGTGAGCTCATCTCCATATCCTCTTCCTTTCCAGAACCTCCAGAAGAGATGAATCTGGAATAAATTGAATAATGTACGTATACGGAGAGGTATTTGGATAAAACACACTTGTCGACAATTACTCACATTTCATTTTGCCATTGATACCGTTCCCAATCTCCGTTTCCTGAAGCAATCGCAGAAATTTGGCCAAATTATGTGGAACGAGGCAATAATAAGTTGAGCTGGACTCACTTATGAAATGTGAAGTGTTTGGACCTGAAGTCCTGATATCAAAAGATATCAAACCTGTGGGTTGCCGAGTATTGTATAAATAAATAAAATCGTATGCTATAAGCAAAACGCTATAGCTTAAAGGTTTATTTCGTAGAAACCAGGAAGTAACCATGTAAGATGAGCTTAACTCACTTACAAAATTATTTAAACTGATGCATCAGGCTCTCTGGTCATAGTTGCAAAAGCCACACGATTGGCAAAGAAAATTTTAGGCTATGTTGCTATGGATGATGTGATAACATACCCTTACGAATTACCATCCTGAAGATGAAATCATCATCCTGAAGATGAAATCATCATCCTGAAGATGAGACTATCATCCTGAAGATGAAACCATCATCCCGAAGATGAATAATCATCCCGAAGATGAGACCATCATCCCGAAGATGAGACCATCATCCTGAAGATGAATGTACATCTTGAAGATGATACCATCATCCTGAAGATGAAACTATCATCCTAAAGATGAAATACTCATTCTGTACACGATAACATCATCCTGAAGATGACTGTACATCTCGAATGTGAAAATATCATCCTTATGATAATACCATCATACTGAAGATGAAATAATCAACCAGAAGATGAAAACATCATCCTGAAGATGACTCATCATCCTGCAGATGAGAACTTCATTAACCCGAAGTTGATGAAGAAACATGGACAATTGCATTCCACTATATACACCAACTGGGTGTCTGGATGCATATTGAAGACCTTTTCCCCTAGCTGGAAGAGGGGGAGAATATCCTAGGTCCTGAAGTACCCAACTCCTTTATCTGGCCAACTGCACGTGTCTTTATAGAACGTTTGCAGTAAAGCTGTTAGCCAGATACAGTGCAGTGCCTGTAGCGCAACACTGGACCATGGATACATATCTTCTGCGCTCTCCAAGGGTCAAGGATCAGAACCCATGGAAATATATTTGCATATGCAGATTAAAGATCATTGCGATGACTACGCACAAAATGAACAGCGATTTCCTGAAGATATACACAGCATCATCCTAAGTCTACATCAAACTTCTATTCCGAGAAGCTCATCATCCAAGAATCAAATCGAATATATGCACAACCAAGTCCTACAGTACCTTGCAGATACAGTGGCGACTGGGTCAAAGTCTACAGACATGGAGCCATCTGCCAAGTTTCGCAGAGCATACCACGTCAGAGCCCCCTTTTGTTTTAGCGGCTTCCAGATATGAGTGCAACTTGCATAGATGAGTGATTATTGTATTTTGTTTTTCTTTTTGGAATTTCGTGGAAGATGTATAGATACTTAGGATATTGGTGTATAGATACATAGGATATCTACAAGCCTGAAGCTTGTATGGTTTAGGGGGAGTAACCTGTGGGTTGTACTCTTTTTCCCTTAAGCTGTTGGTTTTTCCCACTGGGTTTTCCACAGCTAAGGTTTTAACGAGGCAAACACGATTACTCTGGATCCAGAAGTATCCACCCACTTAGCTTTATACGCTAAGACCAAAGAAATGGATGGATAAGGGGGAGTGTTATGAGTGAGGGAGGCTTTTGGCCTCCCCACCTCTCTATCCCTCCATTACTCCCCACTATTTAGTAGTGTGGACCTTTGGTATTTCATGGATATGAATATATAGAGAACCATGGCTATGAGCCATGGTTACTCCTTCTTTAAGTTTATTTAACAAAGAAAAATTTTTAGGAAAGACATTAAAAGCTTTTAGAAAATTATATGATAATTTTTTAATGGACATGCTATGATTTAAAAATTGTTGCAACAAATTAAACTCCTAATACTTGATTAGGGTAGCCCTCTACCACAAATTATTATTTTAATTGTTCTAATAATAATTTTAAAATATGCTATGATTTAAATTGTTGCAACTTAAATTTTAAATTTCCAATACCTGATTAGGATAGCACGTTGATATTAATAAATCTTTATAGTTGATAAGGAATTAATAAAATTGATTAACGAATCCTAATAATTTCGAATTTTAGGATTCAACTAGTTGGTAGGATTAACTAGTTTTAATGAAGTCATTTCAATTCGATGTCACATATATGAATAATTAGTGCCCTTCTATGGATCATGATCCGGTCTAGCTTTTTGACTAGTGTTGTGGATCACCCTACCTCTAATGGGGATAGTGATCCTAGCCTACCAAATCCCTGGATGTGTTTTGCTGAACCACAAGAATGCGAATTATGATTATGTGAAACCATCGATTACATCTAGTCAATTATGTTTAAAATCTTCTTCAAGATTAGCCGTAACCCTCCTTGTTTTAGAGGTTGGCAACTATAGGTTCTATGTTGTAGTTGTTGAGCCACTCAAGCTATGGCATAGCTACCTTATGAAAACCAATGTCTCATTACATAAGATGTAGTCTAGAATTAACCCAAACCGTCGCATCGTGCCCATACACCGAGCTCCGACATAAGTCAGGCTAAACATGAAAACAAGGGCCCGACTAGACTAGTCATTGTGATTTAGATGAGCACACTCATGATTATAAGTGGCTAAGGGTAAAAAACCAATCACTACTACATAACCGGCTTTTAGCCACGGACAAATCCGTGGCTGAAAGCCGAGTTTCCGTGGCTGAAACGTTACGACCACGGAAAAAAATCCGTGGCCGAAAATCCGTTGCCGATACCATAGTCACTAATATCCCCTTTGCCCACGGACTTTTCCGTGGCCGATAATCTGCCACGGGTTATCACCCATAGTTGTCCATGGCCGATAATCTGAATAAAAAACAATATAAAAGTATCCTCCACGGACAAATCCGTGGCGGATACCTATTTAAGGCCACGACAAAGTCCGTAGGCGATATGTATATGCCACGGATACTCAGCACGAAGCTGACGTAATCCATGCACGTAAACCGTGGGCGAAACCTATCGGCCACGGACTTTGCCGTGGCCTAAAATAGGTATCAGCCACGGATTTTTCCGTGGCCATTAGATATTGGCCACGAATTTAGTGCACGAAATTTTCAAGTAAATATGTGCAATTAGTGTATTGGCAAGTAAATTGAAAAGTGTATTGGCAAGTAAATATGCGTAGTTGAAAAGTTATTAATTATTAAATGCACAACACATCAGAAATAAAAATAATATGCTCAACAACAACTATCACACAAAGAAAGTACGCCAAAGCAAATGCAAACAGATGAGGTATATCCTGGTTCGGATCCCTACACCGCTAATCCTACTCCAGTCCCACGTTACAATTGCATTCCAGGGATTTCACTAGCCCTAAACTAGGCACAATTAACCAACACCTCAACCCGGTGCTTGGTTGAAAATTTTCCTACTATAGAACAAGGTTCTAAATGGCGTGAGGCGTGGCGTGGCGGCGAGGTCAAGCCTCAAGCCTTACGAGCCTTGGTGGAGCCACATCATTTTTCAAGGCGTGGCTTAAGGCGGAAAATGTGTGTATATATTATAGTATATATAGAGGTAGACAGTAAAATATGCTCCACTTAGATGGATTAGTTTCCAAATCCAACCAAATCCATAGCCTTCCATCTATATTGAGATGTGCGCTTATTGCTTACAATTAACTAAAGTGTTACTTTACTAAAAAGCAATTGTTTACATAACTTAAAAGTATGTGACCTCAATACATCATCAATATCAAAGCAATTGATTAACACAGTGAAGAACTGAAGAACTGAAGAAGCCAGCGACGCTGATGCCGTTTAGAGGGAGGACCAGAGAGGAGGGCGATCGGAGAACTGAAGAAGCCGGTGACGCTGATGCCGTTCAGAGGGAGGACCGGAGACGTGGGCGGCCGGAGAACTGAAAAAGCCGGTGACGCTGATGCCGTTCAGAGGGAGGACCGGAGACGTGGGCGGCCGGAGAACGAAAAAGCCGGTGACGCTGATGCCGTTCAGAGGGAGGACCGGAGACGAGAGCGGCCGGAGACGAAGGCGCCGCGAATCGACTGCTGCGAGCGAGATGAAAAGCCCTATGCCACAAATTGAATGCGGGCGGATACGAGATGAAAAAGAAGCCTCAAATAATAAGAACGGGTCGGGTTCGGGTTCTCTTAGCCCTATAATCTGGACCATGGTGCTTTTTTTATTTTTGTTTATGTTTTTAAGGCGCGCCTTATGTTTTGTGGCACGCCTTGTGTCGCCATGGCGTGTTAAGGCAGCGTGACGCCTCAAAGAGCCAACTTGTACATTAATGGGGCATGAGGGTGGAGCCTTACCGCCATAGCGCTCCATGGCGTCGCCGTGGCGAGTTTTTTAGAACCTTGCTATAGAAGTACAAAGGAGTACACCCTCCTAGAATGGAGTACACCCTCAAATTGGAGTAAACCCTCCATAATGTACTCACAACCCCAGTACTATTTTTTGTAAAGAAACCAAATGAATACAATCTTACCTATGCCTTGAATAGATCTTACCAATGTGTATATGAAGGCATGGAAGATGGGAAACCAAGTGCTTGATGTTGGGCTTGATGCACTTGGAAGCTTCTCCTTAAGTTAGGGTTACACACCACTAGTTCAATGCATTTAGTGTCGGAGAATAGAGGGAGAAGAGATGCTTTTCTAAGCAATTTGGCTCTCTAAACTGATTTCTATATGTGTGGAAAGATGCCAAAAACTCCCTCTCAAATTGGCTTAAGTAGCCCATCAAAACAGCCCACTAAAAGCCAAAAAATAACTGCTATAAATAGTTAGTCAAAAAACCCAACAGCTAGTTTTTTGGACATGATCGGATGTCTGATGAAGACCTGTACGATATCTGGTGAATACTAGTTAGATGTCTGATGCAGCGTCTGGCAAACTCTTCCGAGAATGCCGATGGATCACATAAACAATCATAACAGACATAAATGAACTCCGATTGAGATGATTCAAGATGCGTTGGAAAGCTAGTAAAGAATGTAATCTAATGAGCCAAGAATGGATGAGAAATTCTAATCATAAAAAATTGACAGGTGTGAAACAGAATGCAGAAAACCCAACACAAGACAACCATACGTTTAGAGTTCATCATCAGGTATCTAATCATCCTACATCAGAGGGCTGACAAAACGTGGGTGAGGATAGAGACATATCTCGGAAAATAATCCAAATAATCCTAACTGAAATCAGACAGATGGAGTTCACAAGGTAGATGTCTGATCAACTATTTAGATGTCTGGAAACTGAACTTCAGACGTCTGACGGAAGGCTGTGTTTGACAATGTAAATGTCAGATATGATAGATGTCTGGTGACTCTATTCCATACATTTTGTCCTGGTCCAAAACACAATAAAGAGTGTCTTAGCCTAGGAACCAAATGGAATGGGTTCTAGGATATTCGTATGGTTCTATAAGATGGAAAATGATGAGAATGAGTGTGTGCGCGCTTCTATTCAAGGCTACATCAAATATATAAAAAGGAAATGAAGAATACTAATGTATTACATTGAAGTCCAATATTTCTTCAAGCAATCTTCTCACCAAGCCTTGAAACAATCATCCCATCACCAATATGTTTTTTATCCATCAAGATAAACCTGAAATTAATCTGCAACTTAAACAGTAGATGATTAGTACACAACATAATGTTGATCATCATCAAAATAACATTGTTCTTGAACTCAAGAACCAACCGTATTGGGATCCTTCTAGAAAAGCCTAGGTCTTCCACGGTTGTTACTACACTAGGTAATTAATCAACTACTAAAAATATATGCAATAATAAAAATGCACAGCTGGGAATAAACAACCAAGCAAGTAAAGTGAGTAAGAGATATGAGACATATTACCAATCGCAAATACTTAGATAATTTTACTGGTTCACCCATCCCTGGGCTATTCCAGTCCCAAGCACCGCTTGAAGTTCCACTATCTTGCCTCAAAGTGAGAGCTCTTACAACATTGCCTCTTCTACAATAAGATGGCTACTACAACCAAATAACATCTTTACCAAGAGTACCTCGAACACCTGAGGGTTTTACACAATTACAATAAGTGATACAACGTACCACTTGCCGACCACACTTGTGGTTTACTTACACTTTTTGTAGAGATGATAATGCTCCTATAGCCGATCAATTGAAGCTAATGTGTATAGTGGCTATAGAATATATTCTGATCTCAAGAACAAATAGAAAAAAAATCGCTTGAGTATAAAAATCTATTCAATCTAATATCAAAAGGAGAGAGATGAAACTCCAAAGCTTTAGATCAGAGATAGGCTTGAAAATCGCTTAAAATATTTTTTTAGAAAACTTAAGATCATTGCCTTGAAAATTAGATAGCAAGAGGAAATGAAGAGCTTTGAAAATCACTAAAGAAATAGCCTTGAAAATTGCTTTAAATATTTTATTAATGTTATAAAACTCTTGATAATTCTCCCTATTTATAAAGATGATTTTCATACAAATTAGATCCAAAAAATCATCTCCCAACATATAAAAATCGACACAATCGCAACAGTCAAGGAAGCAATTTATTTTCGACCATTGGGGCCTGGGAGTCGACTCATGTATACCCCTACTGTTTCAGGAGTCGACTACCCTGCTACAGGAGTTGACTACTCTGGGCAATGGCCAAAAATACTCGGATGCTATTAAGCTTCAAGAGTCGACTCCTACATGAAAGGGAGTCGACTCCTCCTCTGATACATAAACATGTATCATTGGAGAGTATTATACGCTATGTAAATAAACTCAAAATGTTTTGAAGATAATTTTGTGACATTAAAACATTTCCTAGAAGTGTGTGGAACTTCAATCTAATAGGCCTACATCAATTCTAATGACATGGACCAAAATACAAAAATACATCAAAGATTGACTTGTTGTAGCTTGAAGTCCTTCATCTCCATGCATTAGGATCTTGAGCTCTTATTGCCTTAAGTGAATCTCATTCACATTCTATCTTGATCTCTTGCTCCAATTAAATGTCTTTATTTTGCATTGATCATGCACCAAAAGTCATTATGAAATTTTCCTTCGAACTCATCCTATCGAAGCAATCTCTATAACCTACACACTCAATAATCAAGATTAGTACCTTCATTTGTTTAATCATATTCAAAACTATACCAGGGGTACACAATATCCAACACTCTAGTTCTCTCCTAAGTATCTCGATGACCATTATTTATTAGGTATTGACGTCATTCTAAAACCAACTGGCCTATTTTTATACTGACATAAGTACATCAGGAATGTTCTCTTAACAACTCAGAAGGGTGAAACTAAAGATATCAGTAATCTGATCTCCACATATGTTCTTATTCATCTCAACGATGGCACAAAATAGCACTACATTATTCATACTTTACAGTAAATATTCATTACACAGCTATACATTTCATTTACAATAAGTAACTTTCTCAACTTATGCATCACTTAAGTCAAATTTCATTGAACATCTACCAAATGCCATCTTTAGTACTTGAAAATACAATCTTTCATGTTATGCATCTTTTCCAGCTATCGACACCAAAACTCATAGCATTTTCCTACTAGGTAGTCAACGTAGATGACCGTACCTTCGCTTATATTATTATCTTTAGCTCTAATTCAATTTACTAGCGCTTAAAGAAACAACATCCAGTTGATTGCTCCACGATTGAGGTTGAGTATCAAGTATTAGCCTTAACAATCTCAGTAAACATATAGCTCTTCTGCCTGCTCCTTATTGTCTATTATCCACCTTCCATTCCTCTTACATTGTTATGTGAAAATCATGATCATCACTTGAAAATGAAACATACGATTGACATCCACTTCATCTAAGATTTGGTAAAGAATGTCAGCTGGCATTCATCATGTTCACACTTTTGATCCCTCAGCAGATCTTTTCACTAAGTCATCATCCTAGCAACACATAAAATTTCTCAAGTCTAAGATTGGCGTATTAAGGGGTGTATAAAGGATACACAGATCAATGTAGACATAAGATTGGAGGAAAATCAATCAAACACAAGTCTAGAATTGTAGACCTAGTCTTGTATATTAAGCGTAGAAATATGGATCTAGACATTTGAAAAGTTTACTATCAATCAAGCAAACACAAGGTTATGGATCTAATCTTGTATATCAAGGTTAGAATTAGGTATCAATATTTTGTATAGTCAACTATAAAAGAAATATTAGAATTGGAAATTTAGATTTTGATTTTTTAAGCACTCTCTGTGTACACACACACACAAACATGTGTCTGATACATGCAAACAATGAAAGCACGTCTTATTCAAATCCTATTCTCTTTGACCTATTTTTTTATTCTATACACACTTCACCAATATAACTCGTCGAAAGACCACTTTGATCTATCTTTTGAGTTAAAGTATCTTATAGCTTTGTCTTTATCAATCGAATTACATATGATGCCTAACACACATTGAGTTTGAAAATGCCTTTTAAGAAAAATATGTTGTGCCCTGTGGTAGCTACTGCACAAGTACTAGAGGGGGGGGGGGGGGGTGGAATAGTACTTTAAAATAATCAAGATAGTTATTCCTAATTATTGTGCAAGAAACAAACGACAATGCGGAATAAACAACAATCAACAAGAAATAGACAATGCAAACAAAGTATGTAACTGGTTCGGATCCACCCAAGTCTCCCCGACTTGTTCCCGGTGATCCTACGTCCCAAACACCCGGATCCCCTCCGGATACTTGAGTTAGAAAACCTCTAACCCAAGATTTCCACTAACCCACTTGCGGAAACCCACAAGTGCAATCGACCTACAATCGATATCCGTGAATCCCACAACCCGGGATCACACAAACTCTCACAACCGAGAGTGTACAACAATTCAATTAAATGAAATGAAATAAACACTTACCTACAAAATCCTATGCCTTGAGTAAATCTTACCAAATTAGGGCAAGGAGGGATTTTGAGGAAAATGATGCCACCAAACCCTAGCTTCAAGAAGATGACCAGCAATGGAAGCCTAGGGTGGAGTATGGTGACTAGAATCAAGCTCTTGGCTTGAGAAGCTCACAATGGAGAGAATCTCTCTTGAGGAAGATGGCTCAAAGAGTGAAGGGAGAGATTCTTGTGAGGGAGAGAGAGCTTTGAAATAGCTTGGGAGAGCTCTTCTCTTAGGTCTGAAATTGCTTGTATATTGGACCTCTAACCTTGCCTCAAACGAATTAGGTTTGTATTTATAGAGGCAAGAAAAATCGTGCTCAAAAGATTCCCAACGGTCATATTTCTGAAGCACTTAGTCGGTCTAAGAAGGATCACTGACCGACTAGATTGACATCTAGTCGGTCGGTGATTCTTCATGAACCGACTAACAGCAGAACAGCCAAAAGGTCGAAGTACAGGAGATGACAACTAGTCGGTCTAAGAAGACTTGCCGACCGACTAGTTTCACAACTAGTCAGTCGGTGAATGCTCTTTGACCGACTAATAGTCGAAATAGAATAGGCTGACTTCAAGATGACTTAGTCGGTTTAAGAACAAATGCTGACCGACTAGTTTCTCAACTAGTCGATCGACAAACGTTCTTTGACCGACTAACTCGAAACAGTAGCTCAGGCTGTACAGAGGCAATGATAACTAGTTGGTCTGAGAAGGATTCCTAACCGACTAGATCGTCATCTAGTCGGTCGGTGAACCTTCTTTGACCGACTAATTGATCAACATGGAATGAGCTGAATTGAGCAAGGCATCTAGTCGGTTCATGTAGAGTTGCCGACCGACTAGATCGTCATCTAGTCGGTTGGTGCTTCTACTTGAACCAACTAACATGCACTAGAAGCCGAGGGAAGAAGCGATAGGCTTCGGAAAAGTTTCTAATGGCTTCTATGATAATCCTAGCTCTAAGATATGAGCGAAATGAAGATTATTAAGTAAGTCCTACTCAAGGCTTAACATTCTAATCTATGAAGCTAGAAGACAATAAAGAATACAATGACGAACTGTCTTCAAAGCTTCAATCTTCATTCTTCTTGACTTCAATATTACTCCTTGAGCTTCAACGAAGCTTCAGGCACACGATCACGCGTATTGAGAAGTCTTGAGACGTCGCTTTTGATGTCCGTATTCTTTTGGCGACGATCTCCATAACTGCGCTCATAAACAGTTAGTATACGATATTTATGCTTGCTCATCATCCAAAACCAAATCCGGGGAATCAATACTCAACATTCTCCCCCTTTTTGGTGATGACAAACTAACATAAATAATAATCAATAATAATGATTCAAAAGAAATTTACTTACTCCCCCTGCATTGATGAAACGTTAGTTCCGTATTCAATAATAATCATACGCATCAAGCAGATGAGGAAGATATGAAATATGAACCAATTATTGACATATAGGATCTAAATCCATTTTTATATCTTCACTCCCCCTGAATCTAACACATCAAATTAGATTCATGGTAAATTCCTTTGAATTATTAATTAGCACATTGTCATTATTATATCTCTCCCCCTTTGGCATAAGCAAAAAGAGCGGGAGGAGATCAACGACAAAACCAATGGCTAAAAATAACGCAAGGGAGTCGAAGAATACGACCATGGTCTAAATGACACCAATCTAAAATATCAAATGTAAAATACCGAATAAAATCAAGGCGTGCCAATGAGACCAAAGTCGAAAATCAGAAACCGAAATCATCAAACCATATGCGAAAGTCGAAATACGAAATCATCAAGCCAAAGGCGAAAATCGAAATACGAGATCATCAAGCCATAGGCGAAAGTCGAAATACGAGATCATCAAGCCATAGGCGAAAATCGAAGTTCGAAATCATCAAAACTCAAATCAATTTCACTTATTGAGTTTTGGAACATACTCTCCAAAATCAATAGAATGCATGGAAAACAATTCTATGTTTCCATAGAAAGAATTCTATTTAATCCATAAAATCGTCGAACGACGAAATCAACATCAGAGACAAAAATAATCCGATGTGCATACCAAATGTAGCATGCAAAAGTGTTATGCCAAAAATAGATAGAACATCATAGAACAATGGCATACACTAATCTACCATACTAAATGAAACAAAATGATACCAATCGTAATATAATCTACCAACGGATACCAATATGAATCAAAAGTATGAATATACTTACAACATTAAGCTCCCCCTACTTTGGTGCATCACTTAAGCACCAACAACTCCATTTGAATGAAAAACTTTGCAAATCAATGAGTTGGTAGGGTTGGTATCCCATGATGGATTTAACCTAGACAACATCATTTTGGTATCCAAAAATTTCTTTGGATCATATGGGTTAGGCAATAAATTTAGCGAACTAAATTCAAATTAACTGTAACCCATATCCTAACTAAATTCAAATTCAATATGAATTTAAGTTATAAATTAACATGCACATAAAAAATAACCAAATCTTACCACAATTGCTTTGGTACCCATAAAAATGAAATTAAACTTATGGTACCAAGCAATGAAGGGTCAAAGGAAACTAACCCTTCGGAAACCAAGTCCACGAGGACCGTGATTTCCCAACATAATCATCATTCAAAATAATATCATTTATAAACGATTGCACATACAAATTCTTATTATGCATGCTTGTGTTCTTCGGACCCCAAATAGTGTATGTCTTGGGAGTCCTAATCCTATTGGGAACATGCATACGTTGTTGATTTCTATGTGATGCATGTCGTGGGTAAGCATATGGCATACGATGCAATGGTGCATGATGATAATTATTCATATGAGAATGAGAATGAACATATGCATGTGGAGGAACACGTGCATGAGTGTGTCTCACATGGTGTGCACGTGCTCGTGGATGCGGAGCATAAAAATCATCATTCGTGCTAACATGTGGGGTATGATTTGTGTTCCTACGTGGCATGGTATACATGAAAGCATGACACTTCTTTGGAGGTCCACCCAAAGTGGGTTTCTTTCCAAATGGGGGCGTGTTCCTAGCGGAAGCACCATTGGTAGAAGAACTACCCATGAAGTGTTTACTTCCACTAATAGAAGCATCGGAAGATGGCCTAACAAAGGTGGCGGACGATTTGGATGAATCTCCCATATTATACCCCAAGCCAATGTGATGATTGGCCGAAGGTAAGTCATTTAGGATATTATCCAACTTGCCCTTACCTTTGTTGAATTCATGAATTCGGCCTAATGTGCTCTCATGCTTCTCGGTGAGAGAATGCAAAGAAGCATCCAAAGTGGACACTTGCGATGCGAGTGCACAAACACGTGACTTGAGATTTTTATTCTCAATACTCAAAGTTGAGATTTGAGACGTCAAATCCGCTATCACATGTTCATCCGAATCCTCGATATGAACATGCTCAAGTTGAGATTTGAGACTTTCAATCTCATTTCTCAACCCTTCAACAATGGTGTCGTTGTTGACGATGAAAGGCTTAGGCGAGTTTTTAAGACTATCTAGCTCATTTTTAGTCTTCATGAATCTAGTAGCCAAATTAGAAAACTTATTCCATAGTTGTTCGTTGGCTAATCTATGTTCATCATTGGTTACCTCTTCGCCTTCATCCTCGCTTCCATCCTCGCTTTCATCGGAGGAGGTCTCTTCATCACGATCCTCTTTGCCCATGAAGCACGTGTGTGCTTTCTCCACTCTTTCATCGTCCGACTCTCCACTTGAGGAATCGGAGTCGGTGAAAGTGCCGACAAGTCCTTTATTGTGCTTTCTTGACTTGTCGTGCTTGGATGCCTTCCACTTCCCCTTGTGTTTGTAGAGAGGACAATCCGGCTTGATATGTCCTGGCTTATTGCATTTATAATACACGGGAGTAGAAGCATTAGTCGAAATAAATTTAGATTTACGATTCAACTTACCTTGTCGGAAGAACCGGTTGAACTTCTTTGCCATATCGGCCAAAGCTTCCATGTCCAACTCATCGTCCGATTCTTCTTCATCGGTAGATGGAGCGGCCTTGTATGCAATCACCTTTTTCTTAGGCTCGTCTTGCTTCAAGTACGACTTCATCTTTTCTTTCATCGTGAGCTTGCTATCCTTGCGTACCTCTTATGACATCAAGGTACCCATTAGTTGAGTAACCGTATAAGTTTTCATGTCATTACCTTCCTCGATGGCGAAGGTACGCTTCTCCCAACAAGAAGGAAGTCCATCGATTATCTTCGAGACTTTCTCCTTTTGGGTGTAGGTCTTCCCAAGAGCCTCCAATTCGTTGGTAATGTCAACGAATCGAGCATAATACTCTTTCATTTTCTCACCCTGTTGCATGTGAAATAATTCGAAATCTTTATTAACAACAAGTTTGGAATCTCTTACCCTACTTGTCCCTTCATGCAAGATGAGGAGGGAGTTCCATACTTGATATGCACTCTTACATGTGCATATCTTATTGAAATCCTCGGGCTCCAAAGCGCATTGCAAGGCGTTCATTGCCTTGGCATTGCTTACCTCCGCGGCGACCTCTGCGGGAGTCCACTTCGTGAATTCTTGTTCGGGCTCGACATATTCCGTCAATATGGCTCTCCATAGTGAAGCGCTCCGGAGGAAGGTTTCCATCCGGCATTTCCAGTACCCATAGTTGGTACCGTTGAAGTGAGGAGGCCTGATTGAGGATAGCCCTTCCAAGACTGAAGAAGCTCCTTGACGATCCTTGAAGACATTGTAGTCGTTGTTTCTCATAGCTTTGACCTTGTAGCTTTAACCTTGGCTCGATACCAATTGTTGTGCCCTGTGGTAGCTACTGCACAAGTACTAGAGAGGGGGGGGGGGGTGAATAGTACTTTAAAATAATCAGGATAGTTATTCCTAATTATTGTGCAAGAAACAAACGACAATGCGGAATAAACAACAATCAACAAGAAATAGACAATGCAAACAAAGTATGTAATGGGTTCGGATCCACCCAAGTCTCCCCGACTTGTTCCCGGTGATCCTACGTCCCAAACACCCGGATCCCCTCCGGATACTTGAGTTAGAAAACCTCTAACCCAAGATTTCCACTAACCCACTTGCGGAAACCCACAAGTACAATCGACCCACAATCGTTGTCCGTGAATCCCACAACCCGGGATCACACAAACTCTCACAACCGAGAGTATACAACAATTCAATGAAATGAAATGAAATAAACACTTACCTACAAAATCCTATGCCTTGAGTAAATCTTACCGAATTAGGGCACGGAGGGATTTTGAGGAAGATGATGCCACCAAAACCTAGCTTCAAGAAGATGACCAACAATGGAAGCCTAGGGTGGAGTATGGTGACTAGAATCAAGCTCTTGGCTTGAGAAGCTCACAATGGAGAGAATCTCTCTTGAGGAAGATGGCTTAAAGAGTGAAGGGAGAGATTCTTGTGAGGGAGAGAGAGCTTTGAAATAGCTTGGGAGAGCTCTTCTCTTAGGTCTGAAATTGCTTGTATATTGGACCTCTAACCTTGCCTCAAACGAATTAGGTTTGTATTTATAGAGGCAAGAAAAATCGTGCTCAAAAGATTCCCAACGGTCATATTTCTGAAGCACTTAGTCGGTCTAAGAAGGATCACTGACCGACTAGATTGACATCTAGTCGGTCGGTGATTCTTCATGAACCGACTAACATCAGAACAGCCAAAAGGTCGAAGTACAGGAGATGACAACTAGTCGGTCTAAGAAGACTTGCCGACCGACTAGTTTCACAACTAGTCGGTCGGTGAATGCTCTTTGACCGACTAATAGTCGAAATAGAATAGGCTGACTTCAAGATGACTTAGTCGGTTTAAGAACAAATGCTGACCGACTAGTTTCTCAACTAGTCGATCGACAAATGTTCTTTGACCGACTAACTCGAAACAGTAGCTCAGGCTGTACAGAGGAAATGATAACTAGTCGGTCTGAGAAGGATTCCTAACCGACTAGATCGTCATCTAGTCGGTCGGTGAACCTTCTTTGACCGACTAATTGATCAACATGGAATGAGCTGAATTGAGCAAGGCATCTAGTCGGTTCATGTAGAGTTGCCGACCGACTAGATCGTCATCTAGTCGGTTGGTGCTTCTACTTGAACCAACTAACATGCACTAGAAGCCGAGGGAAGAAGCGATAGGCTTTGGGAAAGTTTCTAATGGCTTCTATGATAATCCTAGCTCTAAGATATGAGCGAAATGAAGATTATTAAGTAAGTCCTACTCAAGGCTTAACATTCTAATCTATGAAGCTAGAAGACAATAAAGAATACAATGACGAACCGTCTTCAAAGCTTCAATCTTCATTCTTCTTGCCTTCAATATTGCTCCTTGAGCTTCAACGAAGCTTCACGCACACGATCACGCGTATTGAGAAGCCTTGAGACGTCGCTTTTGATGTCCGTATTCTTTTGGCGACGATCTCCATAACTGCGCTCACAAACAGTTAGTATACAATATTTATGTTTGCTCATCATCCAAAACCAAATCCGGGGAATCAATACTCAACAAAATAGTCCAACATCGAAATGAATGGAATTAAATTTTATTATTTAATCTTATAACTTCACCTATTTCACTTATTTTTGAATAGTTTTATGTGATCATGAGGGCTCAAAATCGACGTCGGGCCTTAGTCGGGCAGACGAAGAACATATAACTTAAACTTAAAACCATTTTAAGAGCGTCATAATTTAAAAAAAAAGTCAGAATCTCTACTATCCCGGGGCGGGTCTGACCAACACCTATAGATAGATATATAAAAATAATTACAATTATAAACGCATGAATAATAAAAGACATACATTTGTTCTGCACGTTAGTAGAACATCGATCATCACGAACCAATGCTCCACGTTAGGACTGAACCGCTTACCTTGAGTCGCACTGCTTCCCGAGGCAAGAAATCCCCTTGTCGCCAAGCCAACCACGCACTCCATGAAGTTTCACCTTGAGTGTATCCTATGTCAAGACTTCGGATCGGATCCGAACTCCTTCGTAGCCTTGCTAGGGCCCAAACAGGAGCAGAGAAGAAAGAGGAAAAATGTGGAAATAATATTTTTAGCCTATTCGATATAGGTTTACCCTTAACATTTGAGAGCTCCCTTGATCTAAGGCTTGGTATGACTTTTAAGGAGATGAGTTAGCCCCTATTTATATAGCGAGCTGACCCCTCCTATTCTTAAAATAACTGATGTGGGACTAATTAATTAGAGGGAAAAATTAATTTCAAGTTTGCCCTTTATGAAGGCCAAACTTTGAAGAATATTCCTCACTTGCCGTTGAACACCGGAAGCGATATCTTATATCAAATCGAAGAGTATTGAACGATGAATGCTTAGAAACAAACGGTGCTCAATTCCGAGTTTGTTTGACCCCTCAAACAAACGTTCAAATTCTGCCAAAAAACCAAACCACAAAATCTGCATTTTTGTATATCTGCAGAAGAACTGCCAAAGGGCCGCCTGTGGGCCCCACCCACCCGCGGGTCAGACGTGCCTACCCGCCTGCTCGGGTGGGCCCGACCCACCTAGACTGGGTGCCCAGGCCCATAGCTGGGCCTGGGCATGCCCATGCTCACCTAGGCATGGGTATGGGCTTGTTCTCACTTTTTTTTCCTTTTCTTTTTGGTCTTTCTCCAGTCATACTGGGGTTGGACCAAAATAAATTGGTCCATGACATTCCTAAACCCTTGGATTGAGCTTGTTTCATGCTTTTATTATAAAATATGATCGCAAACGTTTTACGACATATTTAAATCCTCTTGCATCATACGCATTAATCCCACATTACTGAAAGTTCTAAAGCATATGTCGCAAACCATTTGCGACATAATTAGTTCTCATACATCGTATGTATTATCTTCCTAATCCTACCTATTACTTGAAGAAGGTCCTACTTTGTGTGAGACCCTACAGCTTGACACTACTACAGGTGGGGCTCGAAACCCCAGATGACAGTGACCTTGAGCAATAGGCGCCGTCCCTGTTTCGGTATCATCATTATGTGGTTAACCCATTGACATGAGTATTTTCGGGACCCCCTTGACTGTGTCCGTGATGAATGTCGCAGTTGTAGTCCCTTCGTCATAACTATGTCGCTTAGTCAAGCCTAGGGTATGGTCAACTATCTGCCCTAATAGCTTGAAATCGGTTAGTTTCATCGATCTTTAGTTTATTAATGTTGGACTTCTTCCAACATACGTTGGCCAAAGTTTTTACTAAGGACTGAACTAACACATGCGACACTAACTCCCCATAAACGAGAGAGACTAGTTCTTTCTTGGTCATTACTCTCCTTTCACGCTTCAAGTTTGATCTAACCAAAGACCTTTCGACATGGCTTACCTTGAAGATTGGACAAAGATCTAAGTGACACCATTCACGTACATGTTTGTACAATGACCTCAAGTCTAAGGACCAACTTGCCTATGATCACTGAGAGATATCATTGACAGAAAAGTTTATGTTAACCATATGATACCTCTCATTGGGTCGTTCAGTGAACTCATTCTCAAATGAACACCAGTGTCTCATCACCGACTTCGCCAAGTCGAACGACCATGAGAGTATCGTCACCAATCCATCGTGAAAAACAGATATAATGGCCTATCCGATGTGTCGATAACCTTTTCTCGAAACATCAACGACCACGAACGATTTTAGAATTATGCTACAAGCGGTCAAGCACTTCTCCATGATTGAGATCTCCATCTTGATACTTGTTTGATCTCGCATTAAGTCTCAGGACTTTACCTAAGTTCTAAAGAATACTACATTATTATTTACTTAGGTAAATTCTTACCAAACAGCTTACTGTTATTTTGAACAAGATGTTTGTAAATATACATAGAGATAAATTGCCTCAAGGAAACACACATCTCTCAATATCTCACATTTAGTCCCATTTATCCCGGTATCTCATACTGCATTTACAGATAAGTCTCTCCAGACTTCATATGGTCGAACCTTTGTGAGTGAATCTGCTAAACTGTCTTCTGAGTAGACTTAATAAGTTTCTATGTTCCTGTAATACCACACATTTGAATCTCATCCAAATTGCTTCCTTGGTATCTTCGAATCCGTAACATTTGTTATGCCTGGATCTCTTCCAGCTCATCGTCCTCACTTGAGATTAAAATAATATCCTTCATGTACCTTACGTGAATGATCCAAAATAGTCACCGGTCATCTGCGTAGTTCATAATCATTTCTGACAAAGTGTCAAACTGTTTGATTACTTTGTTAAAAACATATGTTCCGGCTCCTTGATGCTTCACATGCCTTTTATCCGCTCCCACTGACCTTGAAAACTCTCTGGTTGATTCATGTAAATTCATTCTTCTAAATCATATTTAGAAAACATAATTTACATGCATATTCCAGATTTCATGTTCATCATGAGTATTGACAGCGAGTCAGATCCGAATAGATCTGTACACAGATGTTCGCGAGAAAATTTCATCATAATCCATTTATAGGGGTTCTGTTGATAATCTTTCTCAACCAGTATAACCTGCACTTTTCTATTTTCTATCTGCACCAATTTTTTGTCTCAAAGATTCACTTGTAGCCAATGGAAACACTACCCTTGGGCGCATTTTAAAGGTTATACCTTATGTACGTGAAGGACCTTTTTTGGATTGCATCAAGCTATTTCTCAGAGTCTCTACTTTGAATGGCATCCTAGAAGTTTACTAGGCCATCAACAACTATGATGTTTTACTCGACTCCTTTGCCTTACGAGAAATTTTAGGGGATCGAGTAATCATGAGACTTCCTAACGATTATTTTGAGGAATATCATATTTACTGGTTTCGACAGATGTGTCTTCCAGTTAGTCTGGATTAATCCACTTGACGTATGCAGGAAAACCACACACCTTAATGTATTTTAAGGTTGGGTTTCCCACCATTCCATATCATATACGAAGTCATTGGTACGAATCTTGTCATGACCTTATCAACAACCTAGGCACTATTATTTGGGGTTTAACCTCAAAGGGAGGATGGTAACTCAGAGTCACTTGTCATGTATCACACCATGTCTAACAGAATGTGATTCATGTTCTCCAACATACCAATGTGTTAGGAGACTTAACCTAAGAGAAAATCTCATTCTATTTTAATTACGCAAGAATTACATAGCTAAGTAATCGCCTCTTCGATCTGATCGAAGTAGTTCAAATACTTCTACCATTGTGATCTCTATTTCATTACTATTCTTCATAAATTGCTAAAAGGCATCAGACTTGTGTTTCATCAAGAACGTGTGTCCATACCTTGAGTGATTCTAAGTAATCGTAATAAAATAAGAATATCATATCCTGGCTAATGTAGACTTGGGTCCGAATACATCGGTATATACGAAACGACGAGTTCTCCAACTCATTCTCCCACTATCTTACTGAGGGAGTTTTGACCATCATACCTTTGAGACAAAACTCACAAGTGTCTTTTAACTCATAATACAAGATCTCAAGAGACCCCTCTTTATGTCACTTGTCAAGTCTATTCTTTCTGGTCTGGCCCTAGTCTATTGTACCATAGATAAGTTTTACAGTAACTTAATCCCATGCGCTTCATTTTATTAATACTTAACACAATATTATAATACAAAATGCACATATCTCAAAATTGTTTTAGAAGCAAGGTGGCAACATTCGTCTTAGTGTGTTAAACATCCCTTAGGCCCTAGAAACAACATTTGCACTTGTGCCAATATATAGGACAATCTTTTACTTTGTATAACAATTATTCTGAAACCGATGCATCAAATACGTCTCATTTTCAGTTCCTCCTACTATGCCTTTTCTCAAGATAGACAAAACATTCTTTCTCAACCGACTTTCCTTAATGCATTCTCTTTTGTAAATCATATTTAGACAATACATGTCCCAACACGAATATTAGCTGTGCAAGCATCTCATGCATCCAAACACTTGAGCGTTACAACCTTGAGGAGACTCAACAAGTTGTTCGTCTCAAGATCTGATTTGGATACATGGTCTTGCACCGCTCAAGCACTCATCTTCGTGTTAGTGGTTATGCCATAGGCCAAATATTTGGACCTTTACGTTACGTCATTTTTCATTAATAAAATGGTTCTCTTAATGTTATTGATATATTTCTCATTAATAAAATTGTTCTCTTAATGTTATTGATATATTTCTTGCATATTTCATTATAATAATGTTTGAATCGCTGTTTTATGTTATTCCAAGCATCCTTAGTCATTCATCGTTAAAGGTATAATGATGAATTAAGGCTAGTATGAGTTTGGTTGATAATTATGAGATACTTATATGTATGGTGATACAAATCAAACTTATAGATACTTCTTGGAGAACAAGGTACTAGATATACTCGCTATGAGATAATTACATGAATTAGTGTCATAAATGATCTCATAATAGTTATGTCATAGAATCCTTAGACCTGATATCATCGCAGTTTCCTACATGATGAACATCATGTTTTGACATAACCAAACGTTATCTTTAATCAGATAATCATAAAGGTTATGATTGAACATGATGAGAATTATGCAGAGGAAATTGAACGAACAAGATAGAATTTGTCCCTCTCTTATGAGTGAGAGATCTAATGGGCCCATCGATAAGTAGGACTGAGAAATGCATGGCCGTGCTCAAACGAATATCATTTGATTTTATCAGTCTACTTAGTAATGAAAAAAATCTATGCAGGGTAGGTGCTCTATTCAACAATACAGGATGCCCCTGTATAACTTCTTGAAGTATTTCCCATACAATGGGTTCTTTTTCCCGAATTTTACTTTTCGCAATCCCTATGTTAGAAGCAATATGTTGTTTGATTAGGCCACGAATTACAAATGTTTGGAAAAGCTCTATTGCTATTTCTCGAGGTAATCCACATTGATGTAATGAAAGCGAAGGACCCACGACAATGACGGAACGCCCCGAATAATCGACCCGTTTACCAAGCAGAGTCTCGCGAAATCTTCCCTCTTTGCCTTCAATTACATCTGAAAATGACTTGTAAACCTTATTATGACCATCCCTCATGGGTTGTCCGTGTATCCCATTATCAAGAAGTGTATCCACAGCCAATATAAGTATGAAACTGTCAATGACTTATGTTCAAATCAGATATCGTGTGACAAAAGGATTATAACAGTTAAGGAATGTATGTCCTCAGTTCATTTGTATTTATTGCAAATGGATTATATTGCATATGATGCAAAAAAATATAAAACATTTTGTTAATAAATGCATAGAAATGAAGAGGATTTTTCCACAAAAGTCAGGGAGAAAACCGCGCTCAAATCGGAGTCCAAACAGTCCAAAAAAACCTATTAAAAAGTGTTTTAAATAGGGTGAAACCCAAAAGTCCACGCCAAAATGCCTAAAGATAAAGCCTATTTTTTGGAAAACAAAAAAACTGGGCTTATATATCTTTTGGACGGGCCATGACAACTCAAGCGCCCATTTAATGGGCGCCTGAAGCGACCAAATTTAAGGGTTGCGTGCAGCATGCACCCCTCTGGGAGCGTGCGGGTGAATGCATGGCAAGCACCCCTAGAGGCGCATGCTTGCACGCAGGCAGGTGGAAAGTGGGGCCCACACAGTGGGCCCCACTCTTAGGGTTTCGAACCCCATTTCCTTTTTTTCTCTTTTGACGGCTGAATTTTTCAGTGTAAAATGAGTTCTGGGCTAACTTTGGACGTACGTTTGAGGGGTCAAACGAAGTCGGAATGGGTCCTCGTTTGTTTCTATGCGTTCACCTTTTCAGTGCTCTTCGATTTGATAGGTTGTATCACTTGCAAAGCTCAACGGTGATGGAGGAAAAATTAGTTGAAGTTTAGCCTTAATGTAAGGCAAACTAATTTAATTTTTCCTTCTAAAATAATTTAGTCACACATCGGATATAAAGAAAGGGGATGGGCCAGCTGCCTATATAAATAGGGGCCTAACCCGCTCCTTAAAAAATTACACCAAGTCTCAAAATCCGAGAAGCTTCCAAAAGTTTGGAGCATGCTCGGATTAAGACTTAAATTAATTATTCCCTCTCTCCCTAAAATTCTTCCTTACTTCTGATTGGGCTCTAGCAAAGCTACGAATGAGTTCGGATCGGATCCGAAGTCTTGACGGAGGATCCACTCAAAGTGAAATCTTCTTCAGTGTGTGGTTGTCTCGGCGACAAGGGTGTGGCTTGCCTCGGGACGTGATGCGGTTCGGGAAGCAGTTCAACTCAGGACGAGGTACGACTCGGGACGCAGTTCGGCCCGGGAGAAGCAGCACGGGGCCAAAGAAATATTGCTGAAAACGACGCTTCGTATTCTGCGGAAACGAAGTGAAAGGTATGTAGTTTAAATATTCATGCGTTAATAATTGCAAATGTTAAATAGATCTATCCATAGGGGTTGGTCGTACCTAACCCCGGGATAGTAGAGATCTTGGCTAGTGTTGTTCTCTTTAAGGCTAGGTTTAAAATAGTTTTAAATCTGTTTTTCTGCTGCAATTTTGTTTTCACCGTCCGACCGACTTAGGCTGGACGTCGATTTTGTAGCCCTACTGACCCAGAAACCCCAACAGTAGTATCATAGCCATGTCTACAATGATATATAGTTTTTGCAGTTATAAAATGTATGTGATACAACATGTTTCTCCATCAGATTGAGGTTTTATTTAAAATATTAAATTGTCATTTTCATGTGCTGAATATCGAAAAATTGTTTTTGAAAATTAGATCTAACTATAAAATCATGAGATAATTTTAATAAGTTGGATCTTTAAAATTATATGATAATACAAGATAATTTTAATAACTTGGATTTATGAGATAATTAAAGTTGCATGCTTAGCTAAATTGTTTAGTTGATATTTTTAATGGTTAAATTGTTCTTTTTTATTATGTGATAATACAAGAAGACTTTTAGGATAGCCATTAAAAGATTTAAGAAAATTATATGATAATTTTGAAGGATGTGCTATGATTTAAAATTGTTGCAACAAATTAAACTCCTGATACATGATTAGGGTAGCACTCTCCCATAATTATTATTTTAATTGTTCTAATAATAATTTTGAACAAAAGGCTATGATTTAAATTGTTGCAACATGAATTTTAAATGCATAATACATGATTAGGATATCACCTTAAAAATCCTTATAGTTGATAAGGACATTAATAAAAGTTATTAATCAATCCTAATGATTTCGAATTTTAGGATTCAGCTAGTTGATAGGATTAACTAGTTTTAATGAAGTCATATCTAATCGATGGCTCATATATGAATAATAAGTTTCCCTCAATGGACCATGATCCGGTCTAGTGTGTTTTGACTAGTGTTGTGGATCACCCTAGCTCGACTGGGGATAGTGATCCTGGCCTAGCCAAATCCCTGGCTGTGTTCCACTGGACCACAAGGATGCGAATTAGGATTGTAAGACACCGTCGACTATATTTAGTCAATTACGTTAAAAATCTTCTTCAAGTTTAGTCGTAGCCCTCCTTAGTTTTGGATTTTGGAAACCAGGGATTTCATGTTATAGTTATTGAGCCAACTCAAGCTTTAACATAACTATATTTTGGGAACCAATTCCATTAAACATGTGACGTAGTTCGAATTAACCCAAACCATCGCGTCGTGAACAAACCGAGTGCTGGTGTACATTAGGATTGGACAAGAAAGTTAGGGTCTGACTAGACTAGTCGTTATGATTTGTTGAGCCAACTCATGGTCATAAGTGACTAGGGGTAAAAACTTATAAGGGAATCACATTTGATGCGATTGATGAAGAGTCGTCTATCGATCGCAGAGTTAAGAAACTTGTTGAACTAACTCAAGGTTGTGAGACTCAGGGTGGTCGGGTCCCTTTCCCACTAGATATTATTATTTGTTCATCTATATGGCTAAAGATGATCGCTAAAATAGTGGGAGGATATAGTTGAATAAAATCCATTTTAACTATATTTAAAAATCATTGAACATATGCTAAACTAGGATGGTTCTATATTTTACTAGATAGGAATCCAAACATAATATCCTAAAGAAAAATGTAAATTGGTCAAGATGATTGTTTAAGGAATATCAACTCAGATCAAGTTTGATAGTCTGAACCAGGTTCTCACTGGCCTTAAACTGTCCTTCCTAGCACACGCTTACGGACAATGATTTCCTTGAGCTCGGTATCCAACAAAATAAAAGCACGCTACCTGTCACACTCCTCTATGAGGGGCAGCTTGAACATACTGATGTTCAAAGTAGGTTTCTTCATACAATTTGTTGAGTCAACTCAAGGTTGTATGGAAAACGGGTTCTATCCGCAAGATTCGAAACTTCGATCAAACTGTTAGACTCGAAGATGAGTGTATGAGCGGTGCAAGACCATGTATCCAAAAAAATCTTGAGTTAAGCAACTTGTTGAGTCAATTCAAGGTTGTGAAGCTCAAGTGTTTGGATACGTGAGGTGCTTGCATATCTAATAATTTTTGTTGCAATAGTATTGTCTAAATGTGATTTAGAACGGAGAAGACATTGAAGAAAGTCAGCATGAGAAAGAAAGTTTTGACTATAATAAGAAAAGGAAAAATAGGAGGAATTGAAAAATGTGACATATTTGATGTCACCATTTCAGGATAATTGTTATAGAAAATGAGAATACATTTTTGGCGAATGTCGTCACTTTCCTTCTGAATCAATGTTTTCGGTGTGAATGTTTTGTATAACGATATTGTATTAAATATTAATACACGAATACGTAAGTTATAGAAACTTTATCTATGGCAAAATAGACTAGGCTGTACCAATGAGAACAGACTTGACAAGTCACTTAAAGAGAGTTTTAATCTCTCGTATTATGAGTCGAAAGACACTTGTAAGACTTGTCTCAAAGGTATATTTGCCTAACATCTTCTGTGAGACAGTGGGAGAATGAGTTAGAGAACTCACGGTCTTGTACATATGGATGTATTCAGACCTAAGTCTAAATTAGCATAGATAAGTGTAACGGCCTGTTTTCATCAACACAACTATTTACAAATTTAACCTATTTTCAATCTCTTTTAAATTATTTTATAATGGTTTGTCAGAAGTTTTATGATTTCAAAAATTTCTTATAAAAATATTTTGAAGTATCAGACTAGTTATGAAGTATTTTAGTTAGGTCGGGCTTCATCAAATACCTCTAAATAATCTGATAAAAATTCATTTTCAGATATTACTGTTTTGACTGAATGAATTAATTTTCTATACAAACATCATCAAAACGTTTCCAAACTTCTAAGTGTCCTTCTATGATCATTCAGGGCTTTTCACATTAATTTCGTAATTTTCTGAAGTCAAATCAATAAAGAACCCGCAAATCCGCTTCCTAAATGTTTTGGCCCAAAACTCGTATTTCCGTAGCCCACACCCCAAAATGGGTCTCGTATTCGCGATCCTCACAACGATACGATCCCATGGGTATGTTTTCGTAATTTTTCGGACACGTTTACTAGTATGGGCAAAATCGTAATTTTGTTACAAAGTTCACCGTCACCAAATACCCTAACTAATTACTATAACCTAATTAATAATTACTATTAACCCCCATGATTAACACGTTTAGACATTTTACAAAAAATTTCAAATTTAGTCAAAAAGGCTAAACAACCGTATTAAAATTGTCTAGGTTAGTCAAAAGTTCCTAACTACCATATAAATACCCACCTAAACCCCGTTAATCCTCATTTTTAAAAATACGCACATCTCTCTCTCTCACAGTTTCGTTCTCTAAGTTCTCCCGCTCTCTCACTCTCTCTCCCTCACTTCCCCGCTCTCTCGCTCTCAGCTCGGAGGGTTGACCGCCGCCTGCCGTCCAGCATCGCGACCCTAGCCATACGCCAGCCCGTCGACGACCTGCCACACCTTCCCCCCGTCTCGCCATGAGGCCCCGCTGCTCCACCGCTGCCTGTGAAGCCCCCACCGCCTCCCACCGCTACCCCAGCAGCGCCCCCTCTCTGTCACACCTCTCTCCGGGCACCGCCAACCATGGAGCATCCTCCGCAGTGCCACTTCGACGCCGACGGGTTCCCGAGCACCCTCGCCTACCTCATCATGCTCTACCTCCACCTCGAAGGCACGAGCCCCGTAGCGCCACCGTATCACCGCCACCGCTCGACCTCCCCCTATCCCTCACTCGCCGTCTGACTCCCCGACGTCCCCGCCTCTGTTCCACAACCCTCGGAGCGCCGCCCAGCCCCCGTCTCTGCCGTGCTCCGACCTCCTCAAGCCCCCGTCCGACTGCATCCCTTCATAAGAGTCTCCCCGTGCCTCGTCGTTGCTTCACCGTCCAAGGTCGCCGTCGCTTCACCATCCAAGGTTGTCGCCGCTTCGATCACGCCGCCGCCGTACGCTTGGCCCGATGCCGAAGACCCCCTTCTCGCTCGACGTTGCATGCGGAGAGGGCGAAGGGTGATTTCAAAACATATATTTTCAAAATACGAAAACGTATTTTTGTATTTTATATAATATTTTATATGAGTTTAATGGTTTTAAATGCATAATAAATAATATAGGCCTCAGAAAAATGTGAGACTAGCTCCAGAAAATCGAAAATAATATTCGGGATCCAATGACACTGGTCTCATCTTGATCAGATGCTTAGTTTTTCCAGAATAATTTTTAAACCCTAAAACTTAAATACATAAAATTCTTTTTAAAATCCATAACTCCTTATTTTCACGTACACTGATACGTGAGAAATATATATCTTGGAACGATCTTCGAGACGGTCGTTTTGACTGCTCACTTGAATATTTCCGACTAATATTGCATCCAGAATAAATCATTGAAGGTATACGTTACGTAAGTGAAATTGGGGTTTAAAGGAATTTTTGAGCTTCTGAAAATTATAAAAAATAACAGAGGCTTCTGAAAATATTTTCCTCTTGGAAAAAAATTATATTCTTTATTTTCAGCCTATATAAAAATTTAGAACGTTTTTCGACACCGTTTCATCAGTTTTAAAAATCAAAACGATCAAATGATTTAGATGGGAAATGTCGTGTTCTCTAACTGATTATTTTTGTGTTGCAAGTACAAATTCTTGTGCACCAGCTTCTGTGGAAGCTCTAGATCCCGTCTCAACTTGCTACTTCGACCTCGAAATTAGTAAGTCACGACGAATTCTAAAATTAGAAAATTAGATAAGTGTACCCGTATGAACTTAGAACACCACTATAGCCTCCGAACGGCTACTTGACTTGAACCGAACTAGAGACCTAATCTAATAGAGAAGTAATCAACTACATATTACGTTGCCAACTTTCAACTTCGATGGTTGTAGCACACAATTATCAAATTGGGTAAATTGTGTGCTTGGACTAGTCTTTATCCTCACTTCGCTTGGCCAGCTTGCTTTGGAAAGAATTTCTGACTTTTGGTTTCCAATAAGAAAGTCAACCAGTTGTCTTGGTTTGACTAGTAACATGTGGAACATCTTATAGAACATCTTGTGAAACATCCTGTAAAGAACTTGTACTTGACACATCACTGGGATTTGGGGTAACTCATAGTTTGAGAGTGTGCAGGAGTGACTGGAGTTCAATCTACATGTCTAGCTGCCTGGGTTTTCGGCATCATGTCTAGCTACCTACGTTTCGGCAATAAAAATATGCTGCATGTCAGCATCCTGTCTAACTGCCTGTGTTTTCGGCATTCGTTTGGGTAAGCGCACCCAGGCAAGAGATGAACTCAATGGTCACATATTGTACGCTCCGACTTGAGTCACGTAGTTTAGTAACCTTTTCACAGTCGCTTTTACTTTACGCATTACAGTCACCTTTACTTTATATGTTCCATGCACGTTACTTACTACACTTGTGCAGTCACAGTACTTTACTTGTCGTACCTTTAGCTACAGCAGTAGCATGTTTCACTTGCTTAGCCTGCTTTACACTTGCTCTACCACAGTACAGTTGTTCTCCTTTCCAGTTCAGTTTACTTTTACTACTCAGTTGTTACCGTTGTTGCTCAGTACTTTACTTTTCACTATGGTCTGCTTGTACGTAGTTACTTTTGTCATACTTATATACTGCTTCTTTTTTATATTTAGAATTGTTGTGACTTACCTACGGTTTCATTTATAGCACCAGCAGACGAAAATCAGATTGAGTAAGTGGCCCCTGAGTTCGAGGAGCTAGAGTACGACCCGTAGACTGCAAAGTTTTAGCTGCTTGTGTGGTGTGTGTGTGCTATGTATTTCCTTTCCGCATTTCCTTTCTGTATTTCCTTTATGTATTTGGTGAGAGAGTGTTGCTTGTTGTATTTTAAATTTGGACTGTAATAATGTACGCTGGTTTGAGTATTGGTACATCTCTGGAGTGTGGCTATATTGATTTTACTGGTAAACTGCAGACCTACAAATAAATCACATAAGTAACGGGCCCCCGAGAGCGGGTCGTTACAATAAGTTATACTTATTTTATTACGACACGTGTTCGTGATGAAACACAAGTCTGATAAAATAGAGTATGCAGTAACAGAGGTATTTGAACTGCTTCGATCAGATCGAAGAGTCTAATACATAGTTATATAATTCTTGCGTAATAAAAAGAAAATGTGATTTTCTCTCAGGTCAAGTCTCTTAACACATCAGTGTGTTGGAGAGCATGAATCACACTTTGTTAGACATGGTGCGATACATGGCAAGTGACTCTGAGTTACAATCCTCTCTCTAGGTTAAGTCCCAGATAGTAATGCATAGGTTCTTGATAAGGTCCTATGATGACCTTATCAATATGATATTCATTAAATCAATCGTTAGGAAGTTAAAGGATTACTCGAGTCTCGTGAGACAAAAAGTCGAGTAAGACATCATAGTTGATGATGGCCTAAACAACTTTCAAGATGCCATTCGGAGTAGTGACTCTAAGAAATGGCTTGATGCTATTCGAAAAAGGTCCGTGCACGTAAATAAAGTATGGACTTTAGTTTACGTGCCCAATGAAATTTGTTTCTTATTGGCTGCTAATAAATCTTCAAGACAGAAGATTGGTGCAGATAGAAAATAATGAAGTACAACTTATGTTGGTTGAGAACGGTTATCATCCTAACTCCTATAAACGAATTATGATGAAACTCTCTCGCCAGCAGATGTGTACAGATCTACTCGGACCAAACTCGATGTAAATGCTCATGATGACTATGAAAACTGGAGCATTCATGTATAGTCTGTTTTCTAAATATGATTTAGAAGAACTAACTTATATGAATCATCCAGAGAGTTTTTCAAGGTCAGTGGGAGCGAATTAATAACATGCTAGGCATCAAGTAGCCGGAACATATATTTTGAAAACGTGGTCAAAGAGTTTGACACTTTAATTATTACGAACCATGCAGTTGACTGGTAAACTATGTCGAATTATTGTCATAAGGTACGATGAGCTGGATGAGATCTAGGCAAATTAAATATTATGGATTGTAAGAGACCAAGGATATTATTTGGATGAGATTCAAATGTGTGGTCTAATATGAAAATAGAAACTTCTTAAGTCTATAACTAAAGATGATTTAGCAGATTCACTCACGAAGGCTCTGCCACATAAAGTCTATAGAGACTTATGTGTAAATGCGGTATGAGATACCAGGATGAATGGGCCTGAGTGCAAGTGAATGATGTTGGGAGATATGTATGCCCTCGAACTTGAGGCAATTTATCTCTAAGTAAATGTATGTTTAAAATTACAGTAAGCTGTATGGTAAGAATTTATCTAAGTTAATAATAATGTAGTCGACATTAGAACTTAGGTAAAGTCTAAAACTTAATGCGAGGTTAAACCAGTATCGAAATGAGGATCTCGATCATGGAGAATTGTTTGACCATTAATATCATAAGTCTAAAACAGTTCGTGGTCATAGATGTTTCGAGAAAAGGATATCGAAACATCGGATAGATTATTATGTCTTTGTCTTCACCATTGAATGGTAACGATGATCTCATGATCATTCGACTTGGCGAAGTTGGAGATGAGACACATGTGCTCATTGGAGAATGAGTTCACTGAACGCCCCAACAAGAGTTATCACATGGTTAACATAACAAATTTGTCAGTGATAACTCTCTGTGATGATAGGCTAGTTGGTCCTTAGACTTGATGTCATTGTATAAACCTGTACGTGAACGGTGTCACTTAGATTTCTGACCTAGCTTCGAGACAAGGCCTGTCGAAAGGTCTTTGGTTGGGTGACACTTGAAGCGTGTGAGGAGAGTAATGAACAAGAGAGAATTCGTCTTTTCTGTTATGGGGAGTTAGTATCGCATGTGTCAGTTTGGTCTTTAGTGAAAAACTTTGGCCAAAGTATGTTGGAAGAAGTCCAACATAGTTTGACTAAAAACTGATGGAAACTAACAAAGTTCAAGCTATTGGGGTTAACAGTTTGACTGTACCCTAGGCTTGACTAGGCGACATAGTTTTGACGAGGGGACTAAAACTGCGGTGTTCATCACGGACACAGTCAGAGTGGTCCCAATAATACTCATGTCAATGAGTTAACCACAAAATTATGATACCGAAATAGGGACGGCAACTGCTGCTCGTGGTCACTGTCGTCTGGAGTTTAGAGCCCCACTTATAGTAGGGTCAGGCTGCAGGGTCTCACACAGCGTGAGACCTTCGTCAAGTAATAGGTAGAATTAAGGGAGATAATACATTAGATGTATGGGAATAAATTAAGTCGCAAAGAATTTGCGATATAAGTCTAAAATATTAAAGATGTGGGTTTAAATGCACTTGATGCAAGAAACATAAAACTGCAAAGAGTTTGCAGATACCTTATGGATTCGGGATAAATGATCCTGAGTGCAAGTGGGAGATGTTGAGGAATGTATGCCCTCAGTTCATTTGTATTTGATGTAAATAGATTATATTGCTTATGATGCAAAAGAAATATAAAATATATTGTTAATTAATGCATAGAAATGAAGAGGATTTTTCCACAAAAGTCGGGGAGAAACCCGCGCTCAAATCGGAGTCCAAACAGTCCAAAAAACCGATTTAAAAGGGTTTTAAATAGGGGGAAAGCCAAGAGGCCCAGCCAAAATGCCCAAAGATAAAGCCTATTTTTTTGGAAAACAAAAAAAGGGGCTTACATATCTTTTGGCTCGGCCCATTGGGCCGGGCCAAGACAGCTCAAGGGCCCATTTAATGGCGCCTGATGCACCCAAATTTAAGGGGCGTGTGCAGCACACGCCCCTCGGGGAGTGTGCCAGGCACGCGCCCCTCTATGGAGCGTGCATGGCATGAGCCTCTAGGGGCGTGTGCTTGCATGCAGGCGGGTGGAAAGTAGGGCCCATTTGGTGGGCCCCAATCTTAGGGTTTCGAACCCAATTGCCATTTTTACTCTTTTGACGGCTAAATTTTTCCGCGTAAAATGAGTTTTGGGCTAACTTTGGACGTACGTTTGAGAGTCAAACGAAGTCTGAATGGGTCCACGTTTGTTTCTATGCATTCACCGTTCAGTGCCATTCGATTTGATAGGTTGTATCACTTGCGAAGCTCAACGGTGAGAGAGAGAAAATTAGTTGAAGTTTAGCCTTAGTGTAAGGCAAACTAATTTAATTTTTCCCTCTAAAATAATTTAGTCCCACATCGGATATGAAGAAAGGAGAGGGGTCAGCCGCCTATATAAATAAGGGCCTACTCCCCTCCTTAAAAAATCGCACCAAGTCTCAATATCCGAGAAGCTCCCAAAAGTTTGGAGCACAATCGGATTAAGACTTAAATTAATTATTCCATCTCTCCCTAAAATTCTTCCTTACTACTGATCGGGCTCTAACAAAGCTACAAAGGAGTTCAGATCGGATCCGAAGTCTTGACGGAGGATCCACTCAAGGTGAAATCTTCTTCGATGCGTGGTTGGCTCAACAACAAGGGTGTTGCTCGCCTCGGGACGCGGTTCGGTTCGATATGCAGTTCGGCTCGGGTCGAGGTGAGACTCGGGACGCGGTTCGCTCGGGAGAAGCGGCGTGAGGCCAAATAAATGTTGCTGAAAACGACGCTTCATATTCTGCAAAAACGAAGTGAAAGGTATGTAGTTTAAATATTCATGTGTTTATAATTGCAAATGTTAGATAGATCTATCCTTAGGTGTTGGTCGGACCCAACCCCGGAATAGTAGAGATCTTGGCTAAGGTTGTTCTCTTCAGGTCTAGATTTAAAATAGTTTTAAATCTGTTTTTCTACTGCAATTTTGTTTTCGTCGTCCGACCGACTTAGGCCGGACGTCGATTTTATAGCCCTAAGGACCCAGAAAACCCAACAATAAAATGTTCTATTAGTTAGGTTAATATCGAACTAACGATATTCATATTAATTGGGTAGTCATAATTTCTTGCTAGAGACCAATTATGACTTGTGGGCTTTTAATAGGATTAGGCACATTGCCAATTTGATATGAGCCTATTGGGTTGCACACAAAGAGCATAATGGATGGGATAGGGTTTTTAACGAGATTTTGAATCTAATTTGAAATTCGAAATAAGGATATATCTTAACTGTTAGATATTGTATCTTTATAAGATATTATCCCTAAGATATCTCTGCGTAACGGAAACACATTAAAGAGTTAACAGATAAGATACTATCCTTAAGATATCTTAACGTAACTGAAAGACGTTAAAGTGTTAACGTGGGACTCTATATATGATATAAAGAGGATTTACAGTTATAGACGTATTCAATCTAACTCTCCCATTTTTGAGAAAAGCGAAGAGCAAGAGAGAAACCCTAGTTGCAGAGAAGGAGCTAGCACCCTTGCAATTCCCATTCGTGACGTTTGTGTGTGGATACTGGTAGAGGGTGGTCGTTCGTTGAGTAGCACCTACAGTCTGATTCACTTGAATCATCAAGAAAGGTTAGTAATCTCGTCGAATCAATTTGAAACACATGGATCTTGGTAGGTTTCTATTTTTTCACTGTGTATAAACTTGTTATGCATGATAGAAACCGTAAAACTTTGAGCCAAACAATTTGCACGAAGTTTTGGACCTTGGGGATTGAAACTATTTTCCATAGAACTTGAGGTGACTCAATAAGTTGTATATGGAAACATGCTTTGAACATAAGTATGTTCAAGCTGCCCCTGGAGCATATAGCTTATACAGGCAAGTGTCAAGTAGCGTGCTTTTATTGTGCTGGACCTAGAGCTCAAGGAAATTATTGTCCTTTAGCTAGTGCTAAGAATGATACTTTTAAGGGAGGGGTCAGTGAGAACATAGTTTAGTCTATCAAATTTGATTTTGAGTTGATATTCCGTAACCATTCAATTTGACCAGTTAGC
This sequence comes from Scilla litardierei, assembly GCA_030789695.1. NCBI lineage: Eukaryota > Viridiplantae > Streptophyta > Magnoliopsida > Asparagales > Asparagaceae > Scilla > Scilla litardierei. The sequence goes on along the minus strand of CM061133.1, from coordinate 288,836,378 downwards.
TTACTCTCTTAGGATATTAAGATTTGGATTCCATGCGGTGAAACATAGAATTATCCTAGTTTAGCATATTTCCAATTTAATATAGATATAGTGGTTTTATCTAATTATATCCTCCCACTATTTTAGCAATCATCTTACCTATATAGATGAATGAATTTTTGACATTTAGTGGGAAAGGGATCATCCTGTGCTTCACAACCTTAACGAGATGTAACAAGCTGATCAGTTCTACAGTTGGTAGACGAACTCTTCATCGATCACATCACATGTGATTTCCTATTGGTTTTTACCCCTTGTCACTTATGATCTTGAGGAGACTCAACAAACCATAAAGACTAATCTAGTTGAACCCTTGTTTTCAAGTCCAATCCTAACTATCACCAACACTCGAGAAGACCTGACGCGATGGTTTTGATTAAGACTAGACTACATCACATGTATGATGGAGTCGACTTCCAAAAGATGACCATGTCATAGCTTTAGGAGACTCAACAACCATAAACGACATCTCTTAGTCAGCTAATCCAAAAATAAGTAGGGGTACGGATAATCCTGAAAGGGATTTTTAGCGTAATTGCATTATCCTATGCATTTTGTAATTGCATTAAAATTATAGATCACGTAGACATGGCTCTGCTACCATAGTAGGGTTTTATACGATCCTTGGGGCTCAAAATCGACGCTGGCCTTGGTCGGTCAGACGATGAAAACATATAAGCATCAAAAAATTAAACTTAAAACCATTTTAAGAACGCCCTAATTAAAAAACCCTGGCCAGAATCTCTACTATCATGGGGTAGGTCTGACCAACTCATAAAGATAGATCTATAAAAATAACTACAATTATAAACGCAAGAACAAAAAAGGACCTACCATAGTTCTGCACATTAGCAGAACATCAATCCTCACAAACAAATGCCCAACGTTGGGGCTGAACCGCTTCCCTTGAGCCGCACCACATCTCGAGGCGAGAAATCCCCCTGTCATCAAGCTAACTACGTGCTCCAAAAGTTTCATGTTGAGTGGATGCTCCATCAAGACTTCAGATCGGATCCCAACTCCTTTGTAGCCTTGCTAGGGCCCGAACAGGAGAAGAGAAGAAAGAGGGAGAATGAGTGAATAATATTGTTAGCCTACTCGATCTATGTTTGTCCTTATCTTTTAAGAGCTTCCTTGATCCAAGGCTTGGTGTGAGTTTCAAGTTGGGGAGTTAGCCCCTATTTATATAAGGAGATGACCCCTCCTATTCTCAAAAAAACCGATGTGGGACTAATTAATTAGAGGGAAAAAAATAAATTTCAAGTTTGCCATCTATGAAGGCCAAATTTGACGAGTTTGTTCTCCCTCACCGTTGAACTCGGAAAGCGATATCTTATATCAAATTGAAGAGAATCGAACGAAGAACACATAGAAACAAATGGTACTCAATTTCGAGTTCGGTTGACCCCTCAAACGAACGTTCAAATTCTGCTAAAAAACCAAACCCCAAAATCTGATTTTTCGTAGATCTACAAAAAATAGCTAGCAAGCTCGCATGTTGGCCCCACATGCCTACGAATCGGGTGTGCCTGCCTACCTGTGGGCCCCACCTGCCCAGGGGTCAGGTGTACCCACCCAAGGGTTAGGCGTGCCCGCCCGCGAACGACCCTTCCGCTGGGCAGGTCGGATGCCTGCCCGTGCGGGCACGCAGGCTCCTCCTGCCAAGGATGGGTGCCCATGCCCATAGCTGGACTTGGGCGCCCAGTGCCCAGCTGGTCCTGGGCATGCCCATGCCAAGTTGGGCATTGGAATGGGCTTGTTCTCTCTCTTTTTTTACTTTCTTTTTGGTCTTTCTCCCGTCCTACTATACTTGGGCCAAAATGAATGGGTCCGGGACATTCATGAACCCTTAGATTGATCTTGTTTCATGCTTTTTATTATAAACTGTGCTCGCAAACATTTTACAACATATTTAAATCCTTTTGCATTATTTGCATTAATCCTACATTACTAAATGGCCTAAAGCATATGTCGCAAACCATTTGCGATATAATTAGTTCACATACATCGTATGCTTTATCTCCCTAATCCTACCTTTACTTGACAAAGGTCTCACTCTATGTGAGACCCTATAGCCTGACCCTACTACAGGTGGAGACTCGAAACCCTAGACGGCAATGACCACGAGCAACAGGTGACGTCCCACCTTCTGTTTCATCATTATATGGTTAGCCTGTTGACATGAATATTTTCGGGACCACATTGACTATATCAATGATGAATGCCGTAGTTTAGTCCATTTGTCATAACTATGTCGCTTAGCCAAGCCTAGGGGTTGGTCAACTGTCAACTCAAATAGCTTGAAATCGGTTAGTTTTCATCGGTCTTTAGGTTATTAATGTTGGACTTCTTCCAACATACTTTGGCCAAAGTTTTTACTAAGGACCTAATTAACACATGCGACACTAACTCCCCATAAACGAGAGAGACGAATTCTTTCTTGGTAATTACTCTCCTCGCATGCTTCAAGTGTCACCCAACTAAAGACCTTTCGACATGGCTTGCCTTGAAGATAGGTCGAATATCTAAGTGACACCGTTCATGTACATGTTTGTACAATAACCTCAAGTCTCGGGACCAACTTGCATATCGTCACAAAGAGATATCATTGATAGATAAGTTTATGTTAACCATGTGATAACTCTTGTCGGGTCATTCAGTGAACTCATTCTCCAATGAGCACATGTCTCTCGTCTCTGACTTCCACAAGTCGAACGACCATGAGAACATCATCACCAAACTATGGTGAGAAAAAAAGACACAATGGTCTATCTGATGTGTCGATATCATTTTCTCGAAACATCAACGACCACAAAAAATTTTAGACTTATGTACAAGCGGTCAAGCACTTCTCAATGATTGAGATCTCCATCTTGATACTTGTTTGACCTCGCATTAAGTCTCATGACTTGCATTTGTCGTGTTGGCCTAGTTAGCCAACTAACTTGGACACACTTTAATTTTGATGATGACAAACATGTCCCATGTTTACTAATATATTTTGTTAAGTGGGTTTTAGAATTTCTACACAAGACGATTTCTATTCCATGCAGAAAAGCCAATTACAAGAGTTCTTATTGTAACACAAAGTCATGCGGCTACAAGAGTTCCTGTTTAAAAAGGACTTAGGTTTCATAAGCTCTATAAATAACTGACTCATCTCAAATGATGTAAGTGCTACATTCAAATATAGGAGATCAAACAGTTAATTAGGTCTTGGTCCAGGTATCGTATCCATGGGACAACTGACCAGTAAAATCACGAATTTCAGTTTATAAAGAGTACTAATATGATTAGAAACTACCACCTTTTGAAGGTGAAATAATGGAGTAAAGGTTTCAAATACTAAAAACAAACCTAAGATAACTACGGGGAGGCCGATACTAGGGTACCAATATGAAGAGTATGTGTTGGTTGTGATTTTGTTAGGGTGTTTGCAATCAATGATTATTAATGTCTTGGTTAATCAATTGGTTCATAATGTTTGCAATCAGGATTCATAGACGAGCCTCACGGATCATCGCCCTCTCGGCCCCTCTTGGTATGCACACATAGATGTATCCTCGCGGTACATCGTCCTTTCAGAGCCCTCACGATATATGTATGAATCAAGATCTAGAACATTAGAAACAATTGCTTCACCTAAATAGCACAACGTTTCATTCGCAAGTCTATAAGAACGTCGGTAAATATAATAATAACGAGCATAAAATAATGCTATATGTAATCAAGTAAACTATTAGTTTCATAACGAATTTAAGCTTATGTGCTCGGAAGGGTCATGACAATGTCCGCAAGGATCACACCACGAATAAGTATACAAAGATCATATTCGATTCAAGTATGCCAACAAAGATCATACTGGAATAATACGTATAGAAACTAATAAAATACACGATATAACATGGTAAATAGGGCGAAAAGGCATCTAAATCAGAGATTATATAGCCCTAACTACATCACAACGAACACATATGGCTTTTAGCTAAGCATTATGTGAAAACAATCAGTATATGCATGGTCAAATACATCATCAAATACTCAAAATACAAGTTTAATACTCAAAATACAAAGCAATAGTTAAGAATTATATCACCAAATCACCCCACGTGGACCCTAGATCTCCTTCAATACTTGCCTCTGCCTCTGTAACCAAAGCCCTCCAAAAATACGTGAGATACTCTCTAAAATGACTCTGAATACGACAAAATACGCTTGGAATACAACACAAAATAACCTCTGAATACGTCACTGGTGTAATGACCCTAGTGCCTATATACCTAGGGTATGCCGATTGATGTATGTGTGCATAGTAGTAGTACTCGTATACTGGTATATACTGAGATGTCTGTATAGTAATTTATGTATTGTATATAGTAAGATAGTGATGGATGCTTATTTGATTGGCCATGGTTGATTTATGAGTGATGATATGTTTATATGAATGCTTATTGAATGTGTATATGAAGTATACGCACATGGTTGAAGTTGTATGTGCATATAGTAATTTTGTTGTGTGCATAGTAATTCCCTACGTAGATGGCTATATGGTCGAATATGATATGATTTGGATGTATAAGTGATTATTATAGTGGTTGTTATTGTCAGTGCTATTATTAGCATGCGTATTAATCTTATTGTTGTTGTTGATTATTATTATGTAATAATTATTGCTATTGTTAGTACAAGTATTATTTGGTTAATTATGTTTAGTGCCATTGTGGTTGTTATTATTATTATTATTAGTATAAGTTTTATTATTGTTGTTATTATTAATTGGGCCTCTAGTTGATTTTAGTAGCTAGAGTTGGTTGGTTGGGCTTGGATTATTAGAAGGGAGAAGGGAGAAGAGAGAAGAGAGAGTTCTTATTAAGGATGGCAAACTAGTAATTACAATACCAAGTTAAAGGATAATTGATAGGGGTGTTAGTGCCATGGCACACTTGTGATTAACTTTGAGTGTGTGTGTGGTAAGATGCGAAGAGTGTAGAGAATGGCAACCTTGTAAATAATGAAAATTTTAAGAGATAACTACTTAATTAATTAAGCCTACACCTTTCTACACTCTTCTACACATTTCCTCTCCGTTCTACACTCTCCCAAAAATATCTCCCTTCCTTTTGTTTTCATTTAGGGGGGAGGCCGAAGTTTTCTAGAGCTAAAGCAAAAAAAAGGAAAGAAAGAAAGAAAAAGAAAAGGAAAGAAAGAGAGAAAGGAAGAGGAAGAGGAGGAAGGAGAAGGAAGGAGGAGAAAGAGAAGAGAAGTTCTCTCATCTTGAATTGAGGTAGGAATCCAATTTCCCCTAGTATGCTATTTAATTGTCAATTGTAGAATTGGTACATGCTTAATTTTAAGCTTAATACATGATTAATTTTCATGAAACACTTTTGTTCTTGATGCTGAAAGTTTAATCCTGAATAGCTGAAACTTTGACTAAGTTCTGGGCTCAATTGGCTATGAGGAATGCTTTGGAAATTTTATATGTTGTGTATCTCGTAGTTATGAACAACTTTTATTTGGATCATTTTCCCAAATTCTAACTGTTTGATTTGATAAAAGTTCGGATATGCATACTGGTCTAGTTTCAATCAAAACTGAACACCTTTACGAAAACGGGTATAACTCTCAGTATACTTTATGAAATTTTATGTTCTTAGTCTCATTGGAAATTTAACAAGTTTTTCTCCAACTTCATTTCAGTGCTTATTTTTCGAAATTCAGACTGTAATGTGCCCAAAATCAGCAATCAAGACAGACCCTGGAATCTGTCTGAAAAACAGATTTGACAAGCTTCATAAAATAATTCACAATAAATCATATAACTCATATTTTTGCATGAAATTTTATCTGTGAATCCAAAACTACCATACCTACAACTTTCATTTATATTTCATTGTTAGGTTCCATACAAAACTATGGAGTAAAATGCCATTCAACCTGACTGCTGTGCAATTTCCAGCAAGCTGAATGTTAATAGATGCTATAACTTTGACTTCATGCTAAAACTTCTTCTATTATGTATGTGCATTAGTGTTACTTGAAGTAGGAATTCCATCTTCTTATGGATTATTATTCACATTCATTCAAGCATTATCTTTAATTATGGAGTGCTTTCCTTTTCATGTCATGAATCTAATATGTCACATGTTGCTTGGGTTTCTTGTTGCTAATGGGTCCATGCTATTACTTTCATGCTAATAGACTCTTGTAGTTTCAATTGGATTCAATTACTATGTGTTGTAGTTCATGCCTACCAAGTGTTTGTGGGAATGCTTAAATGAAGTTAAGTATGAAATTTTTCATTAGTTCCATGTTATACCAATTGATTTAATGAAGTTGTCATTATGCCACCATGAGTTTGTTGGAATGCCTACATGAAGTCAAGATGTCATCTTGCTTTTTGTTTAACTAATTTCATGTTGGATTAAGGGATGTTGGCATATGTTTTGTCGGCTCATGCTTAATTAATTTCATGTTGAATGTGAAAGCACTTAATTGATTCCGTGTTCATTTATGTGTTGTTGGCTATGTAAAAGGAGAGAATGGAAACAACAAAGGGTGACTAAGGATTGCCTTTCATATTGTTCCAATCAATGGTGAAGTTGTAAAATTATATGTGTTGGAATTGTATGTGTTGGAAATGATAACTTTGGGACACATGTTGTGGTTGGAAAAGTTATATGTATTGGAAGGAGAGGAGGTTAAAATTGTGGTTGTTATGTGATTCCTTTTGTTACACGTTAATTTTTAATTGAAATGCTGATAAATGAATAAGTCCTCTTAAATGAGGTGACACGGGGATCGGGGGACACTATGTAGTGGGAAAACATGAGGGGCTGGACAGTTGTGGTAGTTGGTGGCCCTCCTGTTCTTGCCCGAGTGGCGGGGAGTGGCGGAAATGAGGTGGATTGGAGAAATGTAAAGGGGAAATAAGGGGAAAACAGGGCTCCTTTAGTAAGAGCGTGTCTCGGAGAGTTTGCCTGTTCCACCCCAGCTGGGGGTAAGGTCCAGTCCCAAGAAGGTCTACCCACTACTTAGGGTCCAAAACACTTCAGATAACTTTCATTACTTTTGTAGCATAATCAATTGTTGCTTACTTGTACGTTCTTGTAGCCCTTCAATGTTGTATGCCCTAGTTATATACATCGCCTATTGTAGTTCTTGTCACTGGAGTTTATTTTACTTATTTTGTTGCACTCTTTTGTTGTTGTACTTTACTTTATGTTATGCATTCAATGCTTTATGTCATACACGTGTTCCCTTTAGCTCATTCCATACTTCATTTGCACCTTGCTATGAATGCGGAAAATAGTTGCATTTTCATAATAGCATACTAGAGGGAGTTGGCATTCCTAATGGGTCATGCGTTGACGTGCCCCCGTTGAATTTTTCAGGTGTGGTTCTTGGAGATGGCTGTTATAGCTAGAGGTTGAGTTTGGAGTTCTGGTGTTGGGAGTTGGAGCTTAGGTTAGATGGTGAGGAGTGAGGAGAGAGCTATGTGTACTTTGGGTTTTCTTTTGGGTTGAGAGATGTTTGTATTATATGAATTGATGCAATGTGATGTTTGAGATGTATATAAAATTGTTCAGTGTTTGGCTTTCAGTATTTCTCTGTGACTTTGTGTCGTTCTGTGTTTGTCGGTTGGCTGTTTCTTGAATACTACATGTACTATTCCCAGCAATGCGCAGTAGACCTGCAGATACGTTTTTAGTTCTTGTCATGTACCTTATCTTTCTGGGTATCCCAGGGATGGGGTCGTGACTGGTGGTGGCCCACACAGGTCCCCTCACTGCAGTTGTGTACGGAATAGTACGAGTAGTGTTCGTGTGTTTGTGGTTAGCTGAGTCCTAAGGTGGGTAGAGTCCAGCCTTAGGATGGGACCGACACCCTAAGGGTTGATATACGAGTGTTGATTCTGTATGAATGTATGTACATATTTATGTGTGTAGGTATGCATGCATGTACATCTATAGTTCTATAAGTGTGTAATATGGCTTGCTGCGTATATTGGGATGATATACTCATGTGCTTATGATTGTAATATATGTACGACTGATTATATGACTATGTGATTGTGTTTGAATTGTATGTGTCAATGAATGGTTAACTTATGAATAGTGTGTGAAATTGAGTTATATACTTGATTGAGGTGCGAGTAGTGTATAGATGTACTGTGTTGTGGCTATATACTGTATGTGATATATGCACATGTAGAGTGTGTAGATGCCTGTGTGGATCCTTCGATTCCACCCATGTATGTGTGGATATGTCTTAAGAATATTAGTGTTATGAGTTGATGTATGTATGTTATGAGTTGATACATGTATGGATTTAAGCTGGTATGCTTACACCTGAATATGGATGAATATAGTTTTATATGATTATCTACATGTATTAATATTGATATGGTGAACCTTGTATGCCGATACACCTGTGAATATTGGATGGATGCTAGGAAACATACATGATTGTATGTATGATTGTATGTCTGAGTGTAGAGGCACATGTGTATATGTGCTAACATATGGTAGCCTATGAGTAGTATGTATCATAGAACTATATAGTTGATTGAGCTCTAGGCGATGTATAGAGATAGTATGTCATCTGCATTTGTAGTATGTGGTATAAATGTACATGTTGATTGTGTAAGTCCATGTGTGGATCTTTGTGTTCCACTCAGGTGTGAGTGGGTATGCCCTAGGAGTATTAGAGTTGTGCCTTTGATATATATATATATATATATATATATATATATATATATATATATACACACACACACACACACACACACACACATACGTACATACATATATGTATGTATGTATGTGTGTGTGTGTGTGTGTGTGTGTGTGTGTGTGTGTGTGTGTGTGTGTGTGTGTGTGTGTAAGATGAGTATGGTTTCCTGTCTGGTTGTAAGCGGATACGCTTACACCGGTGTTTGGATAGATGTATCATTATGTGAATATCTGTGTGTATTGGTATTGTTGTATGATACTTTAAGTGATGACGTGGGTGTATATGCTAGGGATAGATTGACACTACAATATATATATATGATCCCCCTAGGCTTTGTCCTCAGATGGGAAGTCCGAGGACGGACTTTAATTTAAGGTGGGTAGAATGTAATGACCCTAGTGCCTATATACCTAGGGTATGCCTTTTGATGTATGTGTGCATAGTAGTAGTACTCGTATACCGGTATATACTGAGATGTGTGTATAGTAATTGATGTAGTGTATATAGTAAGATAGTGATGGATGCTTATTTGATTGGCCATGGTTGATTTATGAGTGATGATATGTTTATATGAATGCTTATTGAATGTGTATATGAGGTATACGTACATGGTTGAAGTTGTGTGTGCATATAGTAATTTTGTTGTGTGCATGGTAATTCCCTACGTAGATGGCTATATGGTCGAATATGATATGATTTGGATGTATAAGTGATTGGTATAGTGGTTGTTATTGTCAGTGCTATTATTAACATGAGTATTAATCTTATTGTTGTTGATTATTATTATGTAATAATTATTGTCGTTGTTAGTACAAGTATTATTTGGTTAATTATGTTTAGTGGCATTGTGGTTGTTATTATTATTAGTATAAGTTTTATTATTGTTGTTATTATTAATTGGGCCTCTAGTTGATTTTAGTAGCTAGAGTTGGTTGGTTGGGCTTGATTATTGGGCTTGGATTATTAGAAGGGAGAAGAGAGAAGAGAGAGTTCTTATTACGGATGGCAAACTGGTAATTACAATACCAAGTTGAAGGGTAATTGACAGGGGTGTTAGTGCCACAGCACACTTGTGATTAAGTTTGAGTGTTTGTGTGGTAAGATGAGAAGAGTGTAGAGAATGGCAACCTTGTAAATAATGAAGATTTTAAGAGATAACTACTTAATTAATTAAGCCTACACCTTTCTACACTTTTCTACACATTTTCTCTCCTTTCTACACTCTCCCAAAAATATCTCCCTTCATTTTGTTTTCATTTAGGGGGAGGCCGAAATTTTCTAGAGCTAAAGCAAAAAAAAGGAAAGAAAGAAAGAAAAAGGAAAGAAAGAAAGGAAGAGGAAGAGGATGAAAGAGGAGAAAGAGAAGAGAAGTTCTCTCATCTTGAATTGAGGTAGGAATCAAATTTCCCCTAGTACGCTATTTAATTGTCATTTATAGAATTGGGACATGCTTAATTTTGAGCTTAATACATGATTAATTTTCATGAAACACTTTTGTTCTTGATGCTGAACGTTTAATCCTGAATAGCTGAAACTTTGACTAAGTTCAAGGCTTAATTGGCTATTAGGAATGCTTTGGAAATTTTATATGTTGTGTATCTCGTAGTTATGAACAACTTTCATTTAGATCATTTTCCTAAATTCTAACTGTATGATTTGATAAAAATTCGGATATGCATACTGGTCTGGTTTCAATCAAAACTGAACACCTTTTAGGAAAACGGGTATAACTCTCTGCATACTTTATAGAATTTTATGTTCTTAGTCTCATTGAAAATTTAACAAGTTTTTCTCCAACTTCATCTCAGTGCTTATTTTTCGAAATTCGGACTGCAATGTGCCCAAAATCAGCAATCAAGACAGACCCTGTAATCTGTCTAAAAAGCAGATTTGACAGGCTTCACAAAATAATTCACCATAAATCATATAACTCATATTTTTGCATGAAATTTTATCTGTAATCCAAAACTACCATACCTACAACTTTAATTTACATTTCATTGTTAGGTTCCATACAAAAATATAGAGTAAAATGCCATTCAACCTGATTGCTGTGCAATTTCCAGCAAGCTGAATGTTAAGAGATGCTATAACTATGACGTCATGCTAAAACTTCTTCTATTATGCATGTGCATTAGTGTTACTTAAAGTAGGAATTCCATCTTCTTATGGATTATTATTCACATTCATTCAAGCATTATCTTTAATTATGGAGTGCATTCCTTTTCATGTCATGAATCTAATATGTCACATGTTGCTTGGGTTTCTTGTTGCTAATGGGTCCATGCTATTATTTTCATGCTAATAGACTCTTGTTGTGTCAATTGGATTCAATTGCTATGTGTTGTAGTTCACTACCAAGTGTTTGTGAAAATGTTTAAATGAAGTTAAGTATGAAATTTGTCATTAGTTCCAAGTTATACCAATTGATTTAATGAAGTTATCATTATGCCACCATGAGTTTGTTGGAATGCGTACATGAAGTCAAGATGTCATCTTGCTTTTTGTTTAACTAATTTCATGTTGGATTAAGGGACGTTGGCATATGTTTTGTTGGCTCATGCTTAATTAATTTCATGTTGAATGTGAAAGCACTTAATTGATTCCTTGTTGATTTATGTGTTGTTGGCTATGTAAAAGGAGAGAATGGAAACAACAAAGGGTGACTAAGGATTGCCTTTCATATTGTTCCAATCAATGGTGAAGTTGTAAAATTATATGTGTTGGAATTGTATGTGTTGGAAATGATAACTTTGGAGCTCATGTTGTGGTTAGAAAAGTTATATGTGTTGGAAGGAAATGAGGTGAATGGTGGTTGTTATGTGATTCCTTTTGTTACACGTTAATTTTTAATTGAAATGCAGCTAAATGAATAAGTCCTCTAAAATGAGGGTGACACGGGGATCGGGGGACACTATGTAGCGGGGAAAACTTGAGGGGCTGGAAAGTTGTGGTGGTTGGTGGCCCTCCTGTTCTTGTCCGAGTGGCGGGGAGTGGCGGAAATGAGGTGGATTGGAGAAATGTAAAGGGAAAATAAGGGGAAAACAATGCTCCTTTAGTAAGAGCGTGTCTCGGGGAGTTTGCCTGTTCCACCCCAACTGGGGGTGAGGTCCAGTCCCAAGAGGGTCTACCCACTACTTAGGGTCCAAAACACTTCAGATAACTTTCATTACTTTTGTAGCATTATCAATTGTTGCTTGATTGTACGTTCTTTACTTGTAGCCCTTGCCTATTGTAGTTCTTGTCGCTGGCGTTTATTTCACTTATGTTGTTGCACTCTTTTGTTGTTGTACTTTTGTTTATGTTATGCATTCAATTCTTTATGTCATACACGTGTTCCCTTTAGCTCATTCCATACTTCATTTACACCTTGCTATGAATGCATGTAAAATACATGCATTTTCATAATAGCATACTAGAGGGAGTTGGCATTCCTACTGGGTCACGCGTTGACGTGCCCCCGTTGACTTTTTCAGGTGTGGTTCTTGGAGATGGCTGTTATAACTGGAGGTTGAGTTTGGAGTTCTGGTGTTGGGAGTTGGAGCTTAGATTAGATGGTGAGGGGTGAGGAGAGAGCTATGTGTACTTTGGGTTTTCTTTTGGGTTGAGAGATGCTTGTACTCTATGAATTAATGCAATGGGATGTTTGAGATGTATATGAAATTGTTCGGTGTTTGGCTTTCAGTATTTCTCTGTGACTTTGTGTTGTTCTGTATTTGTTGGTTGGCTGTTTGTTGAATACTACATGTACTATTTCCAGCAATGCGCAGTGAACCTGCAGATACGTTTTTAGTTCTTGTCATGTACCTTGTCTTTCTGGGTATCCCAGGGATGGGGTCATGACAACTGGTACTATTTATATAGTCTACAGGTTTTGATAAGTTGGCGATCACAGATTCGCATCCAATTTGCTTGAAACCCGCTCCTGCTGTGCGAAGCAACTCTCTACTGTCTGCTGAATGTGGGATGGACCCTGGAGTTGCCATGTGGCCAGTGAATCTACCTTCGCCCGCTTGCACTTGGTTGAGTCCGAGTCCAATGCATGACTTTTTTTGGCCGTTGGATCTAAGATCGCAGGCCACAAACGGGGTGTGTCGCCTTGCTTCTTAAGCCATTAGATGAGGTCGGGAAAGCATGGATGACCGCCACATGCCAGTGCGGATGAGTGGGCCGTATTCCCTTCATATTTCCTGCATATTTTCTGTAATTTTAAATGGTATTTTGCCTTTAAAAATTCATAGGAAATTGAAAAGATCGTAGAAAAAAATGAAAAAAATAGCTGTTGGAATCATAAATTGATATCTACATGAAAAATATAAGAAGACAAAAATAATCAATAAAATGGTATTTTGTGCATAAGTCAAGGAATTACTCTAATAATTATGAATAATTGAAATACGCTTGTATTAGAAGCAAAATACACATCATATATAAACAAATGACACTAAATGAGGGGTTAAATATGCAATATTTACCCTGAATCACATCTCCAACTAGCGTTTTGCTAGTCCCTAGCAAAAGATGCGATTAAATCAAGTTTTTAGTTAAAAAAATTAAATTCTATGGCTTGGCTCAATAATGTGCTTTCCATCCTGATTTTTACCATCAATATGCACAATCGATAAAGAAGATCAATAACATGACATTTTCTCTAATTTAATTTGAATAAATAACATGCGAGCATTGTTTTGCATAAGCTAAAGTATAACACAACATCAAGTCATAATTTTCCAATTTCCAAGGAATTGGCATCACTTAAGGATCGTCCGATTCATAGGCGGTGAACTTGCTTTACTTATTCATCCAGTTTTTTCTTCTTATATATATATATTTTTTCTAAACAACTTAGAATGATCCATGCAACGAGTTTTCAGTTAATGATCCTTAGGCCAGACGGCCTTCGAGCATTAGACTTACAAGAGCACCTCGAACCTAATAACTCGAATTATCTAAGTTTTTATTATCTCTTTTTAATGCACTCCATATCTTCTATCTTTTGATGCGCGAATCTCCAATGCTTCTTGAGGCACAAAGACCCTGCCTACTTAATAAAACTCAAGAAAATGGTGCATTTTATTCTTTTTCTGATTTTTTTTCAGTTTTTTTCTTTTGCAAGCAACTCAACACCCATTCATTAGACTTACATTTTAGCACATATATAGCCAAATTCCACTTCAATTTGAAAACCAATCGAATAAATCGTGTCTACTTATCTTATTTATCACAAAAGCATGCATTAAAGAAATTCAACTATTTCAAGACAGTAGTCATGGAAATTGAATTTTTTTTCATACAAGGCATAATAATTTTTAATTCCATGAAGGAAAATAATTAATTCAATCCATAAACACTTTTTAGAATTCAATCAATGCATAATCGTCCGATAAAGTAATACGTGAATTAGGTTAATTGATGAAAAAATGGTGATTGATTCTTTTATCACTCTTTTAAAAAAAATCATAATGTCTCATACTCTCTCCAACTAAAGATGGACATTGTCCTCAATGTCAAAAGGGGTACGAGTTTATTCAAATACAACTATCCTAGAAAGCACATAAAAATCTACGCTACTGGAAAGAACACACCGTGGTCAAAATGGCGGATCACGGATCTTTAATGGTGGGGAAAGTTGTTCCAGCATCTCCTTGCGCTCCTCAGCGAGCGTCTTTCCTCCACTAAACAAATTGGAGCCTAACAACACAACTCCCAACATCTCTATAAAGTGTTTACATATATCTTACAAGAGATGAGTAATGTCAATCCAATTTAGTCTCAAATTCTTCTCATAAACACATTCCAAATATAGTCATCAAATAGGTAAAATAAAGTAAAGCATGTTGATGACTACTCCCTGAAAAATTTGCATTACTCTTGGTATAATGCTCAGCCATGTGGAGAGGAATGAAAGATTTTGGTTTAAAAACTGGGGGAAGGAATGGTTCGGCCTCCATATTGATAATCTCTAAACTCATGCCTTTAGTTGTCTCCTCCTCCTACTCATCCAATATTGCTTGCTCGTCTTCTCTTTCTTTACACACACTTCCTGGCATGTTAATATCTTGATATGTGCTTTCAATGTGACATGGCTCGCTTGGTATGCATGCAATAAAATATGAACCCATATTAGACATTTGAAGTTGAATTTCAAAAAGATTACATTCTTCTAAGAAAGTAGCCATCAAAGTAAGAATTTTAATTATTTATTGAAATTGATGGCTCCGAGTAAGGAAATTTTGTTGGAATTGATGGGATTTAGCTTCATGTGTCTGAATGAGCAATTGAATCTCTTCTTTTTCAAGGGTTACAAGGGTACGTCTATGCTTTGATCTCCTTGATCAAGACATGCTCTAGTGTCATCGCAAGAATGATCTGTTAGCTCACTTTCTGAAGTCTCATTAATGATTTGATCATTCTATTATAAGGACCATATACTCTCAAGCCTCTGTCGACGTCATGACTTCCAAAATTTCTTGAATCTTTGGTTGTAGTCTGCCGTAGAAGGACTCCATAAGCTCTTTCTTTGTGTACACATCTGTGGATAGCCCAATAATAGATCTGTGAACCTCCTCCATGACTGATAGAAAGTTTCACAGTCTCTCTGATTCAAGCTAACGATCTTGGCCTTCTTATTCCATGCTTGTGTAAAATAGCATACTCTGCATCATACGAATAGTCTGTGCCAATGAATTCCATATATATATATATATATATATATATATATATATATATATATATATATATATATATTGTTTTTTAAAGAACAAAAATAAACAAATAAAAGTCCTAAGCTATAAGGTGGAAGGTGTTGAGTATTGGACTCTCCACCTTGATTTTGATGATGATCAAACACAAATCATTGTGACTAACTCCTGTGATTGCAGTTAGCTAAAAGTCACCAATCAGATTCAAGAAGATCAAAAGTGACTACACGTGTTGATTCAAGTGGAGGACTTGGTAGATCAACAACGGTGATGCATTGGCTTGAAGAACTCAAAGGCTTCATCTATTCTCAAGCAAATGGCATCAACAATTGAATGGGGATTCCATCCAAAGAGAAGAAAGGATTGGATGAGTCAAAAGCTTCGACGTTGAAGATATTCAAGACTCAAGACTTTGAAGCTTTGAAGATGGTTCGTCATGGTATTTATATTGTCTTCTAGCTTCATCTCTTAGAATGTTAAGCCTTGAGTAGTACTTGCCTAATAATCTTCTTAACGATCATATCTTAGAGCTAGGATCTTATTCGAAGCCCATAGAATCCTTCCCGAAGCTTCACTCTTCATTTCGCGGCTTCTAGTGCATCTTAGTTGGTTCAAGAAGAAGAACCAACATACTAGATGGCAATCTAGTCGGTCGGCAATCCTTCTTGAACCGACTAGATCTCCTTGCTCAATTCAGCTCATTCCATGTTGATCAATTAGTCGGTCAAAGAAGGTTCACCGACTGACTAGATGACGATCTAGTCGGTTAGGAAACCTTCTCAGACCGACTAGTTATCATTGCCTCTGTACAGCCTGAGCTACTGTTTACAGTTATTCGGTCAAAGCACATCGACCGACCGACTAGTTGAGAAACTAGTCGGTTGGAAGTTGTTCTTAAACCGACTAGCTGTACTTGCATTCAGACTATTTGTTTTGACTCTTAGTCGGTCAAAGTTCACTCACCGACCGACTAGTTATGAAACTAGTCGGTTGGCAAGTCTTCTTAGACCGACTAGTTCTTTATGTCTGAACTTCTCTTTATTGGCTGTCATCCTCTTAGTCGGTTCAAGTTGAATCACCGACCGACTAGTTGAGAAACTAGTCGGTCAGTGGTCCTTCTTTGACCGACTAGTCTGCTTCAGAAATAGATCCGTTGGAGCATTTATTGCACGAATCTTGTGACCGTTTTCTCTCTTCCATATATAAGCTTGAGGGCTTCTAACCAGGGATTCAAGGCTGATATTTGAGAGATTTTCACATCTAAGAGAGGAGCCATTAAACTCTATTTCCAAGCTCTCTCTTCTCACTAGAATCTCTCCCTCACTCTTATTCCTCAAGAGAGATTCATTGATTGTGAGCCTTCCAAGCTACGAGCTTGATCCAAGGACACCAACCTCATCCTAGCCACCTATTGCTGTCCATCTTGGTGGAGCTAGGGCTTGGTGTCATCTTCTTCCTCTAAATCCATCTTTGCCCAAAATTGGTAAGTATACTCAAGGCATAGGATTTTGTAGGTAAGAATTTATTTCATCGTATTTGATATTTGCTCTCGGTTGTGAGAGTGGTCTTAGTCCCGGGTTGTGGGATTAAGGGTTTTACGTGATCCCGGTTTGTGGGATTCACAGACATCGATTGTAGGTCGATTGCACTTGTGGGGTTTCCGCAAGTGGGCTAGTGGAAAATCTTGGGTTAGTGGTTTCTAACTCAAGTATCCGGAGGGGATCCGGGTGGTTGGGACGTAGGATCATCAGGAACAAGTCGGGGAGACTTGGGTGGATCCGAACCCGTTACATACTTTGTTTGCGTTGTTGTTCTCTTATTGTATTCCACGTTTGTTGGTTAGCTAGGGTTTTATTTGGCGTAAATTCCTTATAATTCTATAAAACACTATTCACCCCCCCTCTAGTGTTTGTTCCTCATTGCACAGGGTCACTACAGAAGGATCTCACCAAAGTTCCTCCATACAAACTAACATTGTAGATTGCAAGTATCGTTGTCCCCAACAACGACACCAAAAACTTGACTCGTCTTAAAATATGCGAGCGCTACTCCCAAGTATAGGAGATCAAACAAGTAATAAAGTCCTGGTGAGTCCAGGTATAGTATCCACAGGATAACTGACCAGCAAAACCATGAATTTCAGTTTTTAAAGAGTACTAATACGATAAGAAACTACCACCTTTCGAAGGTGAAATAATGGAGTAAAGGTTTTAAATACTAAAAACAATCTAAGATAACTACGGGGAGGTCGCTACTAGGGTACCAATATGAAGAGTATGTATCGGTTGTGATTTCATTAGGGCGTTTGCAATCAATGATCATTAATGTATTGGTTAATCAATTGGTTCATAATGTTTGCAATCAAGATTCATAGATGAGCCTCACGGATTATCGCCCTCTCGGGTCCCTCCAGGTATGCACACATAGATGTATCCTCGCGGTACATTGTCCTCTCAGAGCCCTCGTGGTAAGTGTATGAATCAAGATCTAGAACATTAGAAACAATTATTTAACCTAAATCGCACAATGTTTCATTCTGCAAGGGTACAAGAACGTCAGAAAATACAACGATAACGAGCATAAAATATTGCCATATGTAATCAAGTAAATTATTAGTTTCATGAAGAATTTAAGCTTATGTGCTCGCAAAGATCCCGACAATGTCCGCAAGGACACACCACGAATAAGTCTGTAAAGATCATATTTGATTCAAGTACGCCAACAACTATCACACTCGAATAGTAGTGTAGAGTCTAATAAAATACGCGATATAACATGAGAAATAGTGTGAAAAGACATCTAAATCATAGATTACATAGCCCTAACTATATCACAACCAACACATATGAGTTTTAGCGAAGCATTGAGAGAAAAGTATCAATATTCATGGTCAAATACATCATTAAATACTCAAAATACGAGTCTAATACTCAAAATACATAGCAAAAGTTAAGAATTATATCACCAAATCTCTCCACTTGGACCTTAGATCTCCTTCAATACTGTGCCTCTACCTCTGTATCCAAAGCCCCCAAAAAATACGTGAGATACCCTCCAAAACGGCTTTGAATATGCCAAATATGCTTTAAATACAGCACAGAGTAACCTCTGAATACGCCCCTTGTACTATTTATAGTCTGCGGGTTTTGATAAGTCAACGAATCGTGAATCCACATCCAATTTGATTGAAACCCGCACCTGATGTGTGCAACAACTCTCCACCATCCGAGGAATGCGGGATGGACCCATGAGTTGCCACGTGGCCATCAGATCCACCTTCGCTTGCTTGTGCTTGGTTGAGTCCGAGTCCAATGCGGGACTCTCTTTAACCGTTGGATCTGAGATCGAAGGTCACAAATGGGCTATGTCGCCTTTCTACTTAAGCCATCAGATGATGGTGGGAGATCATGAATGACCACCACGTGGCAGCGCGGATGAGCGGGCCGTATTTCCTATGTATTTTTTTGCATATTTCTGCAATTTTAAATGGTATTTTGCCTTCAAAAATTCATAGGAAATAGCACAGATCTCAGAAAAATATGGAAAAAATAGCAGTTGGAATCGTAAAATTGATATCTACACATGAGAAATATGAGAAGACAAAAATAATCAATAAAATGGTATTTGTGCATAAATCAAGGGATTGCTTTAATAATTATGAACAATTAAAATACGCTGGTATTAGAAGCCAAATATGCATCATATATGCACAAAATGACACTAAATGAGTGGTTAAATATGCAATATTTACCCTGAATCAATAACCGGCCACCCCATGCACAAGAAAAATCAATAGAGATGAAACAAAAAGAAAGAGAATCGGCCCCTATCCACACCAAGCTACTGGATTGGCCGTCCCCTCTATTCATCAAAAACCTTCGTAACCAACCCTAGCCAGCCCTACCCTGTTCAAAGCTTAAGTGTATGGCTGGCCACATCTCCTCATTGATCTAGCAAGAGGCTGCATCTCCCATTGAAGAAAGTCAACTCTCTATCTTCCTCAAACATCAAGCAACAATGGCCGCATCTCTTGAATATCAAAGTAATCTGTGGTCGCCTCCTCCTTAAGACTCACACAAGCATCAGGAAAGCTCTAGGCATCGCTCGGTCTTCTCCTCCCTGATTGGCCTTCAGATCTACACTTGGGCACAGTCCATAAAGGAGCCAAGCAGTGTTCGGATTTTCTCTAAGTCGGGTGCAAGCAAAGCCAACGTCGCAAGCATTGGAGACCCAATCTATCTCTTGGTTCCTATTGGGCACATCATAACAAGGAGCTAGTCTAACTCGGCGTGCATCTTCTCCTTGGGTGCAACCAAGAAAGTAGCAAGTCACACTTCGCCATCTTCCCTTGCTGCATAGGCTGAGTCCAAGCTCATTGCTTGGGCGTGAGCATATGCCGATCTTCACAAGCAAACCACACCCAAGACCCTAGTTTGGTCCTTCTCGAGCACAAAACATAAGTTGACAATCATATGTGCAAGTACCACCAAGTTCAAGCCGCACTCTACATAGCACCCCATCGTGAAGAGTCAAGAGATCAGCAGTTATGTAGCAGAGTCTTTAGACAATTTATAAATTACACTTTCAGCCCAGAAACTTCTAAGAGCGATATCTTCCACTCCAGAGCTCCAATTAATGCATAGTTTTCACTGACATGATCACGATCTCGTAATCTATGCTACAATGATATCTTTCTGATTTATTACTTTAGATTTAGATTAGTTAGCAATAATTTTTGTCGTAAGATTGTATTTTTTGTATGGCTTCATACAGAGACTATCATTAGTCGTATATTTCCTCGAACTAGTTTTTGTAACGGTTCGATTACCACCCGTAAGAGTGATCATGTTTATTTTTGGTATAAAAAGGGTTAAATGCTCGGCGAGATGTCCGAGTAATGGTGGGGAACCAGGTTCGTTAGAATCTGTTATTTGTGTGAATCGATTCTATGCTTAAGTTTATTATTTGTGTCATAAACCATATTCAACCCCTTCTAGGATTTTTTTCTTGTCGTTCTTGCTCAGTTCCTTCTTTTCTTGTTTATCGTTGATGTTTAGTTTTTTTTCTCTAAATGGTGTCCCAACTTAAGATAGTAAAAAAGATTGTTTCACAATGAAATAATTAAAAAATTGAAGAAAGTAAATTGAAAATTAGACATCTAACTAACTTCTTATTATTTTGGGGGTAAAAGTGCCTGACTCTTGATTATAAATTTACTAATTTAACTCTTCGTGTGACCATCTAAACTTGTTCTTAAATATGAATGTCATGTTTGGCAACTAAGGATTAGAATGGGCATGCCCAAAGCCCAATTCGGCTGCCAATTGGGCTTTGCCCATTCCCATCTATACAAATTCTTCATTAATTATTTAATAATAATTAATAAATGTTAGAAGAATGGTTGCTATAGGAGTCCATAACATTGTATTTATAGTATTAGGGTTACATGGTGGTGGATACATAGCCCTATATAGGCCTCTCATGGGCCTATATAAGCTCATTCATAGCAATTCCCCTCATCCATCCATCATAGTAAACTCGACATATGAATACTTCAGTATTCACAGTGCTTATGACTATCACGGGGGTTGGATACTTTTGGATCCTAAGTTAGGCATATTTGCATCGTTAAAACCTTTGGCTATGAAAAAATCCAGTAGGAAAACCAATAGATAAGGAAAAAGAGTACAAGTCTCTTTAACTTCCACTGATCTATGAATATCACTAGGGGTGGATATCCTGGATCCAGAGCTAATGTGGTTACCTCGTTAAAACCTTTGGCTATGGAAAACCCCAATGGGAAAACCAATAACTAAGGAAAAAGAGTACAACTCTACATTTAAATTCTAATGTTGTGTACAAGCTTTAGGCTTGTAGTTCTCTCAGTTGTCTCATCCCAATCTCATTTACAATTTTTCTAAAAGTACATCGAGGTATTGCTTTAGTAAACAGGTCGGCTAAGTTGTTACCTAAAAGAATTTGTTGTACATCGACATGGTTCTTCTCTGGTAGTTCATATGGCCAGAAGAGCTTGGGGGAGATGTGCTTCATCATGTCACCCTTAATGTAACCAACTCATAGTTGAGCTATGTAGGCTGGATTGTCTTCAAACATAGTCGATGGTTCAATGTCACCAGTCTTCAGGTCGGTCGTCACTATGATGGGGTGTACAACTGAAGGTAGCCAGAAACATTCTCTGCTAGCTTCATGGATCGCCAGGAGCTCAAAGTGATTGGATGAGGTTGTGGTGGTGGTCTGCTTTATAGATTTCCATGAGATGGACGTCCATCCGTATGTGAACACGAACCCAGTCTATGACTTTTCGGTGTGGGGATTGGATCTGTAACCTGCATCTGTATAACCCATCAAAGTGGAGGATACACATTTTTGGTAATATAGTCCCAAATCAATTGACCCTTGGAGGTAGCGCAGAAGCTGCTTAACTCTGGTCCAGTGATGCTTTGTGGGTGCTACACAGTATCTGGCTAGTAGGTTTAGTACGAATGCTATATCGGGACGCGTGAAGTTTGCCACATAAAGAAGTGCTCCAATGACACTTAGGTAAGGTACTTCAGGACCTAGTATTTCGTCCCCGTCTTCCAGTAGATGGAAGGTGTCTTTATGTACATCCAAAGATCTGACGACCATTGGTGTACTCAACGGATGACATTTGTCCATATGAAAATTTTTCAGCAATTTTCGTGTGTAAGTGGATTGATATAATAAGATCCCACAATTGAGTTGTTTTATCTGTAAGCCAAGACAATACTTTGTTTTGCCTAGGTCTTTCATTTCAAAAGTCTTTGTTAGGCTTTCAGATATCTGAGATATCTCTTTAAGAGATCCGATGAGATTTAGATCGTCCATATTGATGGCTATTATAACAAATCTTGGTCCCTTTGCTCTTATGAAGATGCAAGGGCAGACTTCATTACTGGTGAATCCTTATTGTACAAGAAATTCACTGGGTCTATTATACCACATTCTTCCCGATTGTTTTTGACCATATAATGATGCTTGAAGTTTAACAGAGTAAACATCCCGATGTCTATCTTTTATATTTGTTGACATTTTAAAGCCATCAGAAAGTTTCATATAGATATCTTTATATATATTACTGTATAGATATGTGATCACAACGTCCATGAGCTACATATCTAGGCCTTCCTTAGCTGTTAAGATTATGATAAATCGAAAAGTGATCGCATCTATAACCGGTGAATATGTTTCTTCATAATCTACCCCCGGTCGTCGGGAAAACCCCTGAGCTACAATAGGTGCTTTGTATCATACGACCTGATTATTTTTATTTTTTTCTAACAAATACACATTTGTATCCCACAGGTTTTACACCTTTTGGTGTTGGAACTATTGGTCTAAATACTTTGTGTTTCAAGAGTGAGTCCATCTCTACTCCTATTGCCACGTTCCATTTTGGCCAATCATCTATGTGTTACATTCAGCTAGAGAGTGTAGATTGGTATCATCATCCTATTCAACAACTTGAATAGCAATATTGAACGCAAAGTCGTCGTCGACAACATTGCTTTTTCAGTCCAATACCTCTCCAATACGTACATAGTTTAATGATATTTCTCCTATATTTTTCTCTTTTGGGGAATGAAGGAGGGGAGAGGTTGTTGGGATGAGCTCAACATCCTGTGGTGGTATCGTCTTATTTTCTCTAGGAGTTTTTCTCTTTCAAGAAAATTTATCCTTAGAGCCTGGTGGTCGTCCTCTCTTTAATTAAGGTACAGCCACTTCTGCTGTTGGTAGATTGCATACATCTTTGGGTATATCAATCGTAACTGGTGTGTAAGAAGTAGAGACAAGTGATCTAACAATCTTCTGGTTGTCAGTAAATTTGTTCGGTAATAGGTGAATTGTGTTCTGTATATGAAGGATCTTCAGGATCTCATCGTCACATTGATTAGTACGGAGATTAAAGTGGAAAAAGGTCTTGGTCTCCCAAGAAATGATCTCTGAAGCTTCAGGCTTGATAGAATTTAAGCCTAGTTTGGGAAAATTATTTTCGTCAAACTCACAGTTTTCAAGATGTGCCTTAAAGGCATCCCCCATTAGCGGTTCCAGGTATTTAATTATCGAGGGTGAGTCATGTTGAGTATTGGACTTCTCCCTACTCGGTTTTGATGATGAGCAAACATAAATACTTGTGACTAATCTCCTCCATGTAGTTAATCCATTGCCTAAGCTAATCATGAAGATCAAATAGCAATGGATGACTATAAAGATCAATCAAAGCTCAATGAATTGAAGAATGGGCGATCGAGTTGAAGAAAGAAGCTTCAAAGACTTCAAGGCCATTCAAAAGAAAGAAGAGAATCAAAATTCAATGTAAATCTTTTTAAGCTTTAATTTCTCTTGATTAGAATGTAGTCTTGTAGTACAACTATCTTGGAGCTCACACACTTCACTCTATCTAGCCTGGGAAGTCATTAGAAATCATTTCCTAGGACTCCAACTATTCATTCCCTTTACTATGCATTCTGGATTTTCAACAAGAGACTGAAGAACAAAATGCAGGCGCCTGAGAATTATTCTACAGTCATCTGTAATGCACATGTTTTGACTTACGTTTATGGGCTTTTCTCTTCTAACTTTCAACAGGTGGCTGATGTACAAAGTACTGGCACCTATCAAGTTTTAGACGCATGTGATTTGTTAGTCAGTCGCATGTCTCCTCTTGCCCAAAGATCCCATGATCTTTCATCTTACGCACTTCTACACACAGATGAATGATGTTGGATTCCGATTCGCCTGACCATGGTACATGCGCCTGTGGATACCACATCAGTCGCATGTCTATCACTTGCTCAGATCTTTGATTTTGGCAAGTTACGCACTTGTGCACACAGTCGAATGAAGTTGGTTTCACAGTCACCTGCCCATGCCACTGGCGCCTGTGGATACCGCATCAATTGTATGTCCTAGCTTATCCAGAATTCTTACACTCTGTCAACTTCTACACTTTGCCACACAGACGCTTGTAGAAGGTTTCTCAGTCGCCCGTCAATTTTCAGGCACCGTCTAACCTTCATCAGTCGAATGTCCTATGTGGTAAGTTACCATTTGAATTCTCACCCAACCTCTGACACAGTGCATCAGGCGACTGTCTGTTCTTCATCAGTCGCCTGCCCTGGCTGTAAAATCAATCCATTGGGAATTTCCACACGGATTTCAAAGGGGGTTTTGGGTATTCTGTTTGAGGGTTTTAGAGAACCTATAAAGAGAGCTTCTACTGTTCCATTAGAGTCTCTTGATCAACTCTTATCCATTCAAACATTCATCTCTAAGCTCTCAAGCTCTCATTTTCTCAAAGCCCTAGAATTCCAATCTCATTCTCTCTTGTTCTCCAACTTAGAATCAAAGGTTATATCCTCTAGGCATTTGGTGGTGACAAGATAAATCGCTTCTCTCTCTTCTTGGAAGAGATCAACACTCACATCACTTTGCTCCTTCAAGTTCTACTTCAAGGCATATGTGATGTGTAAGTGTTTATTTCTCATTTCATAACTCTTGTAATTTGATTTTACTCTCGGTTGTGAGAGTGGGTTGCTTGATCCCAAGTTGTGGGATTCAAGGACATCAATTGTGTATTGATTACACTTGTAGGGTTGCTACAAGTGGGTTGAAAGGGAACCTCAAGTTAGCGTTTTAACTTGAGTATCCGGGTGGTATCCCAAGTGGAAGGGACGTAGGATTACCGGGAACAAGTCGGGTTTGATTTGGGTAATCGGAACCCTTGAAACATCTTTGTATTAGCATTGATTATTTGTTGTTTCGTTTAATTCCGCATCTTTGTTGGGTTAGGATTTTAATTAGGCGTAATTTCTTAATTAATTTTATAAATATTATTCAACCCCTCTTCTAGTGTTTTCCTCATAGCTAGGGTCTTTACAATTGGTATCAGACCGCAAGTTTATAGCTATGGTATCCAACAACAACAACACACGAAAGCTTACTCCGCTATTTCTCATTGGATCGAATTGTCAAATTTGGTTTTTTAAAGATGAAGGCATATATTCAATCCATTGATGATTATTATTGGAAGCTTGTGCAGAAGCCCTTTTGTGCACCTACCACTTTCGAGCATGAATGGACATATGAGCAAAAAGAAATAAGGAAGAAAAATGAAGAGGTAATGGACATCTTGCTTGATTATTTAACTTTTGACATTCTTATGCACGTGTCCAAGGCTACGATGGCATATCAAATATGACACATGCTAGAGGAGCAAGAAGAGTCCACCTCAGAGTGTTCTTCCTCCAATGATGAAAGGGATGCACACATGTGCTTCATGGGACGTGAGGATACTCTACGATGGGAGAGATAGTGAGAGTGATGAAACCAAGGTAACAATGGATGAACTGTCACACCCCGCTTCCCAAAAATACGGAGGCGAAGCGTGACTAAGGCCCGCTTAGGCCGGAGCTGTGAAGCTCGGACCCAATAAGCGTCTGTGTGGTACTCCAAGACGAAGGAACATGTCCCTGCAGGTTAGTACGGAACAACAAAAGTACTAAAAAGGAAACATTCATTTTATTCCAAAATAACAATCCAGAAGTACTGAGAGTCTAACAAAGCCTGACTCGGCTACAACAACTGAAAGGTAAACTACTGGTGCAAGCACCCAACCTAGACAGAAAATAAACGGTGCTACGCACCCAACTAAACTGTAGTGAGACCTCTGGATTAGCAACGTGAAGGCTTCTAGCTCTGGTCCTCCTCGGGCACGTACTCTGGATCGACGTCCTCCGGCTTACGTACTCTGGCAGGTTTGCCTCGTCAACGTACTCTGGCTCAATACCTGGCGTATAGCACCCAAAAGAAAGGAACTGTACGTCAGGTAAAGTCTACAAAAGAGGGTTAGACTCTACTGCAAGTGTACTAAAGCTTTAAGCAATGATTTACTGGTTGATTAGCATGCTAGGGTTATAATATAGTAACAAAAGAAGGTAACGGAGCTGGAAAAGTAAAACGCGTCAAGTGGTAGCCGTAGCGTGTGCTACAGATTATGGGACTAACCTAAACGGGTCCAGACAAGACGTGACAAGAAAAGAGAAGACGGGACAAGACAAGACACGTGCGACTCGAAGGGTTCACACCTTACGGTTCGAGGGGGATCAGACCCTCTCCCCATGCGCATGCTCAACCCTACCCCAACCCAAGTGCACAAGACAAGTTCGTACAAGGGATCACCCACTCAAGCTTGGTTAGTGCACTATTGCCCGCAGGCTGTGTATCGGTACAAGGGATCACCCACTCACTGGTGAGTGTCCTATTGCCCGCAGGCTGTGTATCGGTACAAGGGATCACCCACTCACTGGTGAGTGCCCTATTGCCCGCAGGCTGTGTATCGGTACAAGGGATCACCCACTCACTGGTGAGTGCCCTATTTCCCGCAGGCTGTGTATCGGTACAAGGGATCACCCACTCACTGGTGAGTGCCCTATTGCCCGCAGGCTGTGCAAAACAAGACAAGACAAGACAAGACTGGGATGGTTCTTCTAAGGGGTCCACACGCACACACAAGATAACCCTAAGGTGTCAAAAGTTGTTGTTGGGCTTAGACGTCGTCGTCAAGTCTAAGCTGATAATGGACGTCTCGGATGCTATCATTTCATGTCCGGTTCTCTTTGTTCACATTCTACCAGTTCTAGAAGTCTAAGGCCTAAACACGGCCGAAAGTGCAAGTGAGTACACTTGCCTGCGGTGGCAAGTGTGTCATCCGTCCGGAGCGTCCCGTCCAAGCGTCTCGTCCGCGGTAGTCCGTCTGAAACAGGGTCACGGCGTCGGTGTCAGGTCGCGTTTTTCAACAAATCCTATTAGGGTTTGTTTCTAAAATTGACGGGACTACCCTATTAGTCAAAAAGTCACGTTTTGATGTTTTTGTTCAATCTAGATCGACTTCTACCCTATGTGCACAGTAAAATTGTCCGATCGTCGATCTTCCTATGGTGGGCAATCATTTTACAGACGCTTAAAGTAAATTTAGTTCAAGTTGTCCAATTTTAGTTTAGGGTTTGATTGAACTACGGTAGGGGTTCGCTACGAGTTAGGGGGACCAACCTCTCCGGTGTTTGATGTAGAACGGAAGTAGGGTCTGAACGGTGGGATCTACTCGTCGTCTACGGCATCTCGGCTACGGTTGGCGTAGTAAAATCTGTTCCGGACAGCGAACGAAGAGTGTGGACAGCGAGCACGGTCAAATCAAAGGTGAAACAGCAAGCAACAGAGAGTTCGACGTCGAAACGGCGAATCAAGGACAGAACGTGCTCGGGAAGCGACGCACGGGCTGTCGGGGCCTTCGGGACGCCGGTTAGCGGAGGCAGCAAGGGCAGTGCGGTAGCGGGAGTCTTCGCCGGTAACTGGCGGCGTTCTAACGTCGTCGTCGGTCGGAAAATGTGCAGCAGCAGCCGGTGGCTGCTGCTGTCGCTGCTGCGGTAAAACCCCGCCGGCGGGGGCTGCTCCGATGGTCGAGGCGGCTGCGGGAGCAGCTGGTGGTCGAGGGCGGTCGAGGGAGGCGTGCGGTGGCCTCTTGACGACGGAGCGGCGTCGGAAGGCAGCTGCAGCAGCCGTTGCAGCTGTGCTGCTGTTTGCGCGACGAAGAAGGCCACCGGCGGTCGGCGACGGGGCACTACCGGCTGTGAGGGTCTGAAGGCGGTCGGGGCGGCGGTGAGGAAGGGTTTGCCGGCGGTGAAGGTGAGGGAAACCGTCGGCGTGGGTTAAGTGAGGGAGATAGGGTTTTTGCGAGAAGAAGAAACACGGGGGGGGGGGGGGGGGGGGGGGGGGGGTTGTGTTTTGGTTGCGGCGGCTGAAAAAAATAACTCAGCCCTAGGTTTTTATCACGTGAAAGGGAATGTCTAGGGTCTAGGTTTATAAAATGATTAAATTTGCTAAATAGCTATATGTTATTGGTTATTTGGGAGAGAGATAGTGATAGGAAGGTGGGAAATAGGGGAAAAAGAAAAGTGAGTATAGAAGCTGCTATATTTTCTTTGATACGCATGAGTATCATTAGGGATATTATTAGATCTGATTTCAAATTGAAATTTGAAATGATTAGGGCTAAATCAACGGTTGGGATTTGATTAGAGGATAACTCTCACTACGGGCGTCCGAAAAATAATCTGAAAATACCGGGACGATCGTGGAGACAAGACATACGGGGCTACAGAGTCTGATGGCGCGCTACACCTACCAAACATTTATGTAAAATCAGGGACTGAGTATTATGGCCAAAAGACCAAAACGCCCTTTCCATTCAAAGCCGTTTTGCGAGAAAACGATCCGTGAAATGACGTTCCCAAAAATTACTATAAAATTCTACACTTCTATACGGTCACAACGACATATCGCATCGTACATACCGAAACCAAGACAAAGCCAAATAAAATACGTGCACGATAAGGCACGTGCACGCAGAAGATCCATAAGGTCGGAAAGCGACCGTTACATTCTACCCCACTAAAAGAAAGATTCCATCCTCGGAATCAACAACACTAATCAGCAAACAAGAATGGGAAACGCTCTCTCATCTCTTCCTCGCGCTCCCAAGTGGACTCTCCAAGTGATCCGTGACGCCACATCACTCTCACCAGGTCGACTACCTTATTCCTCAATTGCTTCTGTCGACGGTCCAAAATCTGCACAGGCTGCTGGTCATATGTCAGGTCCGGGCAGACCGTAATCTCAGAGAAATCAACCGTGTGCGACGGATCACTGACGTACCGACGTAGCTGAGATACATGGAAAACGTCGTGAACTCCCTCCAAAGATGGTGGCGGGGCAAGGTGGTAGGCCACTGCTCCCACACGCTCTAGCACATCGAATGGTCCAATATACCTCGGACTCAGCTTTCCCTTCTTCCCAAAATGAATGACTCCGCGGTTTGGAGAAATCTTTAGGAAGACGTGATCTCCTGGCTGAAACTCCAAAGGTCTCCTCTTGGCATCTGCCCAATGCTTGAAGTGATCCGGTGCAACTCTGAGCTTCTCCCTGATGTCTCTCACGACATCCACAACTTCCACTATCATCTCTGGACCCAACAGCTCCCGATCTCTGATGTCATCCCAGCTCAGTGGCGATCGACATTTTCTCCCATATAAGGTAGCAAACGACGCCATGCCAATGCTCGCCTGGTAGCTGTTGTTACACGAAAACTCCATCAAGTGAAGATGGTCCTCCCAAGATCCCTTCAAATCGAGCGTACAAGCTCGCAGCATATCCTCGAGAATCTGAATAGTCATCTCGGACTAGCCATCGGTCTGCGGGTGGTATGCCGTGCTGAAACTCAGACTCGTACCCAAATTCTCCTGCAGACTTCTCCAGAACTGAGATGTGAACCTCGAGTCTCTATCAGACATGATGCTCATGGAAACCCCATGTAAGCGTACAATCTCCTGCACGTACACGGTCTACATCACAACTAACTCAAAGAGGAAAAATTAAAAGAGAAGTTAAAATGAAATTTTACCTCTAGATATTTCCTCGCCAAAACTTCTGTAGAATG
The DNA here is from genome assembly GCA_030789695.1 of Scilla litardierei. Taxonomy (NCBI): domain Eukaryota; kingdom Viridiplantae; phylum Streptophyta; class Magnoliopsida; order Asparagales; family Asparagaceae; genus Scilla; species Scilla litardierei. Next base: position 288,806,369 of record CM061133.1, on the reverse strand, counting down.
GCCCACTCGGAACGGGATGAAATGCGCAGACTTAGTTAATCGATCAACGATCACCCAGACTGTGTCGTTCTGTTTCAGGGTTCGAGGTAAACCAGTCACAAAATCCATCGTGATATGTTGCCACTTCCACTCTGGAATGGGAAGCGGTTGCAGCAATCCAGCCGTATGATGGTGCTCAGCCTTCACCCGTTGGCATATCAAACACTTGGCAACGCTCCATGCCACACTCCTCTTCATGCCAATCCACCAGTAATTCAGACGGAGGTCCTTATACATCTTGGTGCCTCCGAGATGTATAGAATATGGCGAGCTATGAGCCTCGCTCAAAAGCTCCTCCGAAACATCACCTACAGGTACGCAGAGCCTACTGCCGTACCTCAGTGAACCATCTTCATGAATCACGAACTCCCTTCGTAGTACAGCTTCAACCTGCCTCCTGATCCTCTGCAGCTTCGGATCTCCTGCCTGTGCTACCTTGATCCGATCCACTATCGTGGACTGAATCTGTAAATTCATGAATGAAAGAACCACACCAGGTAGGACGACCTCTAGATCCATCTCTCTCAGCTCCTGCTGTATCCTCCAGTCGGCAGTATGCAACATCGCAGTAGGAAGTCTACTCAACGCATCTGGCACTACGTTCACCTTCCCCGGGTGATACTGCAAGTCTATCTCATAGTCAGCCATGAGCTCTAACCATCGTCTCTGATGCATGTTGAGCTCCTTCTGCGTAAAGATGTAATTCAAGCTCTTGTGATCGGTGAAAATCTTCACGCTCTCACTCAGCAAGAAGTGCATCCAGATCTTTAGTGCAAAAAACACTGCTTCCAACTCCAGATCGTGCGTCGGGTAATTCTTCTCATGAGTCCTCAACTGACGAGAAGCGTATGCGACCACGTGGCCATGCTGATGCAAGACGCATCCTAGGCCTTTTCCTGATGCATCACAATATACTTCGAAGCCTCCGCTCCGATCTGGTACTGCAAAAACTGGTGCTGTGTTCAACCTCACCTTCAAGATACTGAAGGCCTCCTTACAAGCATCTAATCAATGGAACTCCACATCCTTCCTCGTCAGCTTCGTCATCGGCTCTGCGATCTTCGAGAAATATTTGATGAACCGTCGATAATAGCCTGCTAAACCAAGGAAGCTCCTGATGTCTGACGCTGACTGCGGAGTCGGCCAATCTCTGACTGCTCTGACCTTCTCCGGATCTACAGATATGCCATCACCGGACACCACGTGTCCCAGGAACGCGACTCTGTCCAACCAGAACTCACACTTACTATACTTGGCATATAGCTTATGCCGTCTCAGCGTCTCCAGCACTGTCCTCAGATGACAGCTGTGCTCCTCCTTAGACTTCGAGTAAATAAGGATGTCGTCTATAAAGATAACGACAAACTTATCCAGAAAGTCGTAGAAAATCAAGTTCATCAAATTCATGAACACAGCTGGAGCATTGGTCACGCCGAAAGGCATAACCACGAACTCATAATGTCTGTACTTCGACTGGAAGGCTATCTTCGGAATATCGTCCTTCTTCACCTTCAGCTGATGGTATCCGCTCCTCAAGTCTAACTTTGAGAAAACTCTCGAACCTCCCAGCCGATCAAAGATGTCATCGATGCGCAGCAGCGGATACTTATTCTTCACTGTGACAGCATTCAACCCTCGATAGTCCACGCACATCCGACGGGACCCATCCTTCTTCTTCACGAGCAAGACTGGTGCACCCCATGGTGACACACTAGGGTGGATGAAACCCTTCTGTAGCAACTCATCTAATTGCTTCCGCAGCTCTTTAAGCTCAGCAGGAGCCATCCGATATGGCACCTTCGATATGGGTTGCGCTCCCGGCATAAGATCGATACCAAATTCTAGAGCTCGGTCGGTGGCAAACCCGAGATATCCTCTGGGATGACGTCGTCGAAGTCTCTGACGACTGCTAGTCGGTCGACCTCCATCTGCATAGCCAATCGGTACCTTCGGCTTGGCCCGAAATCTGATGGGCCCAAGCGACTCATCTCTGCTACGGAACTCGAACTCCGGATGGCCTGGAATCCTGAATACCACCCTCTTGCTGTGGAATTCCACATGGAAGTCTCCCAGCCAATCGATGCCAAGAACGACATCGAAATGCGGCAGGTCATGGACAATGAAGTCTGCAAATAGTTCGTGTCCACTGACCACCAGTGGGATCGATCAACAACCCAAGTTCACAGTCACCACTCCGTTCCATGTGGTGATGTCCCAACACTTAGGAAGTGTATGGGTGGGAATGGAGTGCCTTGTTATAAATCTTTGGGATAAGATGCACATGGATGCACCGGAGTCGAACAAGGCCAAGGCTGGGTGAGAGAACACTAGAATGGTGCCTAAGATATAAAGGAACTAAGGTCAAACAAGGGTACTCTAACAAAAAAGGCATACAACAAAGCTAATAATAAGATCTAAATTAAGAAATGAAAGACAAGATCTGAAGAGATACCTGCAATAACTCCATCCAGGTCCTCGGTCTCAATAGCTGTCATGGTGTAAGCCGGCCTCTGGGGTTGTACTGCCCGCTGAAATATCTGCCTCTGTGGCACCAAGGGTGGTCCACAGACAGTAGGTCCTCTCTGAACTGGGGCAGACGATCTACTCTGCAGCGGGGCTGGTGCTCTCACTACGGCATGACGCGCTCTCGGACAATCCTTAGCAGCGTGCGAGGCATCTCCACAAACCAAGCACAATCCCATCTCCTTCCTACAATTGGCCTGAACATGCCCTGGCTTGCCGCAGAAGTGGCATGGGCCCTTGCTCTGACTCTGCACAGGTGCTCCAGGCCTCTTGAAAGGCACTGTCTGTACTACTCTTATCGCCGGCCTAGCAGGTGTCCGGTACTGCTCCATGGGATGCTTCCCTCGATCAGCAGGATGGTCAGGTAGACGCGATATGGTCTTATGGTTCCTCACGGCATTCAGCACAACTCCCATGGTCGAGAAATCTGCCAACGACATAGAAGCCTGAATCTTCGGACGCAGTCCCTGATGAACCTGGTCAGCTCGTTTCTCCTCCTTCCTCACCATATGTGGGGCAAAACGACTCAGCATCTCGAACTCTGCCTCATACTCATCGACGGTCATATCCCCCTGCTTCAGATCTATAAATCTGCTTAACAGCTCACTCTTTGCAGCCTTGGAGAAATACTTCTCCTTGAACATCGACCTGAAGGTCCTCCACTCCACTGGCTTCTGCAGGCGCCTCTCCTCAATGCGCCACCAGTTCCTAGCATTCTCGGTCAGCTGCATCTTCGCTATCTCAACTCGGGTATCCTCAGGAATCTTCACAGCTACCAGCTTCTCCTCTGTACTCAGGATCCACTCATCAGCACCCAACGGTTATTCCTTCCCAGAAAATGTCTTCGGCTGAAGCTCATTGAACTGCTTCACTCTCGGAGCAGCTCGAGGGGCAGGCAGAGGCGGTGGTGGTGCAACTGGAGGAGCATGGGTAGCACGGTGGGACTGCCGAACCAACTGATGCTGTACATCCAACATCTCTCTCATCATGCCCAGAAACTGGCGGAACTCACCGCCCTGGTCTTCCGGAACTCCATCGCCTGAGCTCCCGGATCGGGTGACGCGTCGTCCTGCCATCCTATTGACAAGAAAGACACAGATTAGACTCGTACGATTTACTGGATAACAACAAAATGAATGTTCATACTCCTATTGTTCCGAACTTACAGAAAGGATGGGACCTGCATGGGCCACCACTAAAACCTGTCATGCCCCGCTTCCCAAAACTACGGAGGCGAAGCGTGACTAAGGCTCGCTTAGGCCGGAGCTATGAAGATCGGACCCAATAAGCGTCTGTGTGGTACTCCAAGATGAAGGAACATGTCCATGCAGGTTAGTACGGAACAACAAAGGTACTAAAAAGGAAACATTCATTTTATTCCAAAATAACAATCCAGAAGTACTGAGAGTCTAACAAAAGCCTGACTCGGCTATAACAACTGAAAGTTAAACTACTGGTGTAAGCACCCAACCTAGACAGAAAATAAACGGTGCTACGCACCCAAGTAAACTACAGTGAGACCTCTGGATCAGCAACGTGAAGACCTCTAGCTCTGGTCCTCCTCGGGCACGTACTCTGAATCAACGTCCTCCGGCTCTACGTACTCTGGCAGGTCCGCCTCGTCAACGTACTCTGGCTCAACACCTGACGTACATCACCGAAAAGAAAGGAACTGTACGTCAGGTAAAGTCTACAAAAGAGGGTTAGACTATACTGCAAGTGTACTGAAACTTTAAGCAATGATTTACTGGTTGATTAGCATGCTGGGGTTATAACATAGTAACAAAAGAAGGTAAACTGAGCTGGAAAAGTAAAACGCGTCAAGTGGTAGCCATAGAGTGTGCTACAGACTACGGGACTAACCTAAACAGGACCAGACAAGACGTGACAAGAAAAGAGAAGACGGGACACGACAAGACACGTGCGACTCGAAGGGTTCACGCCTTACGGTTCGAGGGGGATCAGACCCTCTCCCCGTGCGCACGCTTAACCCAACCCCAAACCAAGTGCACAAGACAAGTCCGTATACGGGATCACTCACTCTAGCTTGGTGAGTGCCCTATTGTCCGCAGGCTGTGTATCGGTATAAGGGATCACCCACTCACTGGTGAGTGCCCTATTACCCGCAGGCTGTGTATCAGTACAAGGGATCGCCCACTCACTGGTGAGTGCCCTATTGCCCGCAGGCTGTGTATCAGTACAAGGGATCGTCCACTCACTGTGAGTGCCCTATTGCCCGCAGGCTGTGCAAAACAAGACGCGACATGACAAGACATGGATGGTTCTTATAGGGGGTCCACACACACGCACACACAAGATAACCCTAAGGTGTCAAAATTTGTTGTTGAGCTTAGACTTCGTCGTCAAGTCTAAGCTTTCAATGGACGTCCCGGACGCTATCATTTCACGTCCGGTTCTCTTTGTTCACATTCTAACAGTTCTAGAAGTCTAAGGCCTAAACACGGTCGAAAGTGCAAGTGAGTACACTTGCCTGCGGTGGCGAGGGTGTCGTCCGTCCGGAGCGTCCCGTCCAAGCGTCGCGTCTGCGGTAGTCTGTCTGAAACAGGGTCACGGCGACGGTGTCAGGTCGCGTTTTTCAACAAATCCTATTAGGGTTTGTTTCTAAAATTGACGGGACTACCCTATCAGTCAAAAAGTCACGTTTTGATGTTTTTGTTCAGTCTAGATCGACGTCTACCCTATGTGCACAGTAAAATAGTCCGTTCGTCGATCTTCCTATGGTGGGCAATCATTTTACACATGCTGAAAATAAATTTAGTTCAAGTTGTCCAATTTTAGCTTAGGGTTTGATTGAACTATGGTGGGGATTCGCTACGAGTTAGGGGGACCAACCTCTCTGGTGTTTGACATAGAACGGAAGTAGGGTCTGAACGGTGGGATCTACTCGTCGTCTACGGCGTCTCGGCTATGGTTGGCATAGTAAAATCTGTTCCGGACAGCGAACGAAGAGTGTGGACAGCGAGCATGGTCAGATCGATGGTGAAACAGCGAGCAACAGAGAGTTTGACGTCGAAACGGCGAATCAAGGACAGAACATGCTCGAGAAGCGACGCACGGGCTGTCGGGGCCTTCGGGACGCCGGTCAGTGGAGGCAGCAAGGGCAGTGCGGTAGCGGGAGTCTTCGCCGGTGACTGGCGGTGTTCTGACGTCGTTGGTGGTCGGAAAACTTGCAGCAGCAGCCGGTGTCCGCTGCTGTCGCTGCTACGGTAAAAACCCGCCGGCGGGGCTGCTCCGATGGTTGAGGGCGGCTGCGGGAGCAGCTGGTGGTCGAGGGCCGTCGAGGGATGCATGCGGTGGCCTCCCGACGGCGGAGCGGCACTGGAAGACAGCTGCAGCAGCCGCTGCAGCTGTGCTGCTGTTTGCACGACAAAGAAGGCCGCCGACGGTCGGCGACGGGGCGCTGCCGGCGGTGAGGGTCTGAAGGCGGTCGGGGCGGCGGTGAGGAAGGGTTTGCCGGCGGTGAGGATGAGGGAAACCGTCGGCGTGGGTTAAGTGAGGTAGATAGGGTTTTTGCGAGAAGAAGAAACACCGGGGGGGTTTGTGTTTTGGTTGCGGCAGCTGAAAAAAATAACTCAGCCCTAGGTTTTATCACGTGAAAGGGAATGGCTAGGGTCTAGGTTTATAAAATGATTAAATTTGCTAAGTAGCTATATGTTATTGGTTAGTTGGGAGAGAGATAGTGATAGTAAGGTGGGAAATAGGGGAAAAAGAAAAGTGAGTATAGAAGCTGCAATATTTTCTTTGATATGCATGAGTATCATTAGGGATATTATTAGATCTGATTCCAAATTGAAATTTGAAATGATTAGGGCTAAATCAACGGTTGGGATTTGATTATAGGATAACTCTCACTACGGGCGTCCGAAAAATAAACTGAAAATACCGGGACGATGGTGGAGGCGAGAAGTACGGCGCTACGGGGTCTGATCGCGTGCTACCCCTACCAAGAATTAATGTAAAACCGGGGACTGGGTTTTAAGGCCAAAAGACCAAAATGCCCCTCCATTCAAAGTCGTTTTGCGAGAAAACGAGCCGTGAAATGACGTTCCCAAAAATTACTATAAAATTCTACATTCTCATACGGTCACAACGGCATATCACATCATATATACCGGAATCCAGAAAGAGCCAAATAAAATATGTGCACGATAAAGCACGTGCACGCAGAAAATCCATAAGGTCGGAAAGCGACCGTTACATGAACTTAGAATATCTAATGAAGAGTTATTTTCTAAGTATCAATCTCTCATGCTTAGGTATACTAATTTGAAGAAATTGAATGTTAGTAAATCTTCCATGCCATCCATCACCAACAATGACTACATTGTTGACACACTCACACTTGAGAAAGTAAATTTGATTTCTCAAAATGGCACATTGAGAAATGAGATGAATTCCTTCAAATCTCAATTAGATCACGTTTCTTTTGAAGATATCGATGATCTCCACTCACAAAACACACAATTAGGTATTGAGAATGATTCTCTCAAACCCCAGGTGCACGAGCTCACCACACGTGTGTCCATCTTGGACACTTATATTTCTTCCCTTAGGGAGAAATATGAGCACATGTCCTCACAAGTTAAGAGATTTAACAAAGGGAAAGGGCAATTGGATGAATTTCTTTCGAAACAATTTTCGGCCACACATCGTGTTAGACTTGGTTATGTGGAAGCAAATGCATCCAAATCACGCACCTCCTATAGTGGTTTCACTATAGATTTTGTGAGGCCATCCTCTAGTGCATCCACAAGTAGTGACAAAAACACAATGGATAGTAAACCTACTGATCGCTCCGGAATGTAACCCAAAGAACGGTTGTAGTTTTACCGCAAGCACACAGTATAGCGGCGAGCGGGTTATCGAACACAGGGAGGACGAATGACCGTGCTTGTTCAAATCAACCTGGCTATTAAGAAGAGAGAAATTTGCCTTTGGCGATCCTGTCACAATCGTCAGACAAAGTACGGAAGTATCAAATCAAACAAAGAACGTCTAGGGAATGGGGAATCCCCGCTACTCACCGTATCCCGTCAATGTGGTTCATTGGTATGAAAATTTCTAGAATAAAATTTTGGATGAACTAGTTGCAACTGAATGTAATACCTAGCTCACGCTCTCGCGCTGTTGCCGGTCTATAGCTATCCTAGGTTCGGGTCCAATCTCTTGCAAACCCTAGCCTAGGGAAGCTAGCATTAGGATCAACATCATCGTTCAATCACGCCCCGAGCCCACTCTCGTGCAAACTCGGGCCACAACCTAGGTTGGGATAGTTCCTACCCGTCCAATCTCTTGCAAACGGGTATCGGCACGGAATTGCAACCGGAAACCCTAGTATCGGTCCAATCTCTTGTAAACCGATACTACGGAAATTCGATTCCAACCCAATTCGGATTTCTAGGGTTTCCTACCGAATTGGGATCCAATCTCTTGCAAATCCCAATCGATATGAATACCTAGCCATCCGTAGTAAATTGATCCCAATCTAATCCCTAATAGCAATTCTAGCAAAATTTCTACCAATTCATCACAAATCTGAAATTGGGCTCGTAGGGTTCATCCCCACGCCCCAAGACGTGGAGACTACTCACAATTCATAGCACAAACACAAAAATAATCAATGAAATTAATAAGAGAATTCATCACAATATTGAGATATGCAATAAAAATAGAATTTTTAGAGAAGAGAGACACAAACCAATGAAGTTCTTCAAATAATTCAACAAAAACCAACTTTTGTGTCCTCTCCAATCACAAGAATAAAGCTAAAAAGTTAATCTAAAAAGCTGCAAAAATCTAAGAGAAAAGCTCTTAAAACTAGGGTAAAAACAGGGGTTAAATACCCCCCAAAATCGTCCAAAAACTGTGACCAAAATGCCCCTGCGCAGCCTGAAATCCGCAATTTTCGCTACAGGCAGCGCGTCGCACTCGGCCGAGTGACAAAAGTCGCTCGGCCGAGTGAGAAACCCTGTAAATTTCCAGTAAGTCTGGGTCTTCGGGGGTCTTCACTTCGGGAGTCGCTCGGCCGAGTGAGTTGTCGTCACTCGGCCGCTGGCTTCTTGGTACTCGGGCGGTCGGCATTTGCCACTCGGCCGAGTGGGTCTTCTGAAGCTCAGGCAGACGAAAAACAGTAAGTTGGCGATTTTTGACATGCGTCGTCTGGGTGCCACTCGGGCGGACGGGATCTCGTCACTCGGCCGATGTGGCTTCCGTTGCTCGGCCGAATGCATGTATGGAGCGCATCCGATCTGGTCGGCCGAGCGGTGTCTCGCTGGTCGGTCGAGTGACTCCTTCACTCGGCCGAGTGGAACACCAAAAATGCCCAAACAGCTTGTTTTGGCCTCCTCGTCGCTCCTGCGACGTTCTTTCTTCTTCCGCTCCTCTCCAACAGTAAAATACCCCTCGGGGAGGTCATCGGTGACACTCCGGAGTAGGCGTATCTCGAGATCACACCGAATCGCTCCAAATCACCTGAAATGCGACAAAAACAACAAATCGTGAAAAGCATCGCAATATCGTCGATATATCGTGAAAAACATGATTTGGGCGATCTAAATGGCATGTAAACATGCGGGAAAAAGGTGTAAAATAAGGAGTGATCAAAATCCCCCAAGCTTACCTCTTACTCGTCCTCGAGGAAGATAAGTAAAAGGTGAACCCGGTGGATTCGGAAAACGAAAATGGTGAAAAATGAAAAATGAAAAACGGAGAAGAATGAAAAACGAAATAAAAACAAAGAAGAAAGAAAGAAGCGAAGAGGGAAGCTTCTAGATCATTTTCTCAGGACGTGGGTTTCGCTTACTCATATAGCATGCACTGAATGAAAAATACATGTCAAAGAGTTTTATTTTGATATCATAGTATAATAGTGCAAATAGAAATAGAAAACCCACGAACAACGATATAATCATGAAAAACGGAATAATTTTAGAATTAACATCGTCTAAATCATCTAAAGCGGTATACAAATCGCAGATCACACACTTTTCAATTGAATGCTTTCTATGAGGAGTATAAGAATATCACGCAATAGAATAGAAAGAATAGAAAAGTATGGATTTCATGAAATGAGTGCTAGACATAGAATTCTGGACTTCGTAAAGCTGAAAATAATCTCACTGAGTATAGAATATTACTTAGCCTAGGTTGTCGTGCAAAGTCAAGTAGTCACTCTCTCACACATCATTGGATTCCCTCCCCCAAGCTTATCTATAAGCGTGGTGGCATAAAAAAAATATTCACATCCCCATTTTTATAAAGCTCCAAAAGTAATGAAAATGAACACGAAAAGAGAGAAGAAAGAAAGAAAGTGAGATGTGATCTTTTATTGAGGATTTTTCCTCTTTTCTTTTTCTTTTTCTTTCGTTTTTTCTCTCTTTTTTTTAATAGCATATATACACAATGATCCCAACTCAAAGAGAGATAATGATATACAAGAATATTTTCTCTTTTTTTTTGAATTCGGGAAATTTGGAGCTAGGAATTAATAGCGGGGGAAATGCCATATAATAGAATCGCTAAGGGGAGATTCACCAATGATTTTAAAAGTAGAGAAATGATGTTCAAGATTTGTGGAGAAAGAAATAAATATATCTCTCGGTTCACTCTATAAGACATGCACGACAACTTCAGCAGGGTAATCTAATCTACTCAGTTTCGATCACAAAAAAGCTAACTAATCCAGATTTATCATAGCTAACATCATTCAATCGTCCTGAAGTGATATGTACAGTTCATGCATATAGAAGTGATATAGGAAAAGAAATCGGTACTCCAGATATAAGCATTCAATGCGCGAATCTTGGTGTGTTTTCTGCGATAGCATACATATGAATATTCAGACTCAGCTAATAGTAAACTTTCATCCATTTTCATGTGGAAAAAGTGTGGGTTACTATCTCTAAATGCAAGGCAATGTCATAGCATATGATATCAGAAATAAAGTCTAAGACATGACAAATATAGCATGCAAATAGAGTAAGCTCACTCCACGTCATCATCATCATAGAAAAGTCATCTCTAGCATGAGATGAAAAAGAAAATAAAGATAAAGGGGAAAATAGAACTATTTACAATGCGGCACACAGAAAAATAAGAAAAACGTGATGCATGGTAAAATAAAGAAAAATTGATGAAAATAAGTGCAAAGCGAAAAATGGCGTGAAAAACTAAAAATAAAGGTAGTAAATCAAAAAGAACGTGAGAACTCACTCCCCCAAGCTAAATGGCACAGTGTCCTCAATGTGCAAAGTGTGGCGCACCGAGAGACAAGTAATGTGAGGGGTGGGTGAGGATGCATGCATGATGGGAGGAAAAAAAGGAAAAATAATGAAACGAAAAATATGATGCGGACATGATGCATGCAGATATAGGAGTGATACAGATATATAGGTGTGGCACCAAAAACTCTCCCTCTCTCCCAAAAAAGATATATAAAGATACGATCAGAATGAGAATCCCAAAATGAGTGAGGGGAGGGGGTGGTCAAAAAGCATCAGGACCCAGCAGAAACGGGCAGCATAACGGCAAAAATAATCGATGGCATCAAGGGTGCCTAAGAAGGTGGTGCTGCACCGTCTCCGTCCTGAGGCGGAGGAGGAGGTGGTGGTGGTGCAGGCTGCTGAGCGGGTGTGGGTGTGGAAGTGGTAGCAGGCTGAGTGTGTGTGGAAGTGGGGGTGGGAACCTGCTGGGTGGGCGGGGGTACGCGTGAGAGACGCTCCAGGACCTGGGTAAGACAGTAGTGAATGTGTGGGAGCAGGTCAAAGCGGCTAGCCATCGCAGTGACGGTGGCGGACAGGGTCCGAAGGTCGCCTCTGAGGCCACCCATCGCCCCCTCGAGAGCACGAATGCTCTGATGTACAGTGTCAGGGGGAGGTGGTGCAGAGGGACGCACCGGTCGGGGCTGTGCAGGTCGGGGCTGGCGTACTCTGGTGGCGTAGGTAACGGGCTCAGCAGGCAAGGGAACAAAAGGAGCTGCGCTCGCAAGTGGGGGCCTGGCCTCAGTGCGAGGCTGGGCAGGACGGTGAGAAGTGGAGGCAGCGGCAGCGAAAGAAGAATACAAAAGTGGCGGCGAGGCGGCCAGAGAGGCCGGTGGCACAGAAGTGTGGACAGACGCCACGACACTCTCGGAAAACACAGCAGCGGTGGAGACAGGGATGGAGACTACGGTCTCTACAGCGGTGGCAAAAGAGGGCTCTCCGCACTCAACTATAGTCGGCGGGCGCTCGAGTGGGGCAGAGGAAACAGGCTCGGCAGATAGAGGGCCAGTGAGGGTGGTGACAGGCGTGGAAGCAGTGGAGGTGGGCTCAGCTAAGGTACTCCCGACACCGACAGAGGTGTGGACAGAGGTGTCTGGAGCAGCGGAAATATCTGGGATAGGCTGAGGGTCCACGGGGTCAACAGGGGCAGCAGGTGCGGCAGGTGCAACAGGGTCTGCGGGTGCAGCGTGGGCCTGATCAGCCTCCTCGGCCTCGAGCACGTAAGCGGCTGGGATCAGAACATCCATCGCAGGGAGCCAGTCCACATAGGCCGGTGCTATCTGAGTCCGAGCTGGGCTCGGAAGAATCATGTAATCAGCACCGTAAGGGCCGTGCAGCCAGACCCAGTGTCGCTCACCATGCGGACACAGCATCTTCATCCGGGCCATAACATCAATCGACGGAGAAGTGGGGCCCGGTGCGCGTTGTAGGTCGTCAGGGAAGTCCTCGCCGGTCATAAGAGCGAGCAAGGTGATCATGCCGCCGTAGCATATCGGTGAGCGAGCGCCCACCGATACAATGATGCTGTCCAAAAACCAAGCCGCGACATCAATCACGACAGCGGGGACCAGCTCATCGCCATCCCTAGATAGAGCTCTGGGTCGTGTCATCGCGTAGAGCATGTAGAGCTCTGGCGTGGACATCGTGCCCGGCTCATATCTGGCCAAAAAGGTCGTCGCCATAAGGCGCTGAGCTATACGGAGGCAGGGATGGACAATGGCCGAGGCCTTGGCCCTACTAGGGTCAAAGGCAGCGTGAAGACCCGTAATCCGGGCCCAGAAGGCACCGGCGTCGAAGGAAGGTGGGGGGATATGGGTGGGGGCGTAACCTCGGTCGGCCCCGGGGACATCGAGCCACGAGAAGAAGGCTCTCATCATACCGAGAGTGACCTGGCACTCCCGGCCCATGAACCGAAACGAGCATCCCTCGTCGGTCCGGGCGATCGAACTAAGTACCTCAAGTGTCGGGCGGGTAAACGTATCTGCCGACACCTGAAAGAAATCTCGCCAGCCCACGTTGTCGTACAACGTGAGCATCCCCTCTAGTACCCCCAGGCGTCCTAGGTCGGCAAGGTGTGCAAACCTGGAGGGTACGATCGAGCGCTGGGATATACGCTCGAAAGCGACGCGATGTGCGTCGTTCCAGAACGTGATCCCCAGCGGCCCGATAAGTGGAGCCGGAGGTGGTGGCTGTGGAGCGGCAGGGGGTGGCTGTGCGGGGTGTATGGGCTGTGCGGGCACTGCAGGCTGTGCGGGGTGTGTGGGGCCTGCAGGCTGTGCTGGGTGGACGGGGTGTGTGGGAGAAGGCGGAGGAGAGTCCTCCAACTCGTGGGAGGGGCCGCTGTCATCCGACCGCTTCCGCTTGGCGGAAGCTCTCCTCGACCTCGGCCGTGTCCGGGGCGGCATGTGGGCCCCGAGCGCGCACCAAAAAGCGTGAAAAGTGCGGCGTGTGTAAAATAAAGGAAAGAGTGTACCACGACACGTCGCGAGTGCAAATATGTGGAAGCGTGCGAAGACGACGCCTCGACGTAGCCCGAATCAGTCCCTGGAAGCTCCCCTGGGCTCCCCTAAGCTCACAAAAATAACCTGCGCATGAAATGGAGATATCAGCGAGTAATATTCAAAACGTATGGATCATTAGGGGTATAATAGATAGAACTAGAAATTAATTTGGGTTTGGGGTTCGTTAGGCACATGGATCCTCGAAAAATACACAAAAAGAGGAGAAATAGGCTAAATAAGCGATACCGGAGGTGGCCGGAGACATGGCCGTCGGCGGCGACTCGGGCGAGGAGCGGCGGCGGCTCGGCCAGCGGTGGGCGGCCGAGCGGCGGCGCGGGGGCGACGGTCGGGTGAGTGAGCGAGGGGTTTGGGCGAGGGAGCTGAGGGGTCGGGCGATCTGCGGTTTGTCGTTTCGAAAAATGAGCCCGACCCCGCCCCCTTTTATAGGAAAAGTTACGACTCGGCCGAGTGACAGGGTCACTCGGCCGAGCGAGATCAATGGAAAATCCCTACCCGCTTACGCTTCGGCCGAGTGGCCTTGCCAGCCTCGGCCGAGTGGAGTAAGTCCATTCGGCCGAGTGGCTCAAGCTACTCGGCAAGACTCGCCTTAGGAGCGTATCCGTTTTACTCGGCCGAGTGAATATATACACTCGGCCGAGTAGCAGTTATACTGAAATCAAGAAAATAAACAGAGAGTTGGGTACAGCAGACTTCCCTCGTTCGTGAGCGGCTCGGCCGGACGGACTTGTGTGTTCGGCCAAGTGACTAGTATACTCGGCCGAGTGAGCCTTGTTTTCTGCTGTTTGTCTTCGTTTGGGCTCTAAACTCCGTCTTTCTTCCTCCAGTCGATTTCATCTTCCTCCTAAGCATCGAGCGCCTTCCTGGGGTGCTCCTCGACGCCTCGTGCATCCTCCTAAAGATGGGTACCTCGTTCCCCTCTCCTGTCAGGAAAAATAGGACCCGTTATCACAAGATTTTTGGGCGAACGACTCAAAACACTAAAAATTTCTAAAACAAAAATAAAAGAAAAGTGAAAATAAAGCAATAACCGTCGGGTTGCCTCCCGACAAGCGCTCGTTTAAGGTCGTGAGCTCGACCCCCTATGATTTTCAATTAATGCGGGATGTTTGGTGCATATGAGATGCACCCATCAAACTTTCCGGGGAGAACGCTTGGATTCGGAAGTTGCGGCGACGTGTTCTCCCTCGGTGGTCTCCCGTCTCGAATAGTGTTGGGGGGAGGCTCCCCCAAGCTAGCATTTGCTCCGGTCAACGGCTTCAACGGTGACGCCGATTTCCGTATTGGCGGAGCTTTCTTCGGAGACTTTAATTTCGAGAGCTTGCAGAGCTCTCGAATCCTTGCGACATCAGCGTCGCCTTCATCATTTTCAGCGGAGAGGTCGGGGGAATCATTTTTCTTCTCTTCTTGGCTTAAATTCGGGCCTTCCTCAAAATCCTCATCGAATAGAGCGCCAATGGAGTGAGGGATCGCCTCCTCAATTACCTCATCAAGGAGGTCCATGTAGTCAAGCTCCTCGTGGTAAGGCATGTGTTTCATAGCCTTAGGAATGTGAAGCTCCACCTCGATGTTGCCGACGTTCAAAGTTAGGGTACCTTCTCGCACGTCGACAATCACACCGGCGGTGGCGAGGAACGGGCGTCCAAGTATCAATGACGTATCTCCCTCCTCCTTAACGTCCATGATCACGAAGTCACATGGCAAGCATATGCCCCCCTCGGGACTTGTAGCGGGATGTCTTCGGCGATCCCTACCAGCCTTGTTATCCGTCCATCGGCTAATTGTATCCGCATGTCGGTAGGTTTCAACTTCGTCCCGGTGTTTAGCCTTAAGAACATTGAGAGAGGCATGAGGCTCACACTAGCCCCTAAATCTACCAACGCCTTTTGTAGAGGGACACCGCCCAAGGTGCAAGGAATTCGAAAACTCCCCGGATCTTTGAATTTGGCCGGCTCCTTTTCTCTCTTGGTGAACCAAGAGCCCTCCTCGGCTAGCACAATTTTCTCCTTCCTCTTTCTCCCCGAAATCAAATCCTTTAAGAATTTAGCATATGTGGGGATCTCCACGATGGCGTCGAGGAAGGGAATGTTGAGGCTAACCCCTCTCAGATACTCGAGAAACTTTGCTAGCCTTTTCTCCATTTTTGCTCTAGCAAGCCTTTGGGGGAATGGGACCGGTGGCATGAAGCGCCTCTCCTCAATCAATTGCTCCGATCTAGATTTCTCCTTTTCTTGCGGCTCTTTCTCCTTCTCAACGTCAACTACCGGCTCTATCGGCTCTAAACTTTCCTCCACGGGCTCCTCGGTAGGAATCATGGCGGGGGTGGTGTCCTTCCCGCCTCTAGTAGTGACGGCAACTACGGCATTGATGTGGCCGGTGTTGCCCCGTGGGTTTTGCTCGGATTGTGCCGGCAATTGTTGAGTATTCCGATTGAGCAACGCCAATTGCTCCGAGATTTGAGCTACAACGGTTGTAAGGGAGTCTTGGCCCGCCTTCAAGGTAGCATTGACCTTCTTTTGCTCAACCATAAACGCCTCCACTCTAGCTTCGAAGTCAGATTGTTGTTGAGCTTGTGGAGGGTTTTGATTTTGATTTCTCCACCCTTGATTGTATTCGGACGGCCTATAAGGTGGAACTTGTTGCTTCGGTTGGAAATTTTGTTGTTGAGGCCCCCTCGGTGGATAGTGTTGTTGTTGGGGTGGTGGTGGTCGAGCTTGTTGAGGTGGTTGTTGTGGCGGGTTCAAAGCTCCTTCATTGTTGGCGTAAGAGAAACCGGGATGATTTCTTGTGGACGAATTGGCCCAATATCCTTGGTTCCCCACGACATATTGTACTTGGTCCAAGGACCCTTCTCCTTGCTCTCCTCCCAAGTACATGGCTTGAGATTGGTCTTGCCAATCACACATTTGGTTCGTTGGTGCGGAGGTGGAAGGGGTTCCTTGAGGCTCCGTGATAAACTTCTCCAGTCTCTCAACTACCTTGTGGAGAGAATCAAACTTACTTGTAAGCTCCGCTACGGCCTTCGCCTCATAGATACTAGTTGGCTTCAAGGAGGACGTAGAGTATCCTCGCTCATCGCCCCATTGTTGATTGTTTGAGGCCATCTCCTCAATTAGGGCCGTAGCTTCTTCGGGAGTCTTTGATAAGATAGCACCATTTGCCGCGGCATCAATAATTTGCTTGGTCCCCGGTTGGAGACCATTGTAGAAGCTATAAACTAGCTCCCAATCTTCAATGCTATGGTGCGGGCATTGATGCTGCAGATCTTTGAAACGCTCCCAAGCCTCATAGAGTGTCTCTTGGGGTCCTTGCTTGAAGGACATAAGAGCGCTCCGGATCTTCACCGTCTTGGAGGGCGGATAGAACTTGTCAATGAATGCACTCGCCAACTCGTCCCAAGTGGTAAAGACTCCATCAGCTTGCATCCTCAACCAATAGAGTGCCTTGTCTTTCAGCGTGAAGGGGAAGAGACGCAGTCTGATGGCATCGATGGAGACCCCCGGCATCTGAAATGTGGCGCACTTTGACAAGAATAACTGGATGTGGTAGTGGGGATTTTCATGGGCATTCCCATGAAATGGATCCTGCTGCATCAGAACCACTAGTCCAGTTTTCAGCTCAAAGTTCTTGTCAGCCGCCAACTCCGGCATGGCAATGGATGAGGTCGTAGAGGAGGTCTTAGGCCGGAGCCTATCTCGAATAGAAATTATCCTTGCCATTCTTGCCGCTAATTGGTCCGCAGTTTCCAGGTCGGTCATAAACCTCCCTTCCCGATCTTGTCTCCTCTCCGCTCTAATTCTCCGCGCGGTACGTTCGATCTCGGGATCAAATAATATAGCTTCAGGGTCCGCCGTAGATCTCGTGTACATGCAATGAGAAAACAGAGTTTCAAAGAAATGATTAACACAATGGAAGGGTTAGGTAAAAAAAATAAAGAAATAAAATAAAAAGAAAGAAATAGCTAGGGTGGTAAGATCAAACGCAATCGCCTCCCCGGCAACGGCGCCAAAAACTTGATCGCTCCGGAATGTAACCCAAAGAACGGTTGTAGTTTTACCGCAAGCGCACGGTATAGCGGCGAGCGGGTTATCGAACACAGGGAGGACAAATGACCGTGCTTGTTCAAATCAACCTGGCTATTAAGAAGAGAGAAATTTACCTTTGGCGATCCTGTCACAATCGTCAGATAAAGTACGGAAATATCAAATCAAACAAAGAACGTCTAGGGAATGGGGAATCCCCGCTACTCACAGTATCCCGTCAATGTGGTTCATTGGTATCAAAATTTCTAGAATAAAATTTTGGATGAACTAGTTGCAACTGAATGTAATACCTAGCTCACGCTCTCGCGCTGTTGCCGGTCTATAACTATCCTAGGTTCGGGTCCAATCTCTTGCAAACCCTAGCCTAGGGAAGCTAGCATTAGGATCAACATCATCGTTCAATCACGCCCCGAGCCCACTCTCGTGCAAACTCGGGCCACAACCTAGGTTGGGATAGTTCCTACCCGTCCAATCTCTTGCAAACGGGTATCGGCACGGAATTGCAACCGGAAACCCTAGTATCGGTCCAATCTCTTGCAAACCGATACTACGGAAATTCGATTCCAACCCAATTCGGATTTCTAGGGTTTCCTACCGAATTGGGATCCAATCTCTTGCAAATCCCAATCGATATGAATACCTAGCCATCCGTAGTAAATTGATCCCAATCTAATCCCTAATAGCAATTCTAGCAAAATTTCTACCAATTCATCACAAATCTGAAATTGGGCTCGTAGGGTTCATCCCCACGCCCAAAGACGTGGAGACTACTCACAATTCATAGCACAAACACAAAAATAATCAATGAAATTAATAAGAGAATTCATCACAATATTGAGATATGCAATAAAAATAGAATTTTTAGAGAAGAGAGACACAAACCAATGAAGTTCTTCAAATAATTCAACAAAAACCAACTTTTGTGTCCTCTCCAATCACAAGAATAAAGCTAAAAAGTTAATCTAAAAATCTACAAAAATCTAAGAGAAAAGCTCTTAAAACTAGGGTAAAACAGGGGTTAAATACCCCCCAAAATCGTCCAAAAAACTGTGACCAAAATGCCCCTGCGCAGCCTGAAATCCGCAATTTTCGCTACAGGCAGCGCGTCGCACTCGGCCGAGTGACAAAAGTCGCTCGGCCGAGTGAGAAACCCTGTAAATTTCCAGTAAGTCTGGGTCTTCGGAGGTCTTCACTTCGGGAGTCGCTCGGCCGAGTGAGTTGTCGTCACTCGGCCGCTGGCTTCTTGGTACTCGGGCGGTCGGCATTTGCCACTCGGCCGAGTGGGTCTTCTGAAGCTCAGGCAGACGAAAAACAGTAAGTTGGCGATTTTTGACATGCGTCGTCTGGGTGCCACTCGGGCGGACGGGATCTCGTCACTCGGCCGATGTGGCTTCCGCTGCTCGGCCGAGTGCACGTATGGAGCGCATCCGATCTGGTCGGCCGAGCGGTGTCTCGCTGGTCGGCCGAGTGACTCCTTCACTCGGCTGAGTGGAACACCAAAAATGCCCAAACAGCTTGTTTTGGCCTCCTCGTCGCTCCTGCGACGTTCTTTCTTCTTCCGCTCCTCTCCAACAGCAAAATACCCCTCGGGGAGGTCATCGGTGACACTCCGGAGTAGGCGTATCTCGATATCACTCCGAATCGCTCCAAATCACCTGAAATGCGACAAAAACAACAAATCGTGAAAAGCATCGCAATATCGTCGATATATCGTGAAAAACATGATTTGGGCGATCTAAATGGCATGCAAACATGCGGGAAAAAGGTGTAAAATAAGGAGTGATCACCTACCAAGAAAGTCCTACTCCACAAAATCCCTCTTTTGCTAAGAAACCCACCAAGGGTGGAAATCAAAAGAAGGGACATGATTTTATGTACAGTAACACTCACCCACGTAGGAACACTCCTACTACACGTATGAACACATATGATGAGTTTTATAATCCACACCCACAGATACGTGCAAACTCACACAAGATAAATACTCATGAACGTGCTCCTACACATTCATATGCTCATACACATCATTCATATCCAACACATCATAGGTATGCTCCATATGCACCACACCATATGCATGCTCCTCATTTTGCATATAATCCTTATATGTCTCATGAATATCCTCCTCCTCTCTCATATACTAGAATCCATGCTCCTAAGCATCATGCACCCGTAGAACTCAACCTAATGTGCATGCAACTAGGAAGAGGACTCCAAAAACATTCACAATTTGGGGTCCCAAAGACACTAGCATTCATGATAAGAATATTTATATGAAATCATATTTCAAAGATGTCATTAATTGTGATAACTATGTTGGGAAGCCAAAGTCCACTTGGACTTAGTTTCCAAAAGGCTAATCCCCTTGGACCAAATAAGTTTGGGTACCATGAGCTTATGGTATAATCTGTAGTTATCCAAGAAAACGGAAAAGAGAAAGAACAGCAAGATTAGCTCTAAAAGGAAAGGATGATTCATTTGTGAGTTTGAAATCTAGGAGCTCATTTTTATTTGTTAGAACTTGTTTTGAGCTCATTTGATCATTTTCATATCTCATTTTGAATATGTATATTTTTCACATCAGTTTTCTATGAGATTTATTAAAGATTTTGATATATTTTATGATTATTTTGATATCTTTGATATATGTATCATTGTATATGTTTATGATGGTTATTTTATGTTATTAAAGTAATTAGAGTATACGTCTAAGGGTGAGAAGCATCATATCCTTGATTCTAACTCAATTCTGGATTTCAGAACCAAGACAGTCGACTGTGTCTTCTTCAACAGTCGATTGCCCAATCTCTAGTTTTTAGCCTTCATAACTCATATCTATAACAGGTGACTAATGATCATTTCACATTCACCTGGTCGTCTCCCAGGCGGCTGTATTTTTGTCATCAAGCGCCTGCCCAGTTATCACTCTTTTTCCCGAGAACTGGCTCAAAATTTCTTGAAATTTTACTGTGCAGCAGGCCCCTATAGGTCATTTCATAGGCACCTAGACAAATTTAGGCGACTGTGTTTTCTTCTACAGGCGCATGTACCCTTTCTGATCCATTTTTTATTAAGGCTTGATAAGTGACTGCACAGTCGGCTGTCCGTCAAGTTTGGCGGTTTGTAGTCTTCGATCTTAGCCGTTCTTTTTGATCCAACGGCCCAGATCTCTCCCACTATCTCCTAAAACCGTCGATTTGAGGCGGTTTCTCTCTCTAAGCAATTCAAAAACCATGATCATCCTCCCTCTTCCTCTCGACTGCTCTCTCCTCCACCTGTCGATCAACACCTCCGACCGTCAGACTCCTCCTCCTAGATCCTCCGTTGATCAGTCTCTCCTCCTCCTCTATCGGTTTTGGTATAAATTTCAACTTCCCTTTCTCAATTTCGTGCCCTACTTTCGATTTCATTAATTTCCTTTCCGATTTCAATTCAATGGCACCAAAAACCAAATCGTCAACATCTAAGGGGAAATCCCTCTCCCTCAAGAAACCTAGGGAACCTAGGGTTAGGGTTCCTATGGTGGCTCCGACCAAAGCTCGCATGAAACAAGCTCGGTCACCATCTCCTCCTCCTGAATTCACTACACCATCTGATTCCGAGGAATTGTGGGCTAGTGAATCTGAGCTCGTGCCCCTGATTCATAAGCGTAGAAAAACCTAGGTTCAGCCCCTAGCAATCGTCCCTGTCGAACCCCAAGTTCAAGTTGATATTCCCCATGTTGAACCCCAAGCTGTGCCTGCCAATCCTGAAGCAGAACCTCAGCCCAATCCTCCTCCTAAGGCTCCTGCTTCATTTGTGCCTACTTGTTGTGACGTTGTTTGTCTCAGGAAGTATATTACATTGAATAACATCAAGCTCTTCAAGGAGTGATTCATTTCGTATCCAGCTTTTCAGGCCGAGAACCTCTCCCAGCTCCTGACTACGACCAATTGGTCGATATCTTTAGATATTCCCAAGCTGAGTCTCCCAGGCCTTATCCCATGCTCGTCAATCTTTTCTATGCTAACTGTATTTGCGGTGAGTATAACGAGACAATGATTCTAGTTACTGTTGTTCAGGGGACGTCGATCAAGCTTGACTCCAAGCTTTTCAGGGTCCATTCTTAGCATCACATCCTTAGGATCCCTACATGCTGACATCTCTATATCTTCTGTTGCTAAGCTTGATCAGACCGTCCTCCAGGACATGTTTCGTGTCGTCCCTCCTATCCTCACCTCTGGGGTGAAGGCTTCCATGTTCACTCCTCGTGGTTGGGCTGTCCATCATGTGGTCAAGTCCAACATCCTACCCAAGTATAGATCCTCAGACCAGCCCTCACATGACATCCTCATGTGCATGTACACTATCTTTTCGGAGATGGATGTGAACTGGGCCAATGTTATACTAGATAGTATGGATCACATCGAGATCACCCCCTCCACATCTTATATTCCATATGGCTGCATTCTCACTCATGTCTTCCGTCATTTTGAGATTGATTTATCTGCATATGAGCCCGTACCCCTTGGCCCCCTCTTGGATGCAGCTGCAAAGCTGAAGTCTTCTTCAGCTCTGCAGACTACAGCCAAGAAGAGGTAGTCTGCTTCTGGCCCATCTTCATCATCTGTGCCTCCAGCCAGCACCTCTGCTCCTCCTACTGGTACTTTGGTTCCATCATCATCTTCGGCTCCTCCTTCAATAGCCTCTGATCACTTCTTCATCCAATTAGATAAGAAGGTGACTATTCTGGATCAGAAGATGACCTTGCTTCTTGATATGCTCAGTACCACATTTGAGCATCAGGGCTTATCTGTACCTGCCTCCCTCCGATCATTGCTTCATCCTGTTGAGGATATTCCATCATCATCTGATGCTGTTTCTGGTGACGCTTAGGCTCCTCCAGCTGACGTCACCCAGTCTCCTCCTGCTGACGTCGCTCAGACTCCGGAGCCCTCTGCTGCTGCTACTGAGCCTGCTGAGGCTGCTCCTACTGCTGAGGCCTCACAAGTTGACATCCCTGCTGCTGATGTTGCTTCGACTGCAGAGTCAGAGACCCAGGGCTGTCATGTTGAGATGAGAGCTCCTGCAGATGTTGTCCAGGTTGACGATTGATGACGATCAGAGACTGCTCACCCTAGAACTTAGTTTCTTTTTGTTATGCTTAGAGAGTCTTGATTTTTGATGTTTCTATGGATATTGTGGTTATATGTATGGATGTTTGGTTGTATGGATGGTGATACTTTAATTTGTCATTTTGATGTATGGGGAGATCTTATTTTATTATGTACTCCATGTATTCTCTTTTTACATATATATGATGGCATCGTTGGCTCATTATTATCTCATTGTTATTATTTTGTGATATTGTCTCTTCATGTTCTCTTTATTATATATACTGAATGTTGAGACATATTGCATGTTTAATGTTGCTATTGGACTTCCATTCCTCTAGTCAACCTACTTTTGATATTTTGATATGTATTTGTGTGATACACCTTCATGATTTTCTTATTTTCATTTGGTATCACATTAAATGCATATGCAATTCTTTATACTCACATGATTGTTTTACTTTTATTTAGTATTAGTTGTTGTTTCTTTACTTCCACTTTTTGGATAATGCCATAGGGGAGAGAAATAATCAAAGTCGTAATTTTTTGCTAATTAGAAGCTAAACTTGAATCTAATTTTGAAATAGCATTAGATTTAGGAGGAGTAAGATATAGTTAATTTGGATTAAAAAATCCTAAATTCAAATACTTGAATTCATTTCATTCACTCATATCATACTTATGCATTAATTGATCTTTAGATACCCATATCTTTATTGTCTAATTTGTTGGCAACTATGTAATGGGAGCAAGTATTTCTTTAAAGCACAATTATTTCTTTTTGTTTATGATTGTTCGTCATCACCAAAATGGGTGAGAATGTTGAGTATTGGACTTCTCCCTACTTGATTTTAATGATGAGCAAACATAAATACTTGTGACTAATCTCCTCCATGCAGTTAATCCATTGCCTAAGCTAATCATGAATATCAAATAGCAATGGATGACTATCAAGATCAATCAAAGCTCAATGAATTGAAGATTGGATGATCAAGTTGAAGAATGGAGGTTCAAAGACTGCAAGGCCATTTAAGAGAAAGAAGAGAAGCTATTTACATTGTAAATCTTTCTATGCTTTCATTTTTCTTGATTAGAATGTAGTCTTGTAGTAGAACTATCTTGGAGCTCACACACTTCACTTTATCTAGTCTAGAAAGTCATTAGACTTCATTTCTTAGGACTCCAACTCTTCATTCCCTTTACTATGCATTCTAGATTTTAAACAGGCGACTGAAGAACAAAATGCAGGCGCCTGTCTCCATACAGGCATATGAGAATTGTTCTGTAGTCGACTGTAATGCACATATTTTGACTTAGGTTTTTGGGCTTTTCTGTATTCAACTTCAACAAGTGACTGATGTATAAAGTACATGCGCTTGTCTAGTTTCAGGCGCCTGTAACTTGTTAGTCAATCGCATGTCTCCTCTTGCCCAAAGATCCAATGATCTGTCAACTTACGTACTTGTGTAGACAGATGACTGTAGTTGGTTTTCCAGTCGCCTACCCATGGCACAGGCACCTGTCAGTACCTCTACAGTCGTCTGTCCATCACTTGCCCATATCTTTCATTTTGACAAGTTACGCACTTGTGCACACAGACAACTATAGTTGGTTTCCCAGTCACCTGCCCATGGCACAGGTGCCTGTGGATACCACATCAGTCGTCTGTCTAAGCTTACCCAGAATTCTTACATTCTGTCAACTTACGCACTTTGTCTCACAGTCCCCTATAGATGGTTTCTCAGTCGCTTATCGGTTTTCAGGCGCATGTCTAACCTTCATCAGTCGACTGTCCTACATGGTAATTTACCATTTGAATTCTCACCTACCCTCTAACACTGTGCAGCAGGCGACTATCCGTTCTTCATCAGTCGCCTGTCCTGGCTGTAAAAATCAATCCGTTAGGAATTTCCACACGGATTGCAAAGGGGGTTTGGGTATTTTGTTTTAGGGTTTTAGAGAATCTATAAAGATGGCTTCTAGTTTCATTGGAAGTCTCTTAGCCATTCAAGCATTTATATCTAATCTCTTAAGCTCGCATTCCCTCTAAGCCCTAGAATCTCATTCTTCCTTGCTCTCCAACCTAGAATCAAAGTTGATATCCTCAAGGCATTTGGTGGTGACAAGAGAAAGGGCTTCACTCTCTTCTTGGAAGAGATCAACACTCACATCACTTTGCTCCTTCAAGTTCTACTTCAAGGCATAGGTGATTTGTAAGTGTTTGTTTTCAAATTTCATAACTTTCATAATTTAATTTTACTCTTGGTTGTGAGAGTGGTTTGCTTGATCCCAAGTTGTGAGATTCAAGGACATCAATTGTGTATTGATTACAATTATAGGGTTGCTACAAGTAGGTTGAAAGGAAACATCAAGTAAGGGTTCTAACTTGAGTATTTGGGAGGTATCCTGGGTGGAAGGGACATAGGAATACCGGGAACAAGTCGGGTTTGACTTGGGTAATCCGAACCCTTGAAGCATCCTTGTGTGTGCATTGCTAATTTGGTGTTTCATTTTATTCCACATCTTTGTTGGATTAGAATTTTAATTAGGCGTAATTTCTTAGTTAATATTTATAAACACTATTCAACCCCCCTTCTAGTGTTTTCCTCATAGCCAGTGTCCTTACAAGTCAAACCCTACATAAAATACCTAGGCGATGCTTAGGAACCAATTTTCTCCTCTGTGGTGGTATTATGTGGATATAGACTACAACCAAATGCTCCTAAATGAGAGATATTTGGTGGTGCTCTATATGCAAGTTGCATTGGGGAATATATATGACCTCCAGATGGTCTTATCATTATTAATGATGCAGCCTGCAAAATTGCATGTCCCCATGCAGTCATATGCAATTAGGATTGCATCAATAATGGACGAGCAATCCATTGGAGTCTCTTTATAAGAGACTCTACCAACCCGTTTTGGGTGTGAACATGAGCTATAGGATGTTCAACTTCTATGCCGGTTGCTTAGCAGGAGTCTTGAAAGACTTGTTATATGAATTCCCCAGCATTATACATACAGATTTTCTTAATCTGGTTGTCTGGAAAATTTGACCGCAACTTAATTATTTGTGCTAGAAGTTTTGGAAAAGCTAAGTTGTGGGTGGACAGTGGGTACACAAATGACCATTTTGAATATGCATCTATCAGTACCATAAAGTACCGAAATGGGCCACTTGCGGGGTGGTGAATGGGCCCAAAAATGTCTCCGTGTATTCTCTCAAGAAAGCTCGGAGACTCTAAGTCCACTTTAAGTGGGGTGGTGTCGTGATTAGTTTTTCCTTGTAACAAGGAGGACAAGGAAATTCACACTTTTGAAGGATATTCAGGTTCTTCAAATTGTGTCTACGAGATTGGATTTGATGCGGTGCATCATTACCGATTCACGGTGACCAAGTCAATTATGCCAAAGTATGAACTCTAGTATTTTTACGCATTTCAGGTGCTCCGTTAGAGTAGCTTATATTACTCAAATTTTTGTATCATAGAGACCTGACGTGAGTCCTTTAAAGTGCTCAAAGATGGTTTTGACACCATCTTTTTGAGTAGTCACATACACGTATTTGTTATTATTGATGTCGACAGTTTCTAGGCGGTATCCATTCAAGCAGATGTCCTTGAAACTTAATAGATTTCTATTCGAGGTCGGAGAGAATGTAGCATCTTTTATTATAATTTGTGTATTATTGGAGATCAATATACTTGCTTTCCCTAAACTTTCTATTATATTCGATTGTCCAAAGATCGTATTAACAGTGCCATCATAAATATTAATGCTGTTAAAATAGCTTTTATCACGAATGATCGTGTACGTAGATGCAATGTCATTTATGCATTTATAGTCCATCTAAAGAAAAGAATGTAATATCATAAGACACAATAATTTTATTCAATCATGAGAGTTATAAAAAGAAGCATGCTAGAAAAGCAGTCATAATGTAGAAAGAAATTGTTTCTACTACATATATATTGCTAAAGGGATAAAAAAGGGCATCAATTTAGAAGGTCGCCATTCGTGAAGTCCTCAGGAATGAACCAAGTTGGAGCCTAGACTTTATTCTCCACCAGATTTGTCTTAATAGTAGACTTCAGGCTTGCTTGATACAAATCTTGAAGGTGACGTGGAGTACGACAGATCTTGGACCATCCCAGTCTTTCTTGGGAGTAGACGTCTGACCAGTGTTCTTCCTTCTTCATGTAAACTTCTTCTTCCCCCCATTGTTGTGTAGAGGAGGACCTCTGTCGTGCTTCTTCATGGGTTTTCCCTTCGGGAATTTGCCCTTGTGCTTGTTCTTCTGCTTTTGGGAAGAAATTGTGTTGGCTTCTGGGGGAGGAGCAGTGTCAGCAGGGCGTAGGTTATGAGTGGCCAGTAAGAGATCTATGTTCTACTCTGCCATTAGAAGGCAGGAGAGTAGCTTTGAGTACTTCGTGAACTTTTGTTCACGATATTACGTCATAAGGATGGCATCCTTCTCATGGAAGAATGTGTAGTTTTCTCTAGCATGCGCGTCCCCATGACTTCTTCACCATACAGCTTCAGGCGTGAGATGATGCTAAACAATGCTGAGTTAGACTCAGCTATGGACTTAAAGTCCTAAAGTCTGAGATTCTTCCATTCACAACGCGCTCGAGGGAAGATAACATCTTTTGATGTTTATACTGCTCCTCGAGTGCGGTCCACAACTCATAAGAGTCTTCCACTGTTAGCTACTCGGCTTTCAGGTTCCGATCTATGTGGCATCTAATATAAATGATGTATTTCACCTTATCTATATCTGTTATTTTGTCATCAGCGGTGATAGTGAGACTCAGGTCATGAGAGCGCAAGTGGAACTTTATGTCCATTTGCCAGCTCAAGTAATTTTTGCCCGTAGCAACTAAGACGTCGAAATCAACACTCGCTATATTGGCCATTTTATCTAAGCATGTAAATTAGCAAGAATTAAATATTTTTGAGATAAAAATTTATGCAGGTCAGACATATTAGCTTGTTGTGTGGATCGGCTAGTCACCATTTAAAACAAGTACAGTTCAGAGTTTATACACTCCAAAAGTACAAAAGACGGGAAGAGAAAAATACAACTTGGAAGCCATGTGGGCCCCATTTACTAGCAAGTTAGTTTTCGTCATCTTGTGATGTGACTCCGGTCTTTGGAATTTACAAAATAATCCTCACTACATTTTCGCTCAACAAAGGAAAGAAAATGCGAGGAAAAATAAAATGGTGACAAACTTGCCGATCCAAAACCACAACGAAGAATTTAATATGCATCAGTCATTGATAATACATCACATGTATTTAATATGCATCAGTCATTGATTATACATCACAAGTATTGAATGGACCAAAAAAGAGAAAAGAACATTGAATAATTTGAAATTAAAAATTCCCCAAAGTTAGACCTTTATTGCAAGGAAGCCCTTTTATATTTCTTGGTGTCTGTGTATGTGGGGGGGGGACTAGGCCGAAGCCCAAGACAAAATTTAGTTGGCACCCTTTCTCCATGGCCATCCCAAACCCTAGCAAAGTTTTGGGCTAGGTGGCACGGGATGAGCGCGACGGCGGCCGTCAAGGCTACGGTGGCCACATGGCAATGGCCGCGTTGGGGGCGGCGGTGGCCGCGTTGGGGGCACGCTGCAGCAGCCGTCAGGGCCGCGTAGGCCACGGAGGCCGCATGGGGGGCGGTGGCCGCGCTGGGGGCGCTCCGCAGCAGCCGTCAAGGCCACGTGTCCGCACAGATGGGGCGAGGCGGCGGCCGCGCTGGGGACGTGACATCGCGGACGGCCATCAGAGCCGCGCAGTCTCGCGACCGTACGGAGGGGGCGAGACTGCGTCCTTCAAGGCCGGGTCTGCAACACGGGTGGTCTTCAGGGCCACAAGATAAAAAAAAATATGAATCTTTTTTCATAAAAATTTTATTTTTGTCGTAAAAATTCTATATTTATCAATTTAATCAATGCTTTTATTAATTTTTGGTCCATGTCATCTCAGATCTAAACATATCCTTTAAAAAAAGAGAGGTTTAGATCTAGTTTTGATTGATTATCTCTATATCTGTTCTCCAGATCTAACGACGGTTTAGATGCCTACGCGAGATCTGACGATCCGTTCTCCTTCCGACAAAAAAGTCGTCGCAGCTTCTCTCAGTTGGTTGGAGCGTGCTGATAACGTGTTGGAAGGATGGTGGCTACGAGAGTCCATAACATTTTATTTACAGTATAAGGGTTACATGGTGATGGATACCTAGCCCTATATCAGCTTCTCATGGGCTTACATAAGCTCATTCATAACAATGAAGGCTTTGTAGAGATGTGAAGAGGGCAATGTCCAATTGGATGTCGAATTGAGCTTTGGGCATACCCGTTCCCCTCCCTATTGGCAACCAGTATTAATTTTGGGGTTGTCAAGATTTTTGAAAGAGCGAAAGACTGTTGGGAGTTCAGTGGATGATTCGGTGATCTTCAGTTAGGTTAAGGCAACGCCAACACTCTTCAAATTTAATCTCCCCGCTCCAACTGACAAACATCGCCGGATAAGTTCCAAGTTCAAAACAGTGCACTGCAAGCTGTTTTTTTATGCAATGCTAGCTGCAGTTCAAATACCTCGGTTGCAAATTCATGCATACAAGACATGACAACTAACAGAGGTCCTGCTCAGTTCTGTGACTGACCCCTCCCAACAAACAAGCAAAACAGAAGTAATTGACACAGTCTTGCAGCCTTTCGGTGTATACGCATTAAAGCCATGGGGTCACCCAAAAAGCAAAGCAAAAGACAGGAATCAATATAAGAGATTTGGATTTGATGTTTTAAGTAGGAAGCGCAAGGTTTGGGCGCATATGGCGACGCCTCAGGAGAAACGAGGTGTTAATATTTAAGTTCGGATATTTAAGTTCTCCGGCGACGGATCAAGGCGTAGCGAACGATGCACTGAGATTTGTTCATGCCGTTGAAATATCTTGAGGGAGGAGAGAGAGGGAAATAGTTGTCCTCTGACACTACTTCTGCCATTATTGGACCTGAGAACCATTTTGGAGGCGTGAGGGCTGGTGGAGGGATGAATGCAAGCAAGAGGACAGACTGAAGGCCTGTACCTGCTTCGTTCAAGAGTGTTGACAAGGGCAAATTGTCTGTGTATCTTGGTAGATATATATCTACAACGTTTTGATATATGCATACAATACTAGAACATGTTATTGCGCAGCCCGAGGATCTTATCACGTATTTGGATCGTACATGAAGTTTGAAGTACTCGGCTTATATGGCAGCTAGATTGTCTGGCTTTAGACCACTATTAGGTAAGATGTTGCAATTCTTGGGCATACGCATGCACAAATCGTTAGTTAAGCTATTTTGGGAGCAATGCCATCTGTTGACTGCTAGGTTTCAGCCAACGGTGATTGGGATTAACGTGGACTCCTTTGTCTATGTGAAGCCTCGTCAGTTGCTGAAGTGGAACCCTCGGTTGGGAGAAACAGTGTCGATGAAAGCTGAGGCAAGAACGCAAGGCTGGAGCTCGATCGATCTCTCGGTCGAATACCACGATCGTTCGACCTCTCTACTAGGTCGAGCCTCGAACAAACTGCACCACAGATGTTCGTTAGGTGGGTCGGGTCTAGGTTCCGACCTAAATCTACTCTGATTATTAAGTTAGTGTCGACTTAAGATATGCTTTCGACTGCCAAGATTGACCCATGAGGGTTCGTCTCGAGTCAGTCACCCCAAGCGTTTGAAGAAATAATTTTAGAGTAGAAGAAGATAAGTTTTGTCAGAGTACCTAGTATTTGGTACCTCTGGAGTTTGTCCCTTCTTCTGATTGTCTCCTCTTTATTTATAGACTGAGGTGTCTCTTCAATGACGTTGGGAATAACGGTCACCAATTATAGTGGCACGATCATTCCTTATAAGTAGGCATAACCGTTGTCCACTCCTCCCGCCATTTATGAGCCCATTGTCAACTTCCTCCTTAAGCAACAGAAACTCAACAGGCAAATGGCATACGGACTCTGACTGAGTTAACGGTTCGCACCCTGATGTGTCATTATATTTCACGGTTTATCTATATGATTACACGTCAAAATGATTGCTCAATTACATATGTCATACGCTTTTACACTCATAATTGGAACTATTGTACTTTAAGAGGGTTTGGTTGCATTTTAGGGAATATCGATCGATTTGGAGTTTATTGGAGGAGAGAGCGCGTGCTTCAACACTGGAGCTCCTGAGGCGCTGCGTTCGGTGACTCAAAGCTGCTGGGGAGCAAGGAAGGAGCAAGATAGAAGGGACGAAGAAGAGGAGAATGAAGAAAGCATAGTTCTATAAGACCATGACTCATGGATTCCATGTCACTCGATCGAGCTACGATGCGGCGAAAGAATCGAGCGATCCAAAGTGCTGGAAACAGGACAGCTGTGCACTCTTTTCAACTCTTCTATCACCTGAGATTTTTTAGTATTTTTCTGATATTTGTTCCAGATAGTATACTTCAAGACAGTTCCAACACCACTAAGAAAACGTCAATCGGAGGTCGGATGAGCTCTGTGGAATTTCTGCAAGCTGATATTGCAGTGCTAAAATCTGTTCTTGACCACCTACTAGACCGAGCAACCACCTACTCGACCGAGCAACTACCTACTCGGTTCGAGCAGACCCTACTCGGTCTGAGCAGGCAGAGCAATGTTTTGGGCAATGAATCCAGACTTCTGACGACTCGACCAAGCAGCCACCTACTCGACCGAGCAAGTACCTACTCGGTCCGAGCAGACCCTACTCGGTCCGAGCAGGAAGAGCGATGTTTGGGCAATGAATCCAGACTTCTGACGACTCGATCGAGCAGCCAGCTACTCGACCCGAGTCGCAGTGGGCCCAGAACTTAAGTTGCGTCCGAATTTGGCTTTGGGCATGATTTTGAGAGGTTTTTTTGGGTGGTTTGATATGGTTTAGAGAGTGATATATATTGTTTGGTGGCCGTCATTTTTAGGGGGACCTTTTTTGGAGCTTAGATCTTTTTTAGAGAGTTTTGGAGACGATCTTTTGGGAGTTAGGCTATGCCCTAGGCTACTCCCTTGTATCAAGATAAGTACTTTTGTCCTCTTTACTTCCATTATTATTTTCTTTGTGATTTCTTATTGAATATCTTTTTGATGCATGCTATGATGAATTCTCTTGCTATTATTGAATCTTCTATTGCTTTTCCTACGATGCATGAGTAATTCCATCTAGGGCTAAGTGATTAGCCCATGGATCTTAGGATTTAGATGTAAAGTTGGGATTTTTATGATGCGTTGGATATAAAAGGGGTTGTATTTTGGTTGATCTAGCAAGATCCTTAGGAGAACTCGTACTGAGATCGTGCCCACTGTCGGTGGAATCGATTAGCTTAAGGAGTATCCTACGGATTTAATTAGTGAGTTAGTGGATTCAACCAAGGTTCGTGACCATGCGCGGCTCGTGCCTTGAGGGGATCCACCGACGAATTATATCACTACATTGACGGCTACTGCCATTGCGTCAATGAGAGCCACCGAAGTACCTAGAAACTCTAACCCACGAGAGTGGTACGAGTTGAGAGCGTTCGAACCACGAGAGTGGCGAGAACTTTGTAGATCCTTAATGCACGTATCGTATGCGCCTATCGTGAGAGCAGTTTTTATGCGATACGTTATATTCATGATGCCCAGATGCATGAATTCACTTTCTAGATGCTACAATCTCCCAATAAAACCAATGCAACGTAAGAGTCCTATCCTAGCGTCGACATCCGACGGTCCTAGTGGCGAGTCCTAAAGCCTTGGTCTTTTTATATTTTATTCTTTTATATTTTGTGGAATCCTTTGTTTGTGATATCGAGTGACACGACCTTCGCATCCATCACCATTACAACATTCCATAATCCACATCCACATTTAAACCCGCAAGTCTAACTCAACCTAGGAGTAGATAGGTAGTATAACACTGCTTCCTCGTGTTCGATACCTGCTTGCCATTATACCATGCACTTACGGTAAACGACATCGTTTCGGATTTGATTCCGGCTCGATCACACCCTTTATGGGCTTCATGGGCCTAGTAGGCCTAGTAGGCTTCTTGTTGACAATACTTTTCCTTCCTCGAGTGCCGGTCCAAGGATTTAACAATGGCCCTCGTCAATTAGGCTTAGACAATTTGCATGTTGGGGTCAAGTGACGTGATATCTCATTTATGGGGTTATGCAGTCGAGGCAGGAGTATTTAAGTTTAAGCGTCAAAACCTCCATTCCTCTGATTTAGACGATGCGTCGATTCACAGTCCAATATACGGGCATGCTTGGATCATCGACACATGTCCCTAGATGATGAGATTAGCATAAATCATCGTTAGATATAACTTTACCTTGATAAGGTGGTTTTGGAGAGAGAAAAAACTTCATCGTCCCCAGCATTCCTGAATCGAACTTCAATCTCTGCCCATGGCTTCTTCCTCCCTTTGTGTCCTTGCTGGATCTTCGGCTTCCGTCCATCAGAAAGATAAAGGGGAAGCCGTTGCACCCGACAGAGTCTTTGGCCAAGCTTCTGGAGTGGTGGCTGACCAGATTCCTGATTTTCAAAGAAAATACATTAGGTGTGATTACCAAATTCGGCTGCCTCGAGCAGAGGAGATGGTTCATTCCCCTGGTGATTGCGAAGTTGGGGTTTATTTTAAAGCTTTTCACCATAGGCTTCGATTTCCCTTGCACCCCGTCATGCTAAGTGTATTGAAGACATTGGGCATTTCCCTTTGTCAATTGATGTCGAATGCTGTGGGGATCTTGGTCAGCTTCATCGTGTTATGCGTGTAAAACAGAGTTGAACCATCCATGGGATTGTTCAGCTTCTTTTTCAGAGTACCATCTCTTCCGTCCCCGGGTTGGTATATGATCACCATTTGGTGAAGCATGAGATTGTTTAAGGATCTTCCTACCTCCAATCCGAAATGGAAAGACCAATTTGTATTTGTGTTGTTTCCTGACGAGGCAAGTTTCGTCACCCGATGGGGTAATCCCGAGCTCGCAATGAACGAAGACAAACCCATTTCTAAGGAAGAAGAAAAGGTTACTACTCTTCTATTACGGTTGCCTGAGGAGAGTAGGTCGACGAAGTCACTTTAGTCTGATCAAATGCTACTGAAGACTGTATGGACGAAAGGTCGAATCTCTTGCTTTCCCTTACCTTGTTTTTCTTCTTCTTGATTTTCGTCTCGTCTCCGTAGGTATGGTCGGCCAAAAATACCATGTTGACCCAAGTATGCGAGAGGCGCTCGAAGCTTCCATTCGAGAAGCTGAAAAGGACTTGCCTTCCCCTCAAACGATTCATCTGGAAGGTTGAGGAATTGAAGCTACCAAGTGTCTGTCCTTGGTGGTTCATAGAACTCCCCAGTCGACTCAACCGTTGAAGAGGAAGAAGAAGCACCTCTCGACCGAAGTTGAGAAGGTCGAGACAATGAAGAAGGAGCCGAGGTGAAAATTTGTCATTATCGACTTGGATTCGTTTGAGTCAAACGACTCCATTATCCCGACAGTAGCTTCTGGACAAGATCAAGCTCCTGAACAAGGTCAATTTCCCCCTTCAAAGAAAATTTCGGGGGAATCGTCCTCCTCCCAGGGTTATCTCTTCGTAAGGATTCCTGGCCCTGGTGGGGTTTATTTCCTCAGGAGCCACTGGCCGAGGGTATTCCTTCTGAGTTTAGGTTGATCCTACTGGAGGATATATCGCCTTGAGCCCCGGTCGAATGCTCCGAAGAAGAACTTTTTCGGCCGGATTACCTGGTGGTAAAAGACGGATCGACTTTTTGTGGATTGTGGGACTGCCTCTCGACTTACGGAGAATTCGACCCTTTCTCGAGACAAGGCCATCTTGGAGAGGGTCGATTATGAGAGGTAAACCACAATCGCAATCAACCGAAACCTTCAAGTAATAATTATCTTTATCCACTTTTCGCTTGAATCCAAACATTGGAATTGATTCTCTTGCTTGTCTGCAGGCCCTTTTGGCTACTACGGAGTTACGCCATTGCTCGTTGGCGGTAGCTAATTATGTATCCACCCTGACCAAGGAGACGAAGTAGGCAGGTTCTGCCAAGAGAGCCATCGATTCGGCAGAAGCTTTTCTGAAGCGATGGAGGCTTCACAAGAAATGGCTCAAGTCTCGGGTGAAGCGACTCGAACAAGAATTGGGCAAATCTTGTACGAAGGAGGATGCCCTGAAATTGGATTCCGATGTGTGAATCCAAAAGGAGATTCATTAAGAACGAGAGCTAAGGAGCAGGTGCTCAAGAAAAGGAAAAAGTGGGACACAAGAGGGAACGAGTCTCAAAATCAAGTACCCGATAGTTCACAAAAACTCAATGCAAAAGAGATCGCAGAAAAAGCCATCCAACCATCCAAGAGTATAAGGAAAGCTTATGCGATCTAGACGAATTATATATTAGAGGCTTTGAGTGGTGTCGTCATGACATGAAGAATCTATTTCCCGCTCAAGCAGTTGTTATCGACCAACTCCCCGTTCCTCTAGATGATGATGAATTGGATAGTCAATCTGACGAAGTTGGTCAAGTCACAACCATAGAGGCTGCCATCCCGGTCGACGAGGCCATCGTCGTGACAAGTGAAGTTGCTGATGTAGCTGCTTTAGTCGTCAATGCGATCGTCATCATGACAAGTGAAGTTGTTGATGTAGCTGCTTCAGCCGCTTCAGGGGACCAAGGAAGTATTGTTTTACCGGAGGGGCCTTAGAGTTGCCACGCTCCGTTTTTTGAACCTTTTCTTTTTTGTATTGGTGAAGTAATTCTTCTAAAAGTGTTGACAGAGATGTATGATATTTACAAAATTGTCTTCTACATCATCCTTTAAGGAGCATGAGCACTCATATCGCTAGTTGGCCCCTTTCAATAGGTCGAGACGTCTTCCTATGACGATGGCAGCGATTGGGTTGTTGAACCATGCTTCCTTATTTTGTTGAAATAAGGCAAGGATCTTTAAATAATGAGAGGAGTGAACTCTCAACCCACGTTCGATGACGATGGTCATCCGGTTGCAAGGGCGTGGCCCCTTTGACTTACAACCGACGACATATGGTCGTTTGATTGTGAAGGGATGGCCCCTTCGGCTTACCGCCAATGTCATGGATGGTTGTTTGAAAGCGACGGGGTGGCCCCTTCGACTTACTACCAATGTCAAAGATGGTCATTCGGTAGCAAGGGGGTAGCCCCTTCGACTTACGGTCGACAACAAAGTGGGTCGTTTGGTGGCGAGGGGAGTGGCATCTTCGACTTATGGCCGACGACAAGAATGGTCATTTTGTAGCAAGGGAGTGGCCCCTTCGACTTACGGGTGACGACAAGGTGGGTCGTTCGGTGGCGAGGGGAGTGGCCCCTTCGTCTTACGGCCGACACCGTGGGTCGTTCGGTTGCGAGGGGCATGGCCCCTTCGACCTACGGCCGATGACAAGGGTCGTTTGGTTGCAAGGAGCATGGCCCCTTCGTCTTACTCCCGATGACGAGGTTCGTTCATTTTCCGGGAGCATAGCCCCTTCGTCTTATGGTCGACGACGAGGGTTGTTCAGTTGCAAAGGGTATGGACCCTTCGTCTTACAACCGACGACAATAAGGGTCATTCAGTCGTAAGGAGCATGTCACCTTCATCTTACTGTCGATGAAAATGGTCGTTCGGTCTTGAGGTACATGGCCCCTTAGTCTTACAGCTGACGATGAGGCTCATTCGGTTGCGAGGGGCATGTCCCCTTCGAATTATGGCCAACGACAAGGGTCGTTCGGTTGCGAGTGGCATGGCCCCTTTGACTTACGACCAACGAAAATGATGGCCATTCGGTTGCGAGGGGCATGGAACCTTCGACTTATGACCAACGACAATGAGAGTCGTTTGGTTGTGAGGGGCACAGAACCTCCGACTTACGGCTGACGACAAGGTGGGTCGTTCAATTGCAGGGGCACGGCTCCTTCGTCTTACGGATGACGACAAGGTTCGTTTGGTTACTAGGCGTATGGCCCCTTCATCTTACTTTCGACGACAAGGGTCGTGCGGTTGTTAAGGGCATGGCCCCTTTGGCTTACGGCCAACGACAATAAGAGTCATTCGTTTGTGAGGGCCATGGCCCCTTCGTCGTAATGTCGATGAAAATGAGGGTCGTTCAGTTGCGAAGGGCATGACCCCTTCGTCTTACTGCCGACAACAAGGTGCATGTCCTCTTTCATCAAGACAACAAGGACAAAGAGGATTTTTGTCCATTCAAACTTTTTCTAGGGATTCCGCAGAACAACACTTTCGAAGATAAATCGAGTATTGATGGAAAACCCCTCACAAGACACAATAATCATATTTGTCATACGAAGTGAGTGTCTTTGGAGAAATTTAAACTTTTTTTACTTGAAAAAAGTTTAAACATTTGATAAAAAAGAAAATCGAACATGCGTTTTTATTTCTACTTGAGTTGTTCACGCCCGCTGCTATCTGATCTTCTCTTGAAAGCTTTTAATCAACGACCTTGGTGACTTGTGACCCTATCATTGGCCCCTTGTTCTTCTACTTTGAGGCTCCTTCTTTCGTTTCAGGGTCATCACCAAACTTTTTCGGATGACCATGCTTGACCAGTGCCTTAGTCTCTTTCTTTATATGCCAGCAATCATCAGTGTCATGGCCATGATCGTTGTGGTATCTGCAGAATGTTATGTCATCTCTTTTTCATACCAATTATTTTGGGAACAGTTGTATTGACCATCCCTTCTCGTTGAGCATATGCCAGGACTTCGGCTTTGGGGGCATTCGACCTAGCATAAGCATCATTAGTTGGGTGCTCCTTGCTTCTGGGATTTTTATCCCATGCTACTAATCTCTATGTTCTTGCCTGTGTCTTCCTCAGGATCATGTTTCTCGCCTCACTTCTTCATGGCGCTTAGGGGTGCCCTTCTTTTTAGCAGTGAGTGCTTCATCTGAAGCGATGAACCAATCCGTCGTTTTGAACAGCTCTCCGAGGTTAGCCAGTGCAAACTGGTGTAGATTTTCAGTAAATGTCTGCTGTAAACTCCTTGGGTGAGGGCAGCGATGATGGCATCCTCAGTGGTGCCTTCGAGTTGTAGGGTCTCCTCGTTGAAGCGCCTAACGTAATCCCGAATCGAATCTTTCTCCCACTGCTCCAGAGAAAAGAGAGGGGATGATTTACACTTTTGATGGTGCCCTGCAATAAATTTCCTGTAAAAAAGTTGGGATAAGTCATCAAATGACCCGATGATATCATCGGGTAATCCAATTTACCACTCGTCAGCTACCTTGGTCAACGTAGTGTGGAACGCACGACAAAGGTAGGGCTCGTTCGCTCCATGCAGATCCATCACGCTCTGGTACCTGCGGATGTACTCCATAGGTCACCCGTGCCATAGTACAGCTACAAAGGTGGGATTTTGAACTTTGAGAGTCGTGGAGTTGATGTGATGTTCTCCTTCAGTGGGTATGCTGGTTAGCGGGAAGGACAAGTTGAACTTGTTCATCCTTATAGCGCTGAACAGTGGTACTGGAAGACTGAATAGGGCTTCCTTCCATTACCTTTTTCTTTTGGCATGTCGTGAGCCTGGGGGGACTGCGGTCTTGGTTGAGGTGATCGATTACTTGATCAAAAATGCTACGACTGATTCGCCCGTTGTTGGAGGGCCCCAGACCGCCAAGACGTCCAGAGGAATGGATGTTGTTCCCCATCACTCCCTTCCGTTGAGATGTAGGAGTTGTATTGAGCTGCAAGTTGACCTGTCACTCGGCCCTTGCTCGCCAGCCCTCTGGTTTCCGGGAGTAGCTCGCCCTCCTATTGGTGCTTGAGTTGGGTCGGGGGATGGTTGCTCTTTGGTGATCTACTGTGAACGTTGGATGTTTTGCTGAATAGCAGTGGCCAATACTCCGAGGCTCTTTTCGTCAGATTAAGCGAACTTGTCGAACTGCTCCTGAGTAACCAAGTGTATGCTTGGAACCTTAGATGAAGATCCAGAATCTTCAGCTTCTTCGTTTCGAGCGTCCTCGTTCAGAGTGTTCTCGCTCAGACCAAGGATTGGTCCAGTGTCTTCGTTCAGACCAAGGATTGGCCCAATGTTTTCGGGTCCAGTCGACATGGCTTTGGGTGCCTTGGGATGTATACTGAGTTTTCCTACAGACGGCACCAACTGTTGACGTCTAGGTTCTATCCAACAGTGATTAGGACTGACGTGGATAAGCAAAGCCAATGTCGCAAGCTACAATCTAATAGTTTTAACATTCTAAGACAAGTTTACAATATAAAACACCACTCACACTAGTATTGGTGTCTTGGTGTCTTCATGAACTTATCGTATGCACACCATAAGTCCTTGGATGAGATTTTGATCTTCAATTTGAGATCCACATCCATTGACACTCCACCATCAAGATTTGGCTACATGTCATCATACTTTATGAGCTTGATTGGATTAGTTGATGTTGATGGGTAAATTCATCGAACAGTAAGATGGAGCTGATGAGGATGCCTCCTGTGACATGGCGCTTCCTTGGCCGAGGAGTGGGATCCGAGGTAGATTGAACCCGAGTCTGGGAAAGCTAAGTCCGAGCTATTGGGATGAATCCCGACCTAACTCTGAGTTGTTTCGAGTTATCTACAGCATAGACAAATCGTCAGGGGATCGAATCTGGGTTCCGACCCACATCCCCTCCGATACTGAAGTCAGTAAGAGACTTAAATAGTTTTCGGGGCAGTTAGGTCTGACCTATTAGGAGATCATCCTATCACTTGGGTTACAATTTTACATGGATTACAATTTTCTTCTCCTAGAGTCTTAGTATTCAAGATAAAGTAGCCATGATCTCCCCATCATCTTTCAAGCTTTGGCACCACTTGATGAGCTTCCTTTCATCAAGCTCCAAGCTTTGGCAATGCTCCTTTTGGTGTCCATCCTTGCACCAAGATTTTAGTCTCCAAAATGCTATTCTTCAATAGTTAAACATGAGACTAAAACATTGAGAGTCATTAGCAACAACATAATGTTGTGATAATCATCAAAACAATATTGGTCTAAAACACCAATAACTAACATTAACTTTTTTAGGGTGTCATGCACCACTTTCCAAATATATGAAAAATGAAACTAGAGAAGCCGAAACACATTTGATCCCAAAAGAAAAACTGCCATTGTCCCCTTATGATCTGTAATGGCCCAGAGTGCCATATACGATAGAGTATATAATACTGTGAGACATGTTTCCTATATAGTGCATAAGTGGCTGCATTTGGTATAATATACTGAGCAACAATGATGTGTGTATAATATTGAAGTGGTATAACTATGAAATGGGTGTATATGAGTGACATGGATGCATATGGTATACTTAATATAATGATTATACTTAGATCGAGATATGTGTAGTAAGACGTGCAAATGTGTGTGTGTAAAGTGACATTGTTTGTACATATAGTACTATGGTGTGTGTATAGTAATTTTGTGTGTTCATAAAGTAATTGGGTGTACATGTAGTCATATGAGTGTGGATATTGATTGATAATGATATGACGATGTTCTCTAATGGTGTGATGTAAATTAAAAAGTGGGTTAAGTGGGTAGTGTAGGATGTGAGAATGGGTGTAAAGTACAAGTGTAGTATGCATAGTAGGTGGGTGTGTGTGCATAGTAAGAAGTGGGTTGTGCCTAGCTAGTATGGATGTGTAGAAGGAGGGAGAAGAATAAGATTTGCAATCATGCCCCTCAAGTTTACATTTTTGCCCAAGATTGGGTACATTTCTAAATTAAGCTAGAAATGAGGGTTTTTGTGCAAAAGTACCATGAAGTCTTTGACCCTAATTTTCTTGGTGGGCTTCATGAATTAGGTAATGAGTTCATGAAATGAGTGTGGTCTTATGAACTGGGCCTAAGAGATAAAGAAAGGAAAAGAGTGAAAGGGACAAAGTGGAGGAGGTTAAATGAGACAAATGAAGGGTAAACGGGGCATTTACTAATCCATGAAGTTTCTACACATTAGACACCTCATTAGACACATCACCATCTCTCTCCCCCCTCATTATTTCAGCCCTGGGCCGAAATCTCTAGAGGTCTTCAAGAAAAATCAAAGGAAAAAAAGAAGAAAGAAGAAGAGAGAGAGAAAGGGAAAACCCTAAGGCAAAGAGAAAGAAAAGGCGAGAGGATGAGCTTGAAGAAGGAGGAGCCAAAGGGATTTGGGCTACCCCCTTGTCTCTCATCACCCTAGAGATAGGAATCCCTTCTCTAGTGGTTTATTATCTTAATCCATATTAAAATAATTTAGTTCCATGCAAATCCCTTGGCTGAATTTATAGACAGATTCTGTAGCGTGTTCCTATGGTGATACCTCTTAATTTAGACTTGAATAAATTCCCCAAAAAAATATACACTTGTAGATCTTGAAGTTCTATCCCAAAATCATATAAAATTTGACATAGGTTCAATTCAATAATTAGGAGTAAAAATTCCATCTTTACAACTTGTACAAATTTCATTCAGACTGGACACAGTTTAGTAAACCTTAGCTTAGTCTATACACACTCAATGGAATTTTGTATTCTTGGTCTTGTCGTAAAGTTAACACGTTTTTCTACAACTTCATCTCAGTGCATGTTTTTCGAAATTCTGACTGTAACATGCCCTAAATTAGCAATCTTTACAGCCTTCAGAATCTGTCTAAAAACAGATTTGACAGGCTTCACCAAACAATTCACCATACATCACCTAGGATGTATTTCTGCATGAAATTTTATATGTGAGTCCAGCACTTCTATATCTACAACTTTAATTTAGGACGTTTCATCATATTCATAAAATAAACAGATGATAACTGCCACTATTTATGACTGTCTGCACTTTTCTGCAAGCTGAATTGCCTATGTGGTGTTTTGAATTGTGTATTGTTGCTAATCTTAATTCTATTGCACATGATTAATGTTGTTACATGGAAGGGAGTTTATTATTATGGTTTGTTAATGGATATACCAATGTACTTGTGGCCATGCTCATGACGTTCATCACATGTTTGTGGAAATGCATAAATGAAAGGATGTGTGATTGTGTTGCTTGTGCAAATGCCCAAGTGAAGGCATATGCAAGAATGTGAGATATACCCATTTCTATGGGATGTGATATGATGTTGTTAGGGACACGAAGGTGGAGTGCATGGGCATAGACAAAGTGGCCGCAGTAGGAGGCAGGAGAATTCGCCATGGGCCACCTCTTGATCCATTAGGTGACTTCACATTGATAACGGAGTAGAATCACGATACACTTGCACGTCGGCACATTCATGGGATCCCATTGCATTGCATCATTGTGTTTCATATTCATCATGGCATCATTGAGCATTATGTGTGAATTGTGGTTATAGATATGGTTGTTAACTTATATGTATGATTGTTGCCATGAATGCATGAGTTGCTTGATATGGTGGTGTGTTGGACAAATGAGTTTATGGCATATTGTGCTTCAAGATGTTATCTTTTTATGTTTGGATTTACCTACGTTCATCAACTTGTGGTCTTTTTAAAGAATTGGATTGTGTTAGGCATAAAGTTGGTGTTTTATTGAAAAATTCTTGTGTTGTTAAGAGAAAGGCGATGCCTTTAAGTGGTGGAATGCACAACTCAACCATTGAACAAATAGTTCTAAGAACGCTACACTTAAACTTGTGGTTAATTGTCCTTTCATTTAGATTCCAATTGTTAAAGATAAACATGCTCTTAATATTGTGGGTTGTCATTCTCGAATGTTGTAGCTTTATGTCTCTTCTTAATAAAGCCATGACATGATGACCATATGCTCCACTCATGTATGACACTACTAGCCTACAACCATGCTTAATGCAAGTGTAATAATCGAGAGCAAAGTATGAATTGTAAATTGTAGTTTCTTTCCTTTTATAACATGTATATCCCTATGCCTAGAATGCAATATGTTATTCTTGTAGTTGCTATTGCAGATGATGTCGTTGCATTTCATTATGTCATTGCATTCATGGTTGAATAATATGCCATTAGAGCTGGGCAATCCTACTAGGTCACGCGTTGACGTGTCTCTGTTGACTTTTTCAGGTGAGGTTCTTGGAGATGGCAGATGGAGCTGGAGGTTGAGTTGGAATTCTGTTGTTTGCAGTTGGAGCTTAGGTTGGGTGGTGAGGGATGAGGAGAGAGCTATGTGTATCTTGGGTTTTCTTTTGGGGTGAGAGATGCTTGTACTATATGAATTTATGCACAATGATGCTCTGAGGTGTATATGAAATTGTACGGTGTTAGTTTTATTTTAATATTTCTCTGTGGCTTTGTGACGCTCTGTGTTCATTGGTTGGTTGGTTGTTGAACGCTACCTGTA
Source organism: Scilla litardierei (assembly GCA_030789695.1). Lineage (NCBI taxonomy): Eukaryota > Viridiplantae > Streptophyta > Magnoliopsida > Asparagales > Asparagaceae > Scilla > Scilla litardierei. The sequence continues at coordinate 288,763,498 of CM061133.1, read as the reverse complement.
CTATTCCCAGCAGCGCGCAGTGGACCTGTAGATACGTTTTAGTTCTCGTCATTTACCTTGTCTTTCTGGGTATCCCAGGGATGGGGACGTGATAGGATCAGCATACTTTAAGTGTACAAGGGCATGTTTTGCACGTCACCAGAGAATGACTCATATATACACAATATATACCAACATGAAACTATACTTAATAACAACTCCATCAAAAGAAACAAAATATCTAGATATAAGGAATACAAATACATAGTTGGGCCAGCAGCCATACAATTTATACTATAAAACCATAAATAAATATTATTGCTAAAACTTCAGGTGATGCTCAACAAATTATGAATCCTCGTAATTTGGAATATGATCATAGTATACTTCAGAACCTAATTGGGGCAAGACAGCAATCACTAGGTTAGTCGTAGATACCAGAAACTAAAAAATAAGATCGGTTAGATCTGCATATAAAACATGATAAAAACGAGCACAATAGAAAGGTAATACCATGGTATCCATCATGGTATCTAACATGTTAAGAATAGAAGGGCAGTAAACAGCAAAATGATTTTAAATGAAAAAAATGTGATGATATTAATATAGAAACAATGAATCATATACTAATGAAGTGACTCATACTGGAGGGCACAATATGCTACATACGAGACCATCTATGTCATGAGGGCGCTCACCTAGACCAGGTCCAAATAGACATGGTAGTGGGACCTAGGATCCATACAATAAGGATCTAAATAGATACAGTGGTGGACCGGTCAGATTTTAGATATAGTAATATGATCCATCTGACGATACAGTATGGGCCCAATAGATACATTAATGGGACCCATCAGATAATAGATACAGTAAAAGTGACTCCAATCGCTCTTGCACTCTCTCTAGTGTGAGTTACCACATCCCCGTGATTCTAGATGTATATGTAAAATGTGATGCATGATAGCATGTACATGTGTCATCATAGATGCATCTAGTGGGGGGGTCTCTCATATGTTTGTGTCATGTGAATGATTACGTATGATGTGCTTCAGTAAATCACCATGTAATTGTTTCCATGTATTTAATTGGACATATTGTAAGATATTACTCGGTACATACACAAGAGACTAGCTTTTAGAAATAAGCACAATGTTGATATCCAGAGACAATCCATAAAGTCAAATATATGGCTTATATAGACATGATCAATATCAATATCATGTCAATAAAGTATTCACATGAATAAGATCAATTAATCTAGTATGTAATCATATCATGGCTTAAGACTTGACTATAGAGATTGGATTAAATTTTTCGTTATTAGATTAAGTCTTCTTCATAACCCCAGAATTGGGTCAAGATTCTTGTGCAATAACTTCTTCATTCTCTAATCAAATTTCTTCTTGGATTGACCCACGATTGACCCAAGATTTTGGATTCTTGTGCAATAATTTCTTCATTCTCTAATCCAATTTCTTCTTAGATTAGATATTGTTCAATTTCTTCTTCATAACCATGAATACCTTGTGCTCAAGATTCCAGAAATTCTTCATAACCCAAGATTAACAGGGTTTATTGAGGACTTAAATTGTAATTTAAGAGATATACCGTTCATTGGAGATGGAGATTGCTGTCAAATACAGTGGGAGACCTTATCAGAGATGGGCTAAGGGAAAGAGGATCGTAAGTTGGTGAGGATGGTGCTAAGGATAGAAGGTTTGCTGGAGAGGATGATAGTGAGTTGAGGGGTGAAGTTGTTTGTAGGTGTGGGGGTATATATATTGTTGAGTATGGTTCTTAATTAGGATGAAAAGTTTATGTGAATTAATGACCCGCATTTTCTTGTTGAGGGGGTTGAAGGGCCAGAAATGTAGGTGGAATTAAATCTTGAAAATTTAGGTGGGATGGTAGGGTGAGAATGTTATCATGTGATTTGTAATTTCTAGTTTTGAAGTTTACAATTTTCTAATTTTTCGAATTTAAAGTCCGAGATTTTTTTGGAAAATTATAAAAAAATTAATGTAATTTGTGAAAAATTGAAAAAAAAATAATTACAATTTTTGTCAAAATTTTTTGAATCATGACATTGCTTCTTTTTTGGGGGCTAATACTGTTTAATAATAATCGGTCATAGTTCAGAAATTTTAACATCTAACATTTTATTAAATAATTTCCATATATATTTATTCAAGTATAAGATAATTTTATAAATCTAACATGTATTTTAAACATTTATTAAACCAATTTTAAATAATTTTTAATGTTTTATAAATCTAATATTGTTATGCAGGTGACGGCTACTGAACCCGTAGCCCTATATTTATAGAAAAGTAACGTAATGGGTGGATACCCAATAGGCCCAATAGGCCCTATTCATAACACTTTCCCTTATCCAACCATCGTTGAGTACTCACCATATGTATACTGCAGGATCCATAGTGCTTATAAGTATCATAAGGGGTGGATACTACTAGATCCTAAGTTAGGGATAACAGCCTCGTTAAAACCTTTAGCTATGGAAAACCCAGTGGGAAAAACCAATAGCCAAGAAAAAAGAGTACAGTTTTCCATAACTTTCCAGTATTTAGGGGTGGATACTTCTGGATCCAGAGTCAATGAGGTTGCCTCATTGAAACCTTTAGCTATAGAAAACCCGGTGGAAAAAACCAATAACCAAGAAAAAAGAGTACAACACTAGATTTGACTCCCCCTGATATATACAAGCTGCAGGCTTATAGATCTCCTAGGTAACTCTACATCAATCTCTTACAATGTTCCAAGAACAAGTACAAAATACAAGACATCGCTCATCTATATAAGTATCGCTCATATATGGCAGCTACAGAATCTGAGGGGGCTCTTCTGAAGAGGAGTAGTCTACAGACTCGGTAGGTAGCTAAACATCTCTAACCCAGTCGTCACTGTGTCTGCGAGGTACTGCATGACCTGGCTATGCATACTCATGATTTGCTCCTTGGATGACGAGCCTCTCGGAATGGTGGGATTGATGTTGCCTTGGAAGCATGCTTTGCTGGTCTCCAAGAGTTGGTCGTTCCTTTGTTGTAGTCATCGCGATGATCTGTAAAAATACATTTAATATATATAATGATCCTTGACCCTTAGAGGTAGCGTAGAAGCTACATATCTTTGGTCCAGTGGTGTGCTGCAGGCACTGCACTGTATCTGGCTAACAGATTTACTGCCAATGCTCTCTAGTGTCGTGTGTAGTTGGCCAGATAAAGGAGTGTATCAAAAACACTCAAGTAAGGCACTTCGGGACCTAGGATATTCTTCTCCTCTTGCAGCAAACGGAAGGGGTTTTAATGTGCATCCATACAACCATTAGGTGTATTTAGTGGATTGCAATTGTACATGTTTATTCATCAACTTCGGGTGTATGAAGTTTAATGTCACATGTTTTTCATCTTTGGGATGATAATTTCATCTTCTGGATGATAATTCATATTTTGGATGATGTTTTCTACTTTTGGATGAACATTCATCTTCTAGATGATGTTTTCGTCTTCTGGATGAACATTCATCATCTGGATGATGTTCTTGGATGAACATTCATCTTCTGGATGATGTTTTCATCTTCTGCATGAACATTCATCTTCTGGATGATGTTTTCATAGGATAAATGTCACAAAAATCTATCCAGGCAATAAAGTAAATAAGGAGGAAATCCGTAAGGGTATGTTCTCACATCATCCATAGCAACTTGGCCCAAAATTTCCTTTGCCAATCGCATGGTTTTCGCAACTATGACCAGGGAGCCTGATGCATCAGTTTATATAATTTTGTAAGTGAGTTAAGCTCATCTTACTTAATTACTTCCTGGTTTCAGCGAAATAAACCTCCAAGCTATAACATGTTGCTTATAGCAAACGATTTTATTTATGGGTTTTTAGCATATCTGTCCCTTAAATCTTGCGTATTTTGATATCTGTCCCTCAAATCTTGGTATTTGCTCTCAATTCCCTTATATTTTAAATTTGTAACCTTAATAGTCCATCTCTCAAAATTTCTGTTAAAATCAAATGGAATGTGAATATTCTGTTAGATTAAGGGGTTAATTGTTGTTGGGGTTAGGGTTAGGGTTAGGGTTAAGATTAGGGTCAGGGTTAGGAGAGGGAGGGGAGGGGGAGGGGGCGCTGCCCCCTCCCCCTATTTTCTGGGGGGAGGGGGCGTCGTCCCCTTCCCCTATTTTCGAGGGGGAGGGGCGGTGCCCCCTCCCCCTCTGCTGTCTGAGGCGAAGGGGGAGGGGACACAGCACCCTCCCTCTGTTTTCGGGGGGAGGGGCGGCGCCCCCTCCCCCTCCGCTGTCTGAGGCGGAGGCAATATGGGAGGGGGTGTAAAATATGGACCGATCACGGAGGGGGAGGGGGTGCGGCCCCGTCCCCTTGTTTTCTGGGGGGAGGGGCGGCGCCCCCTCCCCCTCTGCTGTCTGAGGCGGAGGGGGGCGCCGCCCCCTCCCCCTATTTTCTGGGGGAGGGGCGGTGCCACCCCCCCCACTCCACCTCGTTTGAGGCGGAGGGGGAGGGGGCACCGCCCCCTTCCCTGTTTTCTGGGGGGAAGGGGCGGTGCCCCCTCCACCTCAGAGCGGCGCCGCCCCTTCCCTTGTTTTTTTGGGTGGGGGTAATTAACCCTTAATTAGGGGGTTTAATGATTAATTAAACGTAATTTCTTAATTAACTAGCTATAATTGTTAATTAATAGTTAATTAATATAAATTTTTAACAGAAAACAGGTTGGAGGGACTATTAAGGTTAACGTTTAAAATTTGAGGGACTTATGAGCAAATACGAAGATTTGAGGGACAGATATCAAAATATGCAAGATTTAGGGGACAGATATGCTAAAAACCCTTTATTTATTTATATTTGTATTTATACAATACTCATTATGCCCACAGGTTTGATATCTTTTGATATCAGGACTTCAGGTCCAAACACTTCATATTTCATAAGTGAGTCCAGCTCAACTTATTATTGCATCGTTCCACATTATTGGCCAATCTCTACGTTTGCTTCATGAAACGGAGTGTGGAACGATATTTATAATTATAATTTAAATGGCAAAATGAAATGTGAGTAATTGTCGACAAGTGTGTTTTTTATCCAAACACCTCCCATGTACGTACATTATTCAATTTATTCCAGATTCATCTCTTCTAGAGGTTATGGAATAGGAGAGGATATGGAGATGAGCTCACTTTCCTGTGGTGGTATTGCTTTAGGGTTTCTATGAGTTATTTCTCACTTTGGAGCCTCGTGGTATGTCCTCTCATCCATTGAGGACATACACTTCTGCTACTGGTGGATTGCATCCATTATATTTGGTATGTTAATCCTAAATGGATTTTTAGTAGCAGGGATGTGTGAATTTGATAATATTTATATTGTCAGTAACTATGTCTGATAACTGTTTAACAGTTTCATAAGTGTGGATATTTAGGATCTCATCACAATTAATGATAATCATATCATATGTATTAATGTTTTGAAATGGTCAATTGAGCTTCAGGCTCATAGATGATTATAATATTTCTATTGAACCTAATACTGGGAAATTAAAGATGTGAAGGATCTTCAAGATCTCATCGAATCTTTAAAGGAGGGGCCATCAATGCACATCTTAGGAGAAGTGATTCTAAATGCTTCCCTGTTTAGAGTGCATTTTGATGGTTTATAGTGGTGATATGGGGATGTATACTCATCATGGTACAATTTATAAGATGTACTCTAAATGCTTCCCCCGTTAGGGGTTCTTGGAAACTGTTTATATGATGTGATCAGGAACATATAAATAGGTTCTAAGGAGGCATTTTGATTGTTTGCATTGTAATTGCATGTTCCCGTGTAGTCACCTACAACTAGATTTTTAATGGATAAGTAATCCGTTTAAATCATTTTAATGATTTATTTATTTACCCCATTTTTGGGTGTGAACACAAACTTCAGGGTGTTCGACATTATTCTGGTTGTAAATATTATTTGATTTCCCAGTGTTATCCAACATTTATTAACATGTCTTATATGCTTGTTAAAATATGGACTGTGGATGGATAATAGGTTTGATAATGACCATTTTTAGAGGATATATGGATGATTACTCTAAAGTACATCATCAGCCTTATGTAGGGAGTGGATAAGTCCACTTTTATCCCTCAAATACTCTCAAGAGACCTAAAGGTCTTATTATGTTAATGATGATAATAAATATATCATCTTAAATTCTTTTGAGGAAGTGAAGAGAGTCAATGTCCACGTGAATGGAGATGATCTCGTAATCATTTTTCCCTTTTGAATGGGACAATGAAAGTTTCACCCTTTTTAAAGAATCTTCAGGTTCGTCAAATTTATAGGATTGGTTAATGATGTCTTGCATTATCAATCCAGTGTGACGTTGTTCCAAAGTTGGTTGATTCTGGACACTTCTGGTGTTCCAAATTAATTCCTCTTTTCGAATTTATGTGGGACTTTTGAAAGTCCATTAAAATGCTCAATTTAATTTTGTCTGGTAATAGGTGAACTGTGTTCTAAAGATGAAGGATTACATCTTCACATTAACTATTATGCGGATCATAGTGGGACAAAGCTTCAGGCTTCATTGATTTCTTGAGTTATTAATTAGGGATTTCATTTTGACGAATATCCATCGAAACTTAGTAAGTTTCTTTTATTGATTTTTGAGAGTACTGGGCATCCTCATATAGAGTATTCAGGTTTGTAAAGCCTGAATCTCAAGTAGACATCCAAAAAAAAGTTTTGAATTGGACTATTATTAGGGTTAAATGTTTTTGAAAGCATACGTCTGCAACTATACTCATTAAGAATTATGTTATCACAACAGATTAAATTTTTTTTCAAAGTTTATTTGTACTCGGGAAGTAGCTAGATATATACAAGGTCAATTGACTTTCGTCGTTTAGACTATGTATGTATATATTTTTATATGGCGTAAGTTAATACTCATTCATGTTGCAAAAGAATTATGGGTCTTATCAGAACTTCTGGCCTGATATTGGTTTGTCATTGCTTACTCCATGTCGATGTATATCATATTTTCCCTTTCTCATTTTATTCAGGACTTTCCCTGTTTTCAGTCTTCCTTATTGTTATTTATAAAGACGATGAATATTAGTATAACTAAGTAGACATATACAAGGGAAATGAGTTAGTTTCAATGTTTCCACTTTTCTAATTTATGGGAGACTTTTAAAAGACTATTTGATTGCTCGAGTATGGTCTACAGGACATTTTTATTGAGTCATTCAAGTATTATGTGGATATAGAATCATGCTCAAGGGGAAACAAATATGTGGCTACGAAATTTATAATTTCTCACTTATCTATAAAGCCACGACTTCGGGCGTACGCTTAAATTTAAGGCTAGATTCAAGAATCATACCTTGTAAAGTGAGATTACTCTAAAAGAGTTTAGCAGCGTTATGACAACTCTTGGTGTCAATATTGGTTTATATAGACCATAGATCTGAGAGATCTATTTACCGCAAAATGTGTATCTCTAAAAAGATCTCATAAATGGTTTTCGCATAATCCATCGTATTAGGTAATTTTTATTTTATTTAAGTAAACGAGTGTTGACTTTTGATTTGATTTGAACTTCAGGTTCATTTTGTCAAAAGTGGATATGATGTTAAACTTTTTGAAATTATGATTGGTTTGTTATTGTAAAACAATGTCATATCATGAGCATGATCATAAGCATGGGATGAGGATATAAGTGTGCAATATGTAACATTTAATGAATTAGCATGTACAAAATATAAAGCTTGTAAGCTAAAAAAGTACGCTCAATAAAATAGTCGAAAGAAACTAAATTATCCATGCAAACAATATCAAGCATGTGAGCTAAAAATGTAAGCCCAGTTAACATGAATTGAAACATATATGATGTATACACATTTTATTTATATGCTACAGGAATTCAAATAATTTCATCGCAGACATATATTTATGCTACATGCATTAAAAATATATCATAGAGATTTTAGCATGATAAATAAAATGTGCATCACAGAGCATTAAATATGTGACAGGCATATAATTTTCTACACAGGCATGTAGTTATGCAACATGCATTTTTTTATTCATCACAAGCATGTAGCATTATTAATCGCAAATAAATTCAAGCTACGTGCAATGAAAATAAGCAACATCACATGCATTTTAATGGAATAAAATATGTATGTTTAATAATTAATTGGACCACGTGAAAACGTCATTACCCGTTAGGTTAGTTGACTAACGACAGAGCGGTCTCAGTATCCTCATAATTATTATACATGAAAAAATATATATCTAATCCAATATGAAAAATGCCTAAATGATGAATTACACATGGAATGGACCAAAATTAATTTAAAAAATGGATCAAGAATTTACTGTAAGCCACCTGATTAATTTCAGTAATAGTCCTTCGTTAAAAGAAATTTTTTTGGAAACCCCCTAATTAGGGTTTTGCGGCGACAGGCCGCAGGCGAGGCACGTGGGGCATGGCTGCAGGCCGCAGGCAATGGCGCGTGTGGGGGGAGGATGTTGCAGGCCACAGGCGGGCAGCGTGCGGCGGACGCGCGCGGGCGGTGACAGGCCACCCAGCGAGGACGCGTGGCAGGCGTGCGCGGGTGGCGACGGGCCGCCCAACGAGCGGGCGCGCCCAGTGAGCGCGTGCGCGGGCAGCAACAGGCTGCCCGGCAAGTGCGCGAGGAGAGGTGCACGCAGGGGGGCGGCTGCAAGCCGTACGAGGGCGTGCGCGGGGAGCGACTGCGGGCCGCACGAGGGCGCACACGGGGAGGGGGTGCCAATCCCTCTAATCCATAAATTTCAGAAAAAACAGATTTTTATTGTAAAAATACAATTTTTAATCTATCAATCAACGTTCTATCTCGTAAAAATTTGATTTGAACGTTAAAACGTTGAATTTTGATCCAAAAATGATTTAAAAATTGTTTTAAATCGAGATCTATGTTTAAAATATGATTTTTCATACAGATCTAGGTAGAAAAGTAGATCTAATAGAAAACAACACAGATCCATCATCATGCGTATGAAAAATTAGATCTAGGGAATATAAATGATTACCTCTAGATTCTGCCCGCCGGATCTAGCAAAGTTTGGAGAAGGAAGCCCAATCTACGTTCTCATGATTCGTCTGTCGGCAAAGGTTCGGATAATGTGTTATGAAGGTGCCGACTACTTAACCCGTAGCCCTATATTCATAGAAAAGTAACGTAATGGGTGGATACCCAATAGGCCCAATGGGTCCTATTCATAACAAACATGTATTTTAAACATTTATTAAACCAACTTTAAATATTTTTTAATGTAACAATGAATTATTGATAAATAAAATTAAATTTCCTATTATATATTTTATATTTTAATATAGTAAAAACTAACTTAAAATGGCTTGGGGTATTACAATGTGACGGCCTGGGTTTTGGATAGAAGCTTGGCTCTTCAGATTGGCTACAGATGAGATGATCCTCGTGTAAGAGAACGAGGCTGGGGTAAACCCTTTGGGGGGTTGGCACCACCTTAGTGTTGTGATTCTCACTGATCACTATAAGACTTACTGATTACAGTAAACCAGTAAAAATACTGATTATGGTAAAACAGTAAAAAATTGGAGAGGAAATTTTTTTTCACTATTTCTCACCAGGAAATAAATTTACACACTAGGGTAAACACTAAAAAAACTCACTACCACTTTTACCTCTCTGGGGTAACTTCCCTCTCTGGAGTCATTTTCTCTCACCGAAGAAATCCCTCACTCTTACCTCTCTGGGTTTCCTTCTCATTTTCTCTTGAAGAAGAGAACTTGTTTTTGGGATGATCTGAAGCTTCTCTTCGCATCTCTATTTATAGGATCATACGGTTGGCCAAAACGTCATTCCTTACATGCAAACAAGGGTTAGTCAAGGAGTTATGCGGGCAGTTAGTGTCCAAGCAGGCCATGTGGGCTTTGGTTGGCATGTCGGCAGCTGGACTCTTCAATTCACCCCCTCCAGCTGCATTCAAAATGATTGTCATTTAACCACCATCCCAGTTATGTCTCTGTACAACTCCAGCTTCTCCCGTGTCACCACCTTCGTGAACATATCTGCTGGATTTTCCTACGTATAGATCTTCACTAGTCTCAACAGCTGTTGATCCATCACCTCCCGTATCCAATGATACCGAATGTCAATGTGCTTTGTTCGAGCATGATACATCGAATTCTTGCTCAGATCTACAGCACTTTAACTATCACAATGTACCGTGTACATTTTCTACTTATTACCTAATTCTTGGAGAAATCGCTTTAACCACAACATTTCCTTACATGCTTCTGTAATTGCAAGATATGCTGCCTCTGTTGTGGATAGTGCAACACACTTCTAGAATCTTGATTGTCAGGACACAGCTCCCCCTTGCAAAAGTGTAGACAAATCCTGATGTAGATTTTCTACTATCAAGATCTCCATCCATATCTGAATCTGTATAGCCCTCCAAGATTAGATCAGCTTCTCCGTAGCACAGACATGCCTTTGAAGTACCCTTCAGGTATCGGAGAATTCAATTGACCGCCTCCCAATGTTCCTTTCCTGGATTAGAAAGGAATCGGCTCACCATTCCCACCGCATGGGCAATGTCAGGACGTGTACATACCATTGCATACATCAGACTTCCAACTGCTGAAGAATAACGTATCGATGACATCGCATCCGTCTCTTTCTTGGATGAAGGGCTTGACCTCCTACTCAACTTGAATTGGTTGGTCAATGGGATGCTAACTGGTTTGGCACGATCCATCTTGAATCTCTTGATCACGCGTTCAACGTACTTCTCCTGAGATAGCCATAGCTTGTTGTGTTTCCTATCTTGGACTATCTGCATTCCCACAGTTTGTTGAGCCGGACCTAAGTCTTTCATATCAAAAGACTTAGAGAGTTCCTTCTTCAGCTGGCCGATTTTTGTTGCATCTTGTCCAACGATAAACATATCATCGACATATAAAAGCAATGCAACGAAGTTACCATCTGGAAACTGTTGTGTATAAACACACTGGTCTGCAGCGGTCCTTTTGTAGCATTGACTCATCATGAATGAGTCAAACTTCATCTTCCATTGTCGTGGTGCTTGCTTGAGGCCGTACAGACTCTTCTTCAGCTTGCATACGAGGTTTTCTTTGCCTGAAACCTTGAAACCTTCTGGCTGCTCCATGTAGATTTTTTCATGTAGATCACCATGAAGAAATACAGTCTTGACATCCATCTGCTCAAGCTCTAAATTTAACCTGACTTCCAATCCAAGGATGACGCAGATTGAAGCTATCTTCACAACATGTGAAAAAATCTCATCAACGTCAATACCTTTCTTCTGAAGGAATCCTTTGACCACCAGCCGAACTTTGTGTTTCACCATCTTTCCGTTGCCATCTTTCTTGAGCTTGAACACCCACGTGTTCTTTAGCGCCTTCTTTCCTTGTGGAAGCTTAACCAATTCATAAGTAGAATTCTTCTACAGAGATTCCATCTCATCGTGCATAGCTTGCAATCAACTTTCTTTGTTCTTGTGAGATATGGCTTCATGGAAACTCTTTGGCTCCCCCTCTTCAGAAAGTAGAAGATATTCAGCTTCTGAATATCTGGTTGATGGAATCCGGCCTCGTTCAGATCTACGTACTTGTGAGTTGTTGACTTCAGGAGGCGTACCATCATATGCCTGTGGTGTGGTGGTGCAGTAGCTGCTGGAGAGGGTTATGGCTCTCCTTGCTCCGCATCCGCCTCTTCTTCCACGTCTTGTTCAACAGCCTCCTCCTCTTCTGGTATTTCTTCATGCACCTCTTCGTATTGCAATGGTGATGGGTCTTGAACAATGTCTTTAGCACTTGAGCTTGTAGTTGAAGATGCCATGGGCTTTTCAATGTCTTCCAATGTCTGATTTTCTTGAAACAACACATCACTGCTCCGAATAACCTTCTTCGTCTTTGGGTCCCACAACCTGTACCCAAATTCTTCATATCCATATCCGATGAAGATACAAGGAATGTTCCTTGCATCAAGCTTCTGCCTTTGCTCCTTGGATACATGTGCAAAGGCTAAGCAACTGAATACCCTTAAGTGGCAGTATGAGGGATTCTTACCAGACCACACCTTCTCTGGAATCGCGAAATCCAAAGGTACTAATGGCGATCTGTTGATAAGGTAGCAGGCGGGACGAACAGCTTCCCCCCAGAATGGCTTTGGTAGCTTAGCCATACTGAGCATGCTTCTGACCTTCTACATGATCATTCGGTTCATCATTTCAGCTACGTCGTTATGTTGTGGAGTACGAGGAACCGTCTTCTCACGTCTAATGCCTTGACTTCTGCAGTAGACATCGAATGCTCTGAAAGTGTATTTGCATCCATTATCTGAGCAGAGGCACTTTAACTTCTTTCTTGTCTCACGTTCGACCATGACGTGGAACATCTTGAAGAAGTCGAGCACTTGGTCTTTCGTCCTCAAGAAGTAGACCCACACCTTCCGAGAAGCATCATCAATGAAGGTCAAGAAGTACCTGTGGCCACCTAGTGATTCGACCTCCAAGGGACTGCAAACATCGGAGTGTACCAGACTGAGTAACTCTGATCTCCTTGTTGAAGAAGAACTGAAGGAGACTCTATGTTGCTTGTTAACTAAACAATGCTGACAAGGATCTAGTCCAGCATTCTTAGTGATTGAGATCAGCTCCTTCTTTCTCAAGAGAGATAATCCTCTCTCACTCATGTGACCGAGTCGTTGGTGCCACAGATTTTGAGTAGCCTCGCGTTCCACCACGTTAAGGCTGTCGGTACATATCTTCACATGAGTTTTGTATAACGTACCACAAATGTGCCCCTTTGCGGTAATCATGGCACCTTTCGTCATTCTCCATGTGCCGTTGCTAAAGTGGTTGTCGAAGCCTTGTTTGTCAAGGGTTGTCCCCGAGAGCAAGTTTAACCGAAGATCTGGCACATGGCAGACATCCTTCAGCGTGATTGTGCAGCCGACGTTCGTCTGAATCTGAACGTCGCCAATTCCTACAATCTTGCAGGAACTTGTATTCCCCATCTTCATGATGCCAAAGTCTCCTGCCTTGTAGTTGGTGAAGAAGTCACTTCGAGGAGTGGCGTGAAATGATGCTGTTGTATCAACCACCCACTCACTGTCCTGGTTGGAAACGTGAAGGCATGTCTTTTCTTGGATAGAGCAAATAGCCACTTCACCGGTACAAGTGACTAACGCCTCTACATCCTTCATCTTCTGTTGAGAACCATTTTGACATTATTCTTGCAACAGCTTCCGGTAGCTTTTCTTCATGTGGCCCTCCATGCCACAATGGTAACACTTGTAGGCAGGCATCCTCCCGTATGTGGACCTACCACGGCTTTTGCTCTTGCCTCTACCCCAGCTTCGACCACCTCCTTATTGTCTTCCTCGAGTCTCTGTCACGAGGGCATGCGATTGGTCGGTGCCGGCTTCTTTCTCATGGCCTCCTCATTGAAGATGGCATCCTTAAACATAGACATGGTAAGTTTGCCGTTTGGTGTCGAATTGCTGAGAGAGACCACCAACGTCTCTCAGTTGTCTGGAAGAGAACTGAGAAGGAGAAGAGCTTGCTCTTCATCCCCAAGCCGTAACTCCACTGCAGATAGCTGATTCACCAGGCTCTGGAACTCACTCGTATGCTCCGCAACGGAAGTTCCACTCTGTAGCTTCAAATTTACCAATCGCCTCATTAACAAGGCTTTGTTTCGAGCAGTCTTGGCTTGGTACATGTCCTCTAGCTTTTGCCAGAGGGCATATGTGTCTGTCTCCTGCGCAACATGATGGAAGACGCTGTGATCGATCCATTGTCGGATTTGACCGATCGTCTTTCGATTCATCTTCTTCCAGTCAGCTTCTTTGGTGGATTTTGGCTTTATTCCTTTGACCTCCAATGGGTCAAATAAATCTTTACAACTGAGGAGATCCTCCATTCGAGTTCTTCATAGTGTGTAATTTATGACAGTCAGTTTGACCATAGCTCCTGATGATGATGACTCTTCCATCGATATTTTGAAGAGAAAAAAATAATGGTGAAAAAAATTTCCCTCCCCAAATTTTTTTTTCACTCCCCCTTTTTTTACTCTCACATACAGCTCACCTGGGCTCTGATACCACTTGTTATGATTCTCACTGATCACTATAAGACTTATTGATTACAATACAACAGTAAAAATACTGATCACGGTAAAACAGTAAAAAATTGGAGAGTAAAATTTTTTTCACTATTTCTCATCAGGAAATAAATTTACACACTATGGTAAACACTAAAAAACTCACTACAACTTTTACCTCTCTGTGGTAACTTCCCTCTCTGAGGTAATTTTCTCTCACCGGAGAAATCTCTCACTCTTACATCTCTGGGTTTCCTTCTCTCTTTCTCTTGAAGAAGAGAATTTGTTTTTGGAATGATCTGAAGCTGCTCTTTGCACCTCTACTTATAGAATCATACGGTTGGCCATAACGTCATTCCTTACGTTGCAAACAAGGGTTAGTCAAAGAGGAGTTATGAGTGCAGCTGGTGTCCAAGCAACCCACGTGGGCTTTGGTTGGCATGTCGGCAGCTGGACTCTTCACTTAGCTGGCCTATAACGCTCGCTAGCTCGTTAAGAGAACGAGGCTTGGGCCTGGCCAAATCCCATCCGATACTTAAATTAAATAAGGTAGTTGGGAAAGTCCATGGTGATTATGGCCAATTTATCAAAAGATCTATCAATGATTCCTTAGAGCTATGGAAATGTAGATGAGCAAAACAAGCAAGCGATTGATTTATCCTCAATTAAAGAGCAGAGATCAACCTTTCAAGACTCCGTTAATTCAACGATCTATTTATTAGTAGACTTGACAAAATAGCCACGACCAAAACGAGAAGACTAGCGTAACTTATCCTAATGTCCGCGTGCTCATTTACAGCTGGGACCAGCCTAACGTTGCCAGTGATAGGAACTTGAAGGCTGCAATGTGACCCAAAGAACAGTCTGACAACTTAGATTTAGCTGTGTTCATGGTGCTCAACCAGCTTGCGTCGAGTCCACATCCCACAGAGTGAATTTGACGATGAATATTGAACGAACGAGTGAATGAATGGAGCTCTTAATTCCTCCTACAACTCCCAGCGCCAAACCGTCTCACAGACGACCACCACAGCTCCAACGACTTGAGGAATCGGAATCTGAGGAGATGAAGAAACAAGCGTCCATGAAATTTTGAGCATACAAATTACAAGGAGCCTTGCATGCTATTGGTGTTATTTGTGCACCGTGAACTTTCGCGTTTCTCTTGGGATTTCTGATTTCTCAACAATGGCAACTTCTTTTTATTGATACCATAAACAATGTACAAAATACACGAATAGTTTTACAAATATTTTCACAAAATATAATCATGACCAACTACACAAAATATGCAAACTTGTTGTCTCGCAAATAGTTTCCTTCGTCGGCAATAAAATATCCTCGTGTGGCTCAAAACGCCACCACTTTATGTCTTGCTTGATTGGTGAAAATTCGGTTATTCCTTCCCTTCAGGCAGCGAAAACAAACCGAGAACGAGTTGTTGCCTTGTTTTTTTCCTTTAGAATTATGCAGTAGTTTTGTTGCCTCCAATGTTATTGTGCCTTTGTCCGGTAAATTCCCACTTTTTAGTTTTGTCGGTGTTGACGGGTAAATTTCCAGTGATGTGGAGCTGACGAGGACGTCTCTAGTGACGTGTTACTTCGTCGGCTGAAGAGTGGGACCCGATGTAGCTTGAACCCGGGTCAGGGAGAGCTAAGTCCAAGCTGTCGAGGTGAAGCCAGACCTAACTCTGAGCTGTTCCGAGCTATCTGCAGCACAGATAAATCGTCAAGGGGGGTCGGATCTGGGTTCCAACCAATATCCCCTCTGATACTTGAGTCAGTAAGAGGCTTAGAGGATGCTCGGGGCAGCTAGGTCCGACCTAATGGGAGGTCGTCTGATCACTGTCACACCGAGCTATAGACGAAGAAATGTAATGTGGAAGTTAAAAGAATAAGTTATCAGAGTACCATAGTCTTGAATATCTCTGGAGCCTTCCTTCTCTCCTCCTCATTGAGACTATTTATATGTGAG
This sequence comes from Scilla litardierei, assembly GCA_030789695.1. NCBI lineage: Eukaryota > Viridiplantae > Streptophyta > Magnoliopsida > Asparagales > Asparagaceae > Scilla > Scilla litardierei. The sequence goes on along the minus strand of CM061133.1, from coordinate 288,747,355 downwards.
GGTGTCCCCTCAGTGCCGTTAGTGTATAACGGTCTTGCTTTAATAGTTGCACGAACATTCCTGAAAATAGGCATAACCGTTGTTCAATTATTGCACCATTAATATAAAACTCATTATCAACTGATCCCTCGTTATGCGGGAGCTCAACGGACTGAAGTGGCTTAGTCGTGACTTGGAAAGCTATAGGCCTTTAATGTGTACTTTGTGGACTTTGTGGGCTTTGTCATCATGTTCCTTGCGAGCACCAATATTTAGAAGATATATTCTGCTCCGCTTCGTGGGCCGACCCAATGTTGTAACAATGGCCCCCCAACACTCGAGCTCAGGCGAGACGCCAGTTGAGGTCGAGTGATGTGATATCTCATTAAATGGGCACGACAGTCGAAGCAGGAGTATTTGATTTTTGACCACCAAAATTCACATCCTTACGACTCATCGGCATCGTCAGCTTGAGGCTCGAGGTATGGATGCCGATATATCATTGACATGTGTCCCCTGACACACGGGTTGGGCTCGATTGTGAAGGGCTAGCCCGTCGTATAAATAAAAAAAATAGGAAGATGCGGCGAACTTTCCTTTTTGAAAGTTCAAAAAGAAACCCTTTACCTTTTTGATATTCTTCTTTATTCCTTGAGGCTCTTCACAATGGCTTCTCCTTTGTCATCTGAAACTGCTGAGCGATGTGAAGAGATGGAGAGAGTGGAATTGACTTTATCTCATATCCCTTGCCTTGAAGAACTTTCGAATGTGGACGAAGTATTGACAGACGTGAATCCTTCGGAATGGATCACAAAGAAAGGGAAAAGTTTGGCCCTTATTGCTGTCGATCAGGAGGCCCCAATCTCGTGAGATAATAAAGGAAGTCTCATTGTACCAGACGTGGTCGCCAATCAGGCTTCCGTACTGTCAGCTTCATATGCTCCAAGAATATTGTGTTTGACCTCAGGATCAGCTTCATATGCTCCAAGAATATTGTGTTTGACCTCAGTACCTAGTTTGGATTCCTTTACCTAGCGAGATGGTGTGTTTCCCTGAAGAGTGTGAGGTAGAGGTATACACCAGAGCTTTCTGTTATGGACTTCGCTTCCTTATGCACCCTTTCATCCTTCAAGTGCTGAACGTTCTAGGGCTATCTCTCTGTCAATTGATGCCCAATTTTGTAGGTTGTCTAGTCGGCTTTATTGTACTGCATAATGGCCAGAGTGGAGCCGACATTGACACTATTCAACCACTTTTTCGATTGAAGATACATACATCCTCTGTATGGTATTATATCACCGCCAGATGGAATATGCAGCTCATTAAAGATCTCCTCAGCTTCAATCGTGGATTAAAGGATCAATTTGTGTTTGTAACCTTCCCTGACGTGGCGGCCTTCCTTACTCATTGGGAGCTTCCGAGCCCTGCTGTAAATGAGGAAGTGCCTCTCTCTGGGGATGACTTAAAGGCCGCCAAATGCTTGTTGGCCTTGTCGGGGAGCCTCAAATTAATATCGAAGCTCTTCGATGCATAGACTTTGTTAAAAGCCATGTGGGCGAAGGGTAATATGCTTTCACTGTTGGAATTTCATAATTCCATATTTCTATTCCCATATGGTTTTGATATAACAAACACATTCAGTGCTACTAACTCTATGTATGCAGATACAAATCAATGCTGAGTTCCACACAATCAGATATCTTCATGCGTATTCAAACGGATATATCATAATTCATGAAGCTGGAAGGGCAAAGGCACCTACATCCACTACTTGGATATATAATCACTTGATAAGAATCCCCATCAAAGAAGCTTCTCAGATTCAGTTGCAGATGTAGTCTTATCTATGGCTTTATGTAATCAACGTAAAATTTACTTTATTAGAGTCACAAAGCCTTGTGATAGTATGTCTTAGTCATCTAGGTTCCATTACTCAGAGATCTACACTTCCCAATTTTGAAAATTTGCAACTTGAAAATTGGCAACCAATAACCCCATTTTGATCGACCAATTTTAAACCTTCGAATTTAACTATGGGATTACATATGCTAACTCACATAACCGTGTAGATTCTGGAACTGTCTTACAACGGTCAAAATTCCCTCTCTAAATTTTGGTCAACCAATGTGGACATTTTGGTCGACCAATTTCAAAACTAGCCGTTTTAACCCCAAATTTTCAAGGATGGTTCATGACCGTTTTCCAATGTTACTTACACTTTCCAACCATCCCAAAACACTATAAATAAAGGGGTAGACCCTCTCTTTCAAGACACACAACTTTCCTCTTTCTCTCTTTTTCTAGAATTGTTGATTCTAAGCAATCGTGCCTTAGTTGTTCTCATTCTCATTTGTAAGAAGAAATCCATAGATTTCTCTCTTCTTATGAGAACGGAAGAACTTCAAGATTCTTAATCATAGATCTTTTGAGAATTGAAGTTTTCTTCCTTAAAGCAATTTTGTCATTTTCAACATCATTTTTGGAAAGTTGTTTCTGTTCATAATTGCAAGAAGAAATCAATTGATCTCTCTCTTCTTTTATGAACCAGAGAACTTCAAGTATTGCTCTTCATTATATATCATATACATCTTGAAGTTCCTACTCTAAACACCGTCTTTCTGAATTCATATTTCATATTCATTACAATGGTATAAGGTGTTTATTGTCTTTTTATTTAACAGGTTTGAATCTCTGTTTAGAGATTGTACAAAGTTTGGGACACAGGGAGTGTCGCCATTTTTGTATGTTTGTACTTGCGGGGCAAGTGATTATAGTGGATTAAAATCTCTGCTAGGAGTAGAGGACTGGAGTAGGATCATAAGGATCCGAACCAGAATAAATCTCTGTGTTTGCGATTGATTTATTTTCAGTACTTGTCATTTTATTTCTGTGCCATCTTTGCAAATATCAATAACGTTTTATTTGCAACAGTTTTTATTATATACACTATTCACCCCCCTCTAGTGTATTGATCCATACAGGCTTAAAATTACATTTGGTATCAGAGCAAGGTTAAGATGGCAGAATCAAGCATGAACGCTGTTCCACACAACTACAACACAAATCAACATCCTGAAGGGCACTCTCAATTTCTTCCTCCTCTATTTGATGGATCTAACTACGCATATTGGAAAATACGAATGGAGATTCATCTCCAAAGTATGTATTATGAGATTTGGGACATCGTAGAGACTGGATACACAAAGCTAACAACACATGTTGATGATTGGATCGCTAACGACAAATCTACAAAGATCAACAACTCAAAGGCCATGAATGCTTTATTCTGTGCCATGGATAAACATGAGTTTAATCGAGTATCTCAGGCCAAAAGTGCAAAGGAGATTTGGCATATACTCGAGGTAACTCATGAAGGAACCAATAAAGTGAAGGAAACCAAGATTGCCTCTTTGGTTCATAAGTATGAGTTGTTCAAGATGCAAGACAAAGAGACGATTGGAGAAATGAACACCAGGTTCACTAATATTATTAATTCTCTTAATTCTCTTGGAAAAGTTTATTCTTCTCTTGATCAGGTACGCAAGATTTTTAAGGTACTCTCCCCAGAATGACGCCCAAAGATCACTGCTATTGAGGAAGCCAATGATCTTTCCAAATTATCTATGGAAGATCTAATTGGTAACTTAATGGCACATGAAGTCACATTACAAGATGCAAAAGTGGAATCAGATCAAAAGAAGAAAGTACTCGCCTTCAACACAACATCAGATAATGAAGATTCAGATGGTGACATGGCATTCTTTGCCAAGAACTTCAGAAAATTCTTTCAAAAAGGTAAGTATAATAATAAATCTAAAAATACCGATTCTTCTCTCTGCTTTAATTGTAATAGGCCTGGACATATGATGAAAGATTGTCCGCTTCTCAAGGCCAAACTCAAAACTTCAAACAACAATGATCAATCCAGAAGAGAAAGGAAGTTTGACAAGATGAAGAAAGCATTTGCAGCAACTTGGGATGATTCTTCAGATGATGAAGATGATGATCATAATGAAAGTGCTAATATATGCTTTATGGCACAAGATAATGAAGAAGAGGTAAGTGATTTTAATAATGAAGAATTATTAGATGCATTAAAAGATCTCTATTCTCGTTTCAAAATATTAAATGGTCAACATAAATTTTTGAAACAGAATAATAATGATCTCCTTGTTAAATATCAAGAATTGTCATCTTCTAAAAACACTACACCAGATTCCATACATATTGAGAATACATCTTCTCAAGTTTTAGATCTTAGTAAAGAGAATGATTTTCTCAAATCTAAGAATCTAGAATTGCATACACAAATATCCGAAATGGATAAAAATATCTCATCACTAAAGATGAAATATGACGATATGTCATCCAATGTTAATAAATTTAACAAAGGAAAGACAAATCTCAATGATTTGCTAAAAATTCAATATCCAGCAAATCATAGACAAGGACTGGGATATTCTCATAAGAATGCACCCAAGTCCTATAGCGCTTCTTCTTCTTGTGAAAAAACAACTTTTGTTAAACCTTAAAAGAAGAATCACGCATTCATTTACACAAAGAAAGTAAACATTCTTACTTCTTCTTCACAAATAAATTTTGCTAACATTTCAAAACCATCTCCTAGGAAACCTACTACTATTAGTATATGGGTTCCTTAGAATTCATGCTTAGAAGATAGAAATTATTATATTTCTCATTATTTACATTCTATTGTTCATTCTAGTGATTACATTAAAAAGCCAAATTTCACTTGGGTTTGGCTTCCTAAAATCTAAGCCCAAGGACCCTGAAATAAAGGGTACCAATGCTTAATATTTTATCTTTCAGGTACCTAAAAAGGAAAAATGGATTTTGGACAGTGGATGTTCAAAACATATGACAAGAAACGTCAACTTGCTTTCAACCATAAAATATAAAGATGGAGGCACAGTTACCTTTGGTGACAACAAGAAAGGCAAAATCATAGGCACTGGAACAGTTTGCAATACAAATCAGCCTATCATTGAGAATGTTCACCTGGTTGATGGTTTGAAACAAAATTTTCTTTCCATTAGTCAGTTATGTGATAAAAATTACAAAATTATTTTTGAACAAAATGATTGCCTCATTTATGATTCTGATATGTCATCTATTTTATTCTGTGGTAAGCGTAAGAATAACATTTATATCTTATGCATGTCTGTTACCACTAATAATCATTGTTTAATGATTACATTAGATGATACACTTTTATGGCATAAACGTTTTGGACACACTAATTTCAAAAACCTAGCACATATTTCAAAACACAAGTTAGTAATGGGAATATCTAATATTTCTTTCAAATACAAACATTTTTGTGATGCTTGTCAACAAGGAAAAATGCACAAATCATCTTTTAAATTAAAGGACGTTATCTCAACAAAGAGACCATTAGAACTCTTACACTTAGATTTGTTTGGTCCTTCAAGAGTAGCTTCTTTGAATAGAAGTAGATATGCATTTGTCATTGTTGATGATTATTCAAGATATACTTGGGTTATATTCTTACAAAACAAGAATGATGCGTTTGAAGAATTTTCAATATTTTGTAAAAAGATACAAAAGATCAAATCATGTAACATTGTCAATATTCGTAGTGATCATGGAGGAGAATTTGAAAATGAATCTTTTACCAATTTTTGTAATGAAAATGGCATTACTCACAAATTTTTTTTTCCTCGTGCATCTCCTCAGAATGGAGTAGTAGAAAGGAAAAATAGAACTTTACAAGAATGTGCCAGAACAATGCTTTGTGATAGTAAATTACCGAAATATTTTTGGGCTGAAGCTGTCGCAACTGCTTGTTACATTATGAATAAAGTTCTTATTAGGCCATTGCTTAATAAAACTTGTTTTGAATTATTCTTTAATCACACTCCATGTGTATCATATTTTAAAGTGTTTGGATGTAAATGTTTCATTCTTAATACTAAAGATGCACTTGATAAATTTAATTCGAAATCTGATGAAGGTATTTTTGTTGGATACTCAACACGTAGCAAGCCTACAGAGTATATAACAAAAGAACTTCAACAGTTGAAGAATCACTACATGTCACATTTGATGAGAACACCTCATCTAATTCTCCCATCATTGATGATGAAGAGAATATGTTACCTTTATCTAATTCTTTAGATAATATTAAACTTGATGAAATTGATGCTACTAAACATTCTGTTGAGTCTATTTCAGATAATACAGATCTTCCCAAGGCATTTGCACAAGTTCCAAACCATCCATCAGAGTTAATCATTAGAGATATTACAGATGGAGTTAGAACTCGACGTCAAATTGAACAAATGATGCATTGTGCTTTCCTTTCAATCATTGAACCAAATAACATCAAGGATGCATGTGAAGACAGTTCATAGATTATCGCTATGCAGGAAGAACTCAATCAATTTCAACGAAATGATGTTTGGGAATTAGTTCCCAGACCAACAAATCATTCAATTATTGGTACCAAGTGGGTATTCAAAAATAAATTGGATGAATCTGGTCAGGTAATTAGAAACAAGACACGATTGGTTGCACAAGGTTATAATCAAGAAGAAGGTATTGATTATGATGAAACCTATGCACCAGTTGCACGTCTTGAGTCTATTCGCATGTTGTTATCATTTGCTTGTTTTAAAGATTTTAAATTATTTCAAATGGATGTCAAAAGTGCTTTTTTAAATGGATTTCTTAAGGAGGAAGTTTATGTTGAACAACCTCCAGGTTTTATTCATGAAAATTTAGAAAATCATGTTTTCAAATTGAAGAAAGCTTTATATGGTCTAAAACAAGCACCTCGTGCTTGGTATGAAAGACTTAAAAGCTATCTTTTAAATTCTGGTTATTCTATTGGTAAAATAGATTCCACTCTATTTATTAACAGCATAAAATTTGACATAATCATTATTCAAATATACGTTGATGATATTATTTTTGGTTCTACTAATGAATCTATTTGTCATGATTTTTCTAAATTATGCAGAAAGAATTTGAGATGAGTCACATGGGTGAACTCAATTACTTTCTCGGTCTTCCAATCAAACAATTGAATGAAGGAATCTTCATTCACCAAAGCAAGTATTCTAAAGAACTCATCAAGCGTTTTGGTTTAGAAAGTTCTGCAAAAAAACGTACTCCAATGAGTACATCTACTTCTCTTGACAAATATTTAAATGGTAAGAGTGTTGATCAACGTCTTTACAGAGGTATGATTGGCTCTCTACTCTTTTTAACTGCTAGTAGACCAGACATTATGTTTTCAGTATGTTTATGTGCACGTTTTCAGGCAGATCCTAAAGTTTCACACTTAACTGCCGTAAAAAGGAATATTAGATATGTTAAGCACACTTCTGATTTTGGTTTATTTTATCCTAAATCAAGCATATTTGATTTATTATCGTATAGTGATGCAGACTTTGCTAGTTGCAAATCAGATCTTAAAAGTACCAGCGGTACATGCTATTTTTAGGTCATGCTTTAGTTTCTTGGTTTAGCAAGAAGAAAAACTCTGTTTCATTATCTACAACCGAGGCAGAATATATTGCTGCCGGTTTAGCATGTGCTCAAATTTTATGGATGAAACAAACCATTTCAGACTATGGTATTGATTGTTCTACTTGTCCTATTATGTGTGATAATACTAGTGCTATTAATCTTTCTAAAAATACTGTGCATCATTCTCGTACAAAATATATTGATGTACGTCATCATTTTCTAGATGATCATGTTCAGAAAGGAGATATTGTTCTTAAATTTATAGCTACTGAACATTAGACTGCTGATATTTTGACTAAACCTTTGAAAGAAGATACTTTTATTAAGCTTCGTAGGAATTTAGGGATTATTAGTGAATCGGACTTATGAAACATTCTTATTTTTTATTTTTAGAATTTTTTCAAATTTTTTCAAATTTTTTGGCTTTTTTTAAAATTGGTCGACCAATTCATCAATATTGGTCGCCAAATGTCTAATTTTTATTATTTTTTATTTGTTGGTAACTACTTCGTCTTCCCGCTTATTTTTGTTAACAGTTCCCTCCATTTGTCGTTACCAAACTGAACCCATCCTTTCGTTTTCAAAATTTGATCAGTTTTCACAACTTCTCTGCCAATTGAACAAATTCAGTTTCCCAAACTTCCCTTAACTGAATTTATTCTTCCTATTTAATTCTTACCTAGGGACTTACATCCAAAATATCTACCAAGGCTCATTTTCTCTCTCGTTTCCTGAAGCCTCCTCTCCCCCCAAATTTCACCGGCCTCCTCTCTTCCCAAATCTCCACCGACCTACCCTGCATCGCCGGCCTCCACCCAAACACTCGTCGGCGCCTCCCTCAAACCCACAACCCCCGTCGCTGATCTTCCCTCTCCTTTCCTCGATCGACCCTCCGCCGCCCTCCATCTTCCCGACTGCCGATTTCGACGGCTCCGCCCACAATCTCGCTGACGCCACCTCTAATTCAACCTCTCATCGATGTTTACTCGCTCGGCTTCGTCTTACTCAGGTCAACCGTATTCCGCCCTCATTCCCATGGATCCGCGATCCTTCGACTTCGTTGCGACGGCCTCTCCCACTTATTTCCGTTCTCCGGCGGCTACCCAGCACTTTCGCCTCATGAAGAACCTTACATTCCATCCTGAACCCCATGTGGACTTCACCGATCACGGCTTCTCCCGGATCTTCGGCCCTCTCCAATACGCCGGCCTAGTCTCTCTCTGGTCGATTGCAAACCGCACTCCTTACTTCCCTACTCTCGTCCGCGAATTCTATGCGAATTTGGATTCCTCCACGCATGCTGGTATGCTTTTGATCACAACCATTGTCAATGGATTTTACTTTCGGTTGATTGGCCCGATGCTTTCTCGGCTTCTGAATTTACCCTCGACCCATGTCCAGCCTCTCCCCGAAAACCTCACTTACCCAGCCATTAAACTTCTTTTGTCCACCGATTTCCGCCCAAAGCGATCCACAGTCACTCTCCATCCTCCGGCTAGGATGATGGTTAAAATCATCCTCTCTAATCTCGCCCCGAAGATAGGTTCCCTAAATTACGTAAGTACAAAGACCGCTCATTGTTTGTATGCCTTGATGGGCGAGCTTCCTGTAAATTAGGGTTCTGTTCTTTTGGATACATTGGCCAAACCTATCCGCTCTCAAATTTTCTTGCCTTCGCTTATCACTCGGATCCTTGAGGCGTTTCAGGTTCCTTTTTCAAATTCAGTCCCGCTCCTTAACCCAATAGATTTCAACTCTGAGACACTTACACATATGCAGTTAGTTATTTCTGACACTTCTGATCCTGAAGAAGAAGACGATGCCGATGCCTCTACCCATGACACTTCTCCCATTCCATCTTGTCCTACTACTCGCTCCATGTCTCGCTCTCCCCGCACCCGTACCCGCTCTCCCCGACCGCGTACCACTCCTAGCACCCGTCCCACTCCCAGCACCCGTACCCCCGGCTCATCTTCTCACGCCCGTGGTCGTGTTCCTGTTAGGAAGTGTTATTCCCACTCTGGTGCTTCCCCTAGCACTCCAGTTACACCATCCTCCTCCCATGGTGATGAATTGCTTGGTGAAGTTTGTGCTCTCCGTCATTCCATCACTCGCGGTTTCGCGAATATTCGAAATGAAATGCATGATGGATTCCACGGCCTTCAGTCTTATATGAGTTCCAACGATCATACCATGCAACAACATAACAAAATGATGGAATCGCTTCAAGTAGTCGTAGCCACGATTGCTACTCATTTTGAGCCTCTGCATTTCCGTGTCCATCGCCCGTCGTCCGACACACCGACCTCCCCTCCTGAGCCATCATCTCGGCCTTAGATCTTCCTTGCCCCTTTGGATATGTCTCAGATATCGGTCGCTGTTTTCATAGGTTTCGTGGTGTTGTCTCAGATGTTAGTTTCAGTGGCTTCAGATGGTTGTTGCTTGGTCGTATTTTGGTTATGCTTTCCACTTTTGTACTGGTCCTATTTTGCTATTTTGCTGTTTTGCTATTCCACTTTCGGGTATGTAACCGATATCAGTTGTCGTTGTATTTTCAGAACTTTGATATGCTAGTCTGTACTCAATATGGATTGTCGTTGTATTTTCCATACTTTGACTATAATGTTTTGTAGAACTTTGGGTTTTGTTGTCTGTTGTTTGGTACTCATTTGGATATTCTGTTTATGTTTGGGTACTAGTTTCATTGGCGTTTGGTGATAATCCTATGTTGGTTTCTTGGTCTTGACAATTTGTTGGTACTGTTCTCTTAGACTTTGGTATTGACAGTTTGTTGATGTTGTTCCTCGGTTTAGACTATGGGCTGTATATGTAGTTCCTATGTCTTTTACTTGATAAGTTATTATTTGGCTACTTTTCTATACTTGTTTCTTTGGATAGTTGTTTTTAAATGTTCTGTAAGTATCTTTGTGTTACTCCAGTACTCAGGCTGTTGTTCTGAATGTTCATTTGGCTCATTTGGATATGTCCTTTGGTTATGTTTTGATATTTGTTTTTTGTGCTGTGCTCTGTTCATATTTATTCTTCTATATGTGTTCTCTGCTTTGTCCTATGTTTTTGAATTATCTTCTGCAGGCATGACTCCTCTATTCATTTTCTACACAGCATTCATACCATTGCCACAGATTTGTTTAGGCCACTATTTTGACTCTATGCTTCCTTTCGTTTTCCTCACTTGGCCATTTTGAGATTATTACTTCTGTGAAGTTTTTTTTGAATCTCATTACTCACAAGTGTTTTTCTACATGTTATATTTTCTTACCCATTTTTTACAAAGGAACAGGTCATACTCTGTTAAGCATTTCGCATTCCTGCCCCCACGCCCTGTTTCTCAACATCACCATGTATCACAATTTGGCATATTCCATTATTTTTTTACTTTCGGCCTGGACATCTCTCTATTTTTTTGACTTTTTTGTGGCCTCCCTATTTTTTAACAGTGGCATTCCCCAACTTCTTTTTCACTATTTTGCCACTTCATTGTTTTTTAATGGCTTGCTCACTTATTCGGCCTCCACAATATATTTTCCTACACCTATTTTCGGCCACTATACTATATTAGGCCTACAATTCCTTTTTCCCCAATAACCACCTATTATTCCTTATCTTTTCCAGCTTTATACTCCATCTTTTGCCACTACTTATATTTCTCTCCTATTTTTATCTATTCTTTGCCTCATAAGAATCCATCTTTTGCCTCTTTTTGAGGATTACAAAGGGGGAGAATGTATTTTATCTACTCAGTGGGAGTATCCACATATTCAGGAGGAGTATATATGACATGTTCAATTTTCTCGATATATATTTTTCGTGTTTGTCATCATCAAAAAAGGGGAGAATGTTGAAATTTCATAATTCCATATTTCTATTCCCATATAGTTTTGATATGACAAACACATTCTGTGCTACTCACTCTATGTATGCAGATACAAATCAATGCTGAGTTCCACACAATCAGATATCTTCATGCGTATTCAAACGGATATATCATAATTCATGAAGCTGGAAAGGCAAAGGCACCTACATCCACTACTTGGATATATAATCATTTGATATGGATCCCCTGCAAAGAAGCTTCTCAGATTCAGTTGCAGATGCAGTTTATCTACGGCTTTATGTAATCAACGTAAAATTTATTTTATTAGAGTCATAAATCCATGTGATAATATGTCTTAGTCATCTAGGTTCCATTACTCAGAGATCTACACTTCCCAATTTCGAAAATTCGCAACTTTGAAAATTAGCAACCAATAACCCCATTTCGGTCGACCAATTTTAAACCTTCGAATTTGACTATGGGATTACATATGCTAACTCCAATAACCGTGTAGATTCTGGAACTGTCTTCCAACGGTCAAAATTCCCTCTCTAAATTTTGGTCGACCAATGTGATCATTTTGGTCGACCAATTCCAAAACTAGCCGTTTTGACCCCAAATTTTCAGGGACGGTTCATGACCATTTTCCAACGTTACTTACACTTCCCAACCGTCCCAAAACACTATAAATAAAGGGGTAGACCCTCTCTTTCAAGACACACAACTTTCCTCTTTCTCTCTTTTTCTAGAATTGTTGATTCTAAGCAATCTTGCCTTAGTTGTTCTCATTCTCATTTGCAAGAAGAAATCCATAGATTTCTCTCTTCTTATGAGAACAGAAGAACTTCAAGATTCTTAATCATAGATCTTTTGAGAATTGAAGTTTTCTTCCTTAATGCAATTTTGTCCTTTTCAACATCATTTTTGGAAAGTTGTTTGTGTTCATAATTGCAAGAAGAAATCAATTGATCTCTCTCTTCTTTTATGAACCAGAGAACTTCAAGTATTGCTCTTAATTATATATCATATACATCTTGAAGTTCCTACTCTAAACACCGTCTTTCTGAATTCATATTTCATATTCATTACAATGCTATAAGGTGTTTATTATCTTTTTATTTAACAGGTTTGAATCTCTGTTTAGAGATTGTACAAAGTTTGGGACACGGAAAGTGTCGTCATTTTTGTATGTTTGTACTTACGGGGCAAGTGATTATAGTGGATTAAAATCTCTACTGGGAGTAGAGGACTGGAGTAGGATCACAAGGATCCGAACTAGAATAGATCTCTGTGTTTGCGATTGATTTATTTTTCAGTAATTGTCATTTTATTTCTGTGCCATCTTTGTAAATATCAGTAACGTTTTATTTGCAACAGTTTTTATTATATACACTATTCACCCCCGTCTAGTGTATTGATCCATACATGCTTAAAATTACATTCACATGTTTCATATTCACTTTCTCTTCTCCCTAACCATTTTAGTTTTTTCTTACATACGTGAGGGATCAGGAGTATCAGGCTGACCCTAAACATGATAATGCTTTCCGAGCTTCTCTTCAAGTAGCGGGAGGAAGTTTGCCATCCCATCAGGTGGTTCATCCTGAACAAATCCCAGATAGAGCAGTTGGGAGCTCGTCCCATATGTGGCCTACAATATCCCTCAGATGGGACATGGCTTGGAAAAGAAAAGGCTGCAAACCCCGGCTGAGGCTGAGAAAGCCAAAGCCCGAGAGAAGAAGAGGAGAAGTGAAATTATCCTCACAAGCTCAAGTTTGCAGTAGGGATGTTGCCAAGGCTTTGATTGTGGCCCCTGAGCAAGTTAGAGCCCCATATCAGGAAGAGTCATCAATGGGGCTGACACCGCCCGAAGAATCAGGCTTCTACCAGGACACTTGGCCATGAGATGGTCTTCTCCCTCTGGTACCATTAGCCAAGGAGTTCCTCCCTTAGCTTAAGTCGACCTTTTTGGAAGATAGGTCTCCTCATGTTCCACCAAAATGTCATATGGATAAGCTCCATCAATTCACTTATCCCGTCGGAAAGGGGGAGTCAGCCTTCCTGAACTGTAGGGTTGCCTCCCGACTTGTAGAGAATTCAATTCTCCCTCGGGATAGGGCCATCCTGGAGAAGATCGACCATGAGAGGCCGGCCACTTTTATGGTTCGATAAAGCCACTAAGTGGATAGATCTATTCCTTTCTCATCAATCTCGAGTACCAAATTTAACCACCTTTTTGCTTTGTGGTATGCAGATGGCCATGGTGGTTGTTGCGTTGTGATGACACTCATCGGCAGTGGCAAATTATGAAGCCAATTTAACTGGCAAACAAAAATAGATAGCCACCGCCAAGCATGAAGTGGAAAATGTGAAGACAAAACTGGGAAAGTCGTCGCTTCGTCAGGGCAACCTCAGGTTTCGAGTATATGGGATAGAGAAGGAGCTAGCGATGACAAGAATAAGAGCTGAGGATGAGGCTACCCTTAAGAAGCAGGCCGAGCAACACTTGCTCGAGGAAGGTATCCTTAGAAAGCATGCCGAGAAACGGCTGCTCGAAAGAGAAAGGGAGTGGCAAGCAAAGGAAGCCGAACTTCGGGCTCAGCTACTTGAGATGGAGAAAAGGTGGAATGAAGAAGCCGACCTTCGGGCTCGACTAGTTACGTCTGAGTGGGTCGATCCTTTGAATATTGTAGAAGAGGAGGTGGAGAAATACATAGAAAGCCTTGGCTCCATTGATGAATTGTTTAAGGCAGGTTTATCATGATGTCAGCTGGAGATCAAGCGCAAGTTCCCCAATTCAGGACTTGACTTTGGCCAGCTGACTTTGGTGTCCGACGACTAGCTGAAAGAGGCAGCCAAGAAGAATGACAACATTTCTGTTGCGGAAGCTGCATCCTCGAAGGGTCGCCCTCAGGGCTCTGCCACCTTGTGAACACATCAATTACTTTTCAAACACAGAGCTCGACTTTTTGTATTTTGAATTTTTGTACTTAATAAACATAATGAAATTTATAAAAAATAAATGTTTGTCTTGTCGCGAAATACCTTATTGTTTATCTCATCGACAGGGCATAGTATTGGGCATAGTATTGCTTGACTGCCCCCTCATCAGCTCAGACTTATGCATGGTAAGATGCTAAGTGTGGGATGTTGAGAACTTTTGCTTCAGTTGAACAGCTTCATACGCATTGTTGGTAGAATGGACATATCCCTTGAGGATGTAGTCGCTAGCAACATTGCTAGCTAACACAAGGGTATGATTACTTCGTTCCCGTTCGTATAGCTAGGTCGGCCCGTGAAGGGGATTCCCTCTAATCGTGTAGCCGAGTAGACCGGGAGGGTATAGATATGTCATCCCCATTCGTATAGCTCAGTTGGCCCGTGAAGGGTTGGCCTCTCATTCGTATAGCCGAGTAGCCCACGAGGGTATAAATATGTCATCCCTGTTCATATAGCTCGGTTGGCCCACGAAGGGTTGGTCCTCCGTACGTATAGATATGGAATTCCTGTTCGTATTGTTAGGTCAGCCCGCGAAGGGGATACCCCTCCGATCGTATAACCGAACAGCCAGCGAGGGTATAGATATGGCATCCCCATTTGTATAGCTCAGTCGACCTGCAAAGGGTTGGCCCTTCAATCGTATAGCCGAGCAGCCCACGAGGGTACAGATATGTCATCCCCGTTTTATAGGTAGGTCGGCATGCGAAGGGTTGGCCCTCCGCTCGTATAACCGACCAGCCTATGAGGGTATAGATATGTCATCCCCGTTTGTATAGCTCAGTCGACCTGCAAAGGGTTGGCCCTCCAATCGTATAACTGAGCCGCCCGCGAGGGTATAGATAGGTATCCCCGTTTGTATAGCTAGGTTGACATGTAAAGGGTTGGCCCTTCGATCGTATAATCGACCGGCCCGCGAGGGTATAGACATGCCATCCCCATTCGTATAACTTGGTCAGCCCGCAAAGGGGATCCCCTCCGATCGTATTGCCAAGCAGCCTGCCAGTGTATAGATAGGTCATCCCCATTCGTATAGCTCGGTCGGGCCGTAAAGGGTTGACCATACATTCGTATAGTCGAGTGGCCCGCGAGGGTATAGATATGTCATCCCCATTCGTATAGCTTGGTCAGCCCGTAAAGGATTGGCCCTCCGATCGTATAGCTGAGTGGCCTGTAAGGGTATAGATATGTCATCATCATTCATATAGCTTGGTCAGCCTGCGAAGGGGATGTCCCTCCGATCGTATAACCGAACATCCCACAAAGGTATAGATAGGTCATCCCCATTCGTATAGCTCGGTCGGCCCGAGAAGCGTTGGCCCTCCGTTCGTATAATCGAATGGCACACCAGGGTATTGATTGGATGCATAGATCTGAGTACTTGAAAAGAAAACAAGGTCGACTAAATGACCCTTGCATAGTACATTTTTCGCGCATGTATTAGCTTGACGCAGTAGAAGTATCGGAAGAAAAGATACTTTATTCATTGATTTATAAAATAAAATTTAAACAAAGGAAATCCATAGAATTGTTTATTCGATGTGAGACTTGAAGTTTCTCCATGAACATTTTTAAGCTTCTGATCGATGAAATCTCCTCTGTAGATCATTCAACAACTCGGGTAATTGGCGAATCTAGCATGACCCCTTTTCCTTTCTCTATTCCTTTCGAGGTCCCTTCGGTTGCCCCTTTCGACGAGTTGTCGACAAATTTCTTCAAGTGGCCACACTTGATCAAGGCTTTGATGTCTTTTTTTAGCATCCAGCAGTTCTCCGTGTCGTCGCCACTATCTTGGAGATACCTACAAAATTTCAGGTCATCCATTTTTATCATATTTACCTTTTAGCTTGGGAGAAGGTCAATCAAAGTATCCTTCGCCCTTTGCATAGGCGAGCACTTCGCCCTTGGAAGTGTTCAGCTTGGTGAATGTCTCGCCAGTTGTACGTGAACGACCCTTGGGGCTCCTTTCTCGTTGCCACCGGTCCATGGGTTCTCAGCGGGAGCCATCATAGGGTCGAGCTTCTCTTCTGGCTTCTGCAGGGGGGCTTGGAAGATATTTTCCTCCGTGTGGCCAGTGCTTCCTCTGACAACATGTACCTTTTCGCTCTAGTGAGGGGCTGGTTGAGGTCGCATGGTGGTCACTGGTGTAGCGATTTCACCAAATCCTCGCAATTGATTCCCTTCTTGAGAGCTGCAATGACGGTCTTGTCATTACAGCCCAAAATGGTCAGCCTCTCATTATTGAAACACGTGAAGAAGTTCCACAACGTATCCCCTTCTCCCTACTCCAGATTGAACAGGTAGACAGAGCGTCGTTTCCGCGTATGTCCTGCCATGAACTATCGGCATAAAGCTTGGGATAATATTTTAAAAGAAGCAATGCTATGATTGGGTGACACATTGTACCATTCATCTACCGCCTTTGTCAATGTCGTGTGGAAGGCTCGACACAGGAAAGGTTCATCTGCCTCGTGTATCTCCATCACACTTTTGTTTTTTCAGACGTGCTCGTAAGGATCGCTCATGCCATCATATTTGTCCAGGGGGTGCCAAGGTGATGTTCTTCTTCAATGGGTCCCACTCGTCCTCCAAATCAGAAGATAGAGAATCAGGGCACGGAAGATCGCCTCAATGTTTGGTCTGCCGATAGGTGGAGGTGCAGGAAGAATCAGCTCCTTCCCTTCCGAATCATTGGGGGAGTTTGAGGGGAGATGATTGTCTCCTTGGCTCTTACATTTGTGTCCGAACTTGGCTTCTGGGGAGGATTACGAATGTGATCATGCGTGCGATGGATCTTTGTTTGCTCCACATTGCTTTGAGTAAGGCGACGTGAAGCTTTCTCGTTGGTAGAGGGTCCCGGGCCCTTGGGCATGTCGGAGTGGTTGTTGTTGTCCCTCTGATCAGCATGGCCTCCATCGAGGTTGTCAACCTTGGGACTTTGCTAAGGTGGAGGAGTAACATCAGTCAGAGGGTTGACTTGTTAGCTCACCATCCCTATGGCTCCTTGGTGCGGATTGTTAGCCGGCGGTCACTTATGACGGTTGGTGTGCCAGTCGCTCTATAAAGATGGTCGACGCCTGGATGTTGGCATTGACCGCTTGGTAGAATGCTTGGAATTGTTCTAGCATGACCAGAAGTGGATCCGGTCTTTCTTGGGAAGAAGCGTCTTCATGGATGATCGGGGCATCTGGATCCCTGCTAGTGAATGTTCCCGTGTACCCTTGGTTGGTGGGTCGAGTCGACATTGTTGTTGACAAGGATGTTGACTAAGAGTTCCCACAGACGACACCAACTATTGATGGGTAAATTCGTTGAACAATGATGTGAAGCTAACGAGGACACCTCTGGTGATGTCGTGCTTCGTCGGCTAAAGAGTTCGAACCGAGGTAGCTTGAACCCTGGTCAGGGAGAGCTAAGTCCGAGCTGTTGAAGTGAAGCCCGTCCTAACTCTGAGTTGTTCTGAGCTGTCTGCAGCATAGACAAATCGTCAAAGGGTTCGAATCTGGGTTTCGACATAAATCCCTCTGATGCTTAAGTCAGTAAGAGACTTAGAGGATGCTTGGGGCAGCTAGGTCTGACCAAATGGGAGGTCATCTGATCATTGTCACATCGAGCTATGGGGGAATAAATGTAAACTTGAAGTTAAAAGAATAAGTTATCAGAGTACTATAGTCTTGAGTATCTCTGGAGCCTCCCTTCTCTCCACGTCATTGAGACTATTATATAAGTGGGTGTCCCCTTAGTGCTGTTAGTGTATAACGATCTTACTTTAATAGTGACATGAACGTTCGTGAAAATGGGCATAACCATTATTCAGTTATTGCGCCATTAATATCAAACCCATTATTAACGGATCCCCCGTTATGTGGGAGCTCAACGGGCTAAAGTGGCTTAGTCTTGACTGGGTAAGCGGTTGTCCTTTAATGTGTACTTCTTGGGCTTTGTCATCACATTCCTTGCGGACCCCTTTATTTGGATGATATATTCCTCTCCGCTTCATGGGTCGGTCCAATGTTGTAACAGTCGGCCTCTAGTGTAACAAAACACAAAGGAAAATTCGCTACGTGATATAAGGCAAAGTTGCACAGCTTGCACTCATGGTGTCCAAACGGCCTGTCAACCCGACCCGCCCAGCCTGGTCATTGGGTCGGCCCACGTTTCAAAGAAATAGTGTGCGCCCTGCGACCATGGGAACGGTCATTTGACCGTTCTCACACCCATTTAGGGGGGTTTTAAAGTCTTTTGAAGGTAAAAATACCAAACCCCTCCCCCAACAGTCATAAACAGTCATTTTGTGAGTGGTTTCTTGGTCTTTTTACGTCCTAAAAATTTCTATTAATATGGTAACTCCCCCTCTCATTTTCTACACAACTCTCATTCACTCTACTCTCAATCAAGAAACTCCAGCTGCATATTCTCACTCTACATCTACTCTCAATCAAGAAACTGAAGCTCCGTATACTCTCAATCTATGTCCGCTCTCAAGCTCCCATCTACTCTCAATCTACATCTGCTCTCCAGCTTCGTCTACTCTTAATCTCTGTCAGCAATCAGCTTCCTAATTTTATTTCTAAATTAGCATAATGGTCAGACCATCTGACCGTAAAATATTAATTTTAATTTTAATGATACTTCAAAATATGGATATTTTATTTATATGCTCCACAACCCTATAGAAACACCGGACTTCACTGATTTTTCTCAGTCTAAAACACATGATTATAATGCTAGTAATAATCCTAGCCCATTCTTATTAGGTGATAATACACCTTTTACTACTGCTACACACACTTCCACTCATGCACATGCATGGAATACACCCGTCTGCACAATCACCCCAATCTAGACACGAAAATCTAACGTTTGGAAGCACTTTACCCGTGGAATCGTCGCTGGCAAAACTGACGATCAGGCAGTATGTAAAATATGTAAATTAGATTTTAATTGTAAACCATCTGAGCCATTACACATCTTAAGAGACACATAGCGTCGCACATTAAAAAGATGCACGACAAACTACTTTAAACTTATCTGCTTCTTCTAGCTCACTAACTAATTTCTTATATTCTGTTGGTACAATGAGAAAATAGATGGCTAGATTTGTATTATGCCAAGAATTACCTTTTAGTTATGGGAAATACCCCGAATTAGATATATTTAACCAAGTGGCCCTTAATTCTGTATTTAGGAAATCGCCTAGAAACACTATTAGGAGAGATGCTATGTTAGCATTTCAAGAAGGAAAAACAAAATTAATGCAATCTTTTTCTACTTTAAGATCTAGAATTGCATTAACATCGGATATTTGGATAACGAAATGGGGCTCTTCATATTTATATGGTATGGCCCATTACATAGGAGATGAGTACACGCTAAATAAAAGGATTATATGATTTAGTATATTAGAGAATGCTCATACCGGTGGTGCTATCATCAATTTAATTAATTATGTCTGTTATTCATGGTTTTGATGTATCTGAAAAAAATTTACATTTACTTTTGATATTGCATCTAACAACAATAGTGCAATTGCATATCTAAAAAGACTAATAAACCTTGAGCTTGATGGCATGTTATTCCATCAACGTTGTGCTTGTCACGACTTGAACTTAATAGTTCAAGATAGACTTAAGGCTAGTTCTGAGTATTTAGAAGAAGTTAGAAACCTTATGTTATTAATCATACCTTTGGTCATAGGAGAGTACATTTCAAACATATATGTTGTAATAGACAAATACTTTACCAAATCATTTACTTTTAGTGTTCAACATAGGTGGAATTCAACATATCTCATGATGCATTTTACGCTTAAGTATAAAAAGCAGCTTAATGGGTTTGCTAGTGCACACGTTCCAGACTGTGAAATTAGTTATTTTGAGTCGAAAACTATAGAATATATTTATGAATTTTCCAATTTTTATTACGCAACGAGAATTTTAGGCTTAGAACAATTATTTTTTAATTTTGGTGTTTTAGCGAAATATAGAAACTGTGAGGACCCTTCCCATCCTATTCTTCATATGATAGAAGCCAGGGAAAGAAAATTAGTGAAATATTGGAATCATGTTCTTATGGTTTACAGCTTAGCTAAGGTTTTAGATCCACGGATGAAGGAGGAAGGTGTAGTTGATTTATTAGAAATATATTATGAAAACATGAGATTTGAAATAGATGAACCTATCGCTGCTTTAAAACTAGCTTTAGAACCCTTTTTGGAACATATAAGGCTAAATTTGGTAGTGCTTCAAATACTTCTTCTGTTTCGGTTAGTTCACCATCAAGGCAGATTGATTTTCATTTCTTCCTTCTATTAGCAATTTCTTACTTGTATTTGTATTGCAGTATATTTTTTTTATTTTTATGGCCATTATGTGAGTGGTAAGGCTGGCCGACTTTAGTCTCCCCTCAAAAAATTTAATTAATAAAATTTAAAGGTTCACCCTCTGACTTTCGAGAATTTCGGGATTAAATACTTTTCTTTCAAATACTATCTACTAAGTATAACAGAGTTTAATTTTTAATAATTTTTAAAACTACTTTATACATATAAAATACTATCTATTTATAAATTTTTCTTAAACTACGATCTTCTTAAAAAGTCTATTGTTGTGAACATATCTTCTTGGGGAGACCCCGGGCCTATATTTATAAGGGACGGGAGAGTTCATACATGAATATGATACAATCTTTCAAATAAATACAATCTTATCATCCCACATCATATTCTATTTATAACACTCTCCATTATCCTGCCATAAGTGTGAACTTTGGTCATGAATACTTCAGGATTCTGAGCATCATATGAGTATCACAAGGGGTGGATACTTCAGGATCCTGAATTAATGTGATTTGTCTCATTAAACCCTTTGGCTATGAAAAATCATGTGGGAAAAAACCATATTTAAGGAAAAAGAGTACAAATTCCCTCTAACTCCAACTGATCTATATAAGCTATTAGGCTTTCAGATCTTTTAGGGGCCTCATTCCAATATTTTGCACGAACTTCTTGAAATTGGCTGTAGGAAGTGACGTAGTGAACATGTCTGCCAGGTTTTCACTTGATTACACTTGTTTGACGTCGATCTCGCCATCTCTTTGCAGCTCATGTGTCTAGAAGAATTTTGGAGAGATTTGTTATGTCATGTCGCCTTTGATGTAGCCTCCTCATAATTGGACAATGCAAGTAGCATTGTCCTCGAATATAGTGGTAGGTTCAAGGTCATCAGTCTTCAATCCGGTTGTCACTAGGATGTGATGTACAACTGAGCGTAACCAAACGCATCCTTTGCTTGCTCATGGATGGAGAGAATCTCTGAGTGATTGAATGAGTCACTGTCATGGTCTGCTTAACAGATTTTCGGGAGATTGATGTCCCACAGTAGGTTAAAACATACCCTGCTTATGACTTTTCATTGTGGGGGATCAGACTTGTATCCTGCATCAACATAACCATTAAGTGTGGAGGATGATTCCTTTTTGTAAAACAAGCCCAAATCTGTTGACTCTTGGAGATAGCGCAGAAGGTGCTTAACCCAGGTCATATGGCTCTTCGTGGGCGCTACACTGTATCTGGATAGTAAATTCATTACAAATGCTATATCAAGACGCGTGCAGTTAGTCAGATATAAAAGTGCTCTAATAGCAATCAAATAAGGGACTTCAGGACCAAGTATATTCTCCCCCTCTTCCAGCGGACAGAATGGGTCCTTATGTTCATCTAATGATCGTACTACTATAGATGTACTTAATGGATGATATTGGTTGAAATCTTTGTAGTAATTACTTTGCGTATGTGATTTGGTGTAACAGGATTCTCTCTTTTAGATGTTCAATCTGTAAGCCAAGACAGAATTTTGTTTTGCCTAGGTCTTCATTACAAATTCTTTTGTCAGGCCTACAATATCTTAGCGATCGCTTCATGAGATCCTATGATATTCAGATCATCTACGTAGACTGCAATTATTACGAATCATGTTCCCTTTTCTCTTATGAAGATGCAAGGACAGACTTCATTATTATGGAATCCTTGTCGTACAAGAAATTCGATGAGTCTGTTATACCACATCCTTCCCGATTGCGTAAGACCGTATAATGATCTTTGTAGCTTAACATAATAGATGTCCCGAGGTCTATATTTTAAATTTGTAGGCAGTGAAAATCCTTGAGGAATTTTCATATATATCTCTTTATCAATATTTCCATATAGATATGCAGTGACAACATCCATTAGCTGCATATCTAATCCTTCCTTTATTGTTAAGCTTATTAAGAATTGGAAAGTGATCGCATCGATTACTGGTAAGTATGTTTCTTCAAAGTTGTCACGCCCTGCTTCACATTATGCTTGGAAGCGAGGACGCGAGTGGGTCCGCATGTGTAAGTAAGGGGGAGGTACTTTTGCTTTTCTCTCCTTCTTCACTTAACACAATAAGAATTTTTATGAAATCTTGCAGGTTCTTGCATGCATACTCAAAAACAGCGCAAATAATAATAATTATTATTATTACAATCTCAATCGTCTCAGAAATGAAATACAACAATAAGGAAAGGAAGAGAGGCCTTATGGCACTTACAACACAGAATACATAAATTTAATACAATGGAACTACAAGAAAATGCAGCCTACGAATATCTTCCTGGAATAGTCCTGCATCTAGTGGATCACGCTAGCTGGAACTAGGATCTGCAAAAATGCCCTCATAACCTGACGGACATTGCATTAAAACACAAATACAATGCCCGTCAGTGAGGATTACTCATGTTGGTTCCGAAGCATCAATCTCGTTTAAACAATTAAAAGAATATAGCAGGGTAATGTCATTGTCTACTAACAGAATAAAAACATGTGAGCAAGTAGGGTGTAGTGCACAAAGTAAAGCGTGGTGAGCATGGCAATTATTTATTAACATGGTAAGAGAGAAGCTAGCAGGTTACACAATTTATGATAGCAATCAGCAGAAGTAAAGTAGTGTGTCATTCAATCTCTTAATCTAGTGACAATCCCAATGTCTGAGGGCGGAAGAGACTACAATTTCAACAAACCTTTGGGAGCTACCCGTGGGTTCTATACTCATCGACCCCATCCGGATGACGGTCAAGTTTACCAAATAGGGTGAAACCTAGCATTCCAGCCTCTGCTATAATGGACTACCCCACCCATAAGTGTACTTTCTGGACCACGAGCCAGAAACAGCCGAACCGGCTATCAAAGGTTATAAACTGGAACACAAACCAGACTAGTCATATATGACCCTACTGGAACATGAGCCAGACTAGTCATATATGATCGACGGGAGTAACCAATGGCATGTAACATCTAGTAGCCAACGACATGTATAATTCTTTGATTATCAAGTTCATTCATGTGTTTAGCAGGCATTTCTAGCAGTTAATTTGCAGGAGTAATAAACATGGCATAAAGCAGTTTAAATGAAGTAACATTTAACAACAGGTAGGAAAATACACGCTTGTATTAACACATATTAATTTCTTTAGATGAAAGAGATGTGGAGAACCTATTATGCGATGCGTAGATTTGAAGAGGATGTGGGCGTTGGGTGTCCAAGTGATTGTATCGTAAGGCACGATTTATCTGCGTCATTAAGATTCGAGTACGAGGCTAGTCGATATAAGCTAACAAAATCATAGTATAAACAAATATTATTGAACTAATGCTAATTATTAACAAAACAACTTAATATTACTAACTTATTAATCGTGTATATAATTAAGCAATAATATAAACTTACACTTAAATATTATTAACGTTTTACTAATCAATTAACTTAATTGGCAGAGTCAGATCGGTGGCTGCAGGCGGGGTCTCAAGCAGGAATGGCAGAGGGCGGCAGCAGCAGGGCGCATCTCTCCAGAGGCGCATGCGGATTTTCGTCGGGTGGCTGGTGGTGATGCTGGGGAGTGAGGGTTTGGATGATAGGGGGCTTGTGGCATGGATCTGGGCGGATCTGTTCTTGGTTGTTGGCGAAAGGGTGGTGGCGGCCATGGGTTGGGTCCAAGGGGAAGGTGGGAGAGAGGGAGAAGGAGAAGGTGATGATGTTGTTGTTATTGAAGGTGAAGGGGTTGTTTGGTGAAGCTGGGGTGGTCCGCGAGGGCGGGGTGGCTTCACGATGGTAGAAACACCAAGGGGTGCCGTGGGTTCGAATGAGGAGGGGGATTTGGACAGTGCGGCTAGGAGGAGGGTAAGAGGATTAAGGATGAGAAGGAATTGGGGTTTCTTTGATGAAGAAGAAGAAGTGAAGGTGATGGGTTGTGATGGCTGCAGGGAAGATGATGAAGAAGTGCTTGGTGTGGGTTCAGGTACTGATGCCATGTCTTGCTGAGGAGATGAATGAGGTAAAAATAGCGGTTTTTATAAAGTGTTTTACAACAGTCCGTATTGATTATTGGAGGTTGGATCTAACCACTTTCTTTAAAGGGTGGGGTTTCTCCGCAAGAGAGATGGGGGTGTGTTTCAATGGGTGTTGTTTTATATTTGTGTGCCTCTTCCTCTGCGTAAGTGTAAGGTGGTTGTTGTGTGCTGTGTTTGAAATGAAAGGGGAAAAGTTTAGTTGTATATAGAATGATGTTTGCCTGCCAAGTGAAGGGGTTCTAATTGAAGAGGAGAAATAATGTTGTGGGGTTAGAAAATAGTTCAACATGTTGGATCTAACCAACAATTTTGGTGGGTTAATTAAGGTGGGGCTAGGGATTTATTAGGAATAAATTAAGTAGGTTGGGTTAGATCCACATATGGTGGTTCTTGTTGGCATGGGTTGATGAGGGGTAGATTATGTGGTCAATAGATAGTTAGTAATAGGAGATGGTAATAACTAATAGGTTAAAGTATTTAGTAAGCACAGAACATAATGGTAAAAGCAATCTAGTAAAATTTATTTATAAATTATAAGACCTAATTAGTGAAAGCAATTAGTAAATAGTAAAACTAATTAGTAAATGTAATTAGTATAAATAATTAGTTGATTGTAGAATGTAAAAGTGATTAGTAAAAGTAGTTTAGTAAAAGTGATTAGTGAATATAAAAGCTATTTAATAATAGTATCTAAAAACTTAATCATTTTAAAGATCTTATTAATTAAAACTGTTTTTGAAAGTATTTATACTAAAATACAGATAGTAACGGATACATGCCGTCACATCCTACCCACCTTATAAAAATTCCGTCCTCGGAATTTCTCAGGATTTGAGTTCATTAAACAGATGTCGAAAATACATATGCATCTCATCGTATTTCTACGAGGTAAACCATGACCTGAAATACTTCAAGATGAAGAAATGAAACTAGTTAGGAAGTGATACAAGTGATGTGGTTAAGATTGAGTTTCAAAACGAGTTCGGATGACTATGCACCATCGATGGCATTAACCATTAGTGGACAAGTAAACATGGCTATTGACGACTACCCACGAATCTGCACAAAAGATACAAGTACAAAGGTGGGAAATTTATATATATACTTATAACTACAATTTATTACTTCAATCAAGTGTTCCTAAAATAAATCATCACTACTCGCCTCATCACTGAATAACGCTACACCTATAATCATATCCTAAAACTTAACTATAGATCCAACATTACCGTTTGAGTTCTAACTTATAGTTCTCGCCTTATTGCAATGAATACTTTATACAAAACAACCATACTAAATATCATCAATCAATACCCTTTTGCAAATTTCCTCACTTCTTCACTTTTCATTTGTTATTAGGGTAGTAACATTTCTAGGGAAATCTTTAATGTATAATTCCTCTGTAAGCAAGTTCTACAAAACTTTACATTCTCATAAGTTGTCATATCCAATATATGTCATCACATTGTCCATTATATAACCTAACTTTGTAGCACTACAATTGTGACATCCACAACTCTATTCTTATTTTTATATCAAACAATCAATAAAAGATGCTCTACCAATTACTAATATATGACGACAAGTACAATTACGCCTAGTATACATCACCATTTATAATCAACAATCATCCAGCTCCCAACACACTCTTCATCATGACAACTCATAAATTTGTTCACCATAATTAACATACTATTAAATCGCATCTTATCATTTCCCATTATATCTCATTCTAAACAAATTTAGATCAATCTAAATAACCATACATTCGTATCAACATCTCGTATTATTTCTAATACCTACCTCCCACTACTTGTATAATTAAGGCTTGCTACTTCAAAATACTCTACTCATTATCCTCGTATTCATAAATCATGTTGTATATTCATAGCTACTCTTAGTTGTTTCTCATCTGAATTTCAAATCTGTAATGTACTCGTCGTCATGTGTATTACTCATAAGAGGAAACTCTATTAAATCCGTTATGCATGGGTATTATCCAAATATAAAACATAAATCTTGAACACATCATTCTATTTATCACCTTATAAAATAGAATAATCTAAATTTTGTGTGTTCATAATCAACTAATTACAACTACACCTTACATCATCTCAAACTACGCCTATCTGTAAACATAATCCTATAACAATAGTAATCATATTTAATGTTCTAATAATATAATCCACAACAAAAAATTAACACTGCTGATGATGGAATGAAATAGAAGAGAACATTTAAAGGCTATAACGTATTTTTTAAAAAACTAATCTAGCTAAAATTGTAATAAGAAATGACAAGCATTAATGTAATAACTAAGCAATAGTGTAGGATTTAGAGTTGAATGATGTAATGAATCAAGATTGCGATGAATGGTTTCAGATGAAGCATGGATATGTAGTTAGCTTGATTAGGTAGCATAAAATAGTCATGAATAATTAAGTAATTAAGGAGTATGAAAGATATGTGAAAAATAACAAAATGAGTAAATGGTATAGGTTAAAACATGAAATGTTATTAGTTAAGTAACGAATGAAAAGAGTAACATACAAGGGAGTATAGTGAAGTAGCGACTGTTTTGTGAATGCAAATGGAGATAGATTTGTACAAAAATTTGAAGTACAAATACGATGAATACACAACTGACACACTAAAAAGTAGGAGTTCTATTTAGCATAGAAAATATTTAAATTTGTATATGATCGGTTGTTTTGAAATATGCTAGTAGTATAGTAAGAAAAGAAAATGCTATATTGAATTAGTGAAATAGAAGTAAGGTTTAAAAATGAAGTTTATTATATGAAGAAAGTAAGGTAAATATATGAGTATGGATGATATAGGTTAGAAAATCATCATGAGACAGTAACTAAAGATTATGTCCAGGAAAGTTTCGTAATTAAAGAATGAATTTAAGTCTACTGAAGGTTAGAAAATCTAGGTATACACCAAAGGTTTTCAAAGAAATTAAACTGGGCGAGGAATTCAATAAAAGGGATATCGAAAGTACTAAATACCCTTTTTTAATTAAGGGAATCAGGATTGTAATGTCATCATTGTTGTTCCTAAAGTACTTTGCACAAGCACAACTAAATAAGTATCAGGATATGCAATGAGGAGGATTCAAACAGGATAATGATGGATGTCATGAGGGGGATCACATGAATCGAGAGCAAGGAATAGAATAGGATGATCAAAATAGAAATACGATTAGGAAATAACTTTGTGAATCTGCTACGATGGATTTCCATGGTCATCGACATATGAATGTATGTTAAGGAAGTTATAAAAGTCAAGGGTATGATTATTGGGCCGACTAAGGATCAGAAACTCTAAGGCTAGGATTTTCTAATGAACAAGGCTGTGATAGAGAATCAAAGGAAGGGTGTTCTTGAGGATCAAGATTGTAATTTTACCCATGTTGTTTTAGAGTATTTTGCACGAGCAAGACCTGCATGGGCCACCACTAAAACCTGGCACGCGCCGATTCCCATTATGCTTGGGAGCGAGGATGCGAGCGGGTCCGCATGTGTCAGTAAGGGGAGGTACTTTTGCTTTTCTTTCCTCCTTGACTTAACACAATAAGCGTTTGTGTGAAATCTTGTAGGTTCTTGCATGCATACTCAAAAATAACGCAGAAAATAATAATTATTATTATTACAATCTCAACCTTCTCAGAAATGAAATACAACAATAAGGAAAGGAAGAGAGGCCTTATGGCTCTTACAAAACAGAATACATAAATTGAATACAATGGAACTACAAGAAAATACAGCCTAAGAATATCTTCCTAGAAGAGTCCTGCATCTAGTGGATCACGCTAGCTGGAACTAGGATCTGCAAAAATGCTCTCAGAACCTGACAGACATTGCATTAAGACACAAATACAATATCCGTCAGTGAGGGTTACTCATGTTGGTTTCCAAGCATCAATCTTGTTTAAACAATTAAAAGAATATAGCAGGGTAATGGCATTATCTACTAACTGAATAAAAACATATGAGCAAGTAGGGTGTAATGCACAAAATAAAGCGTGGTGAGCATGACAATTATTCATAAACATGGTAAGAGAGAAGCTAGCAGATTACACAATTTATAATAGCAATCAGCAGAAGTAAAGTGGTGTGTCATTCAATCTCTTAATCTAGTGACAAGCCCAACGTCTGAGGGCGGAAGAGACTACAATTTCACCAAACCATTGTAAGCTACCCATGGGTTTTATACTCACCGGCCCCATCTAGGTGACGGTCAAGTTTACCAAATACGGTGAAACCTAGCATTCCGGCCTATACTACAGTGGATTACCCTACCCATAAGTGTACTTTCTGGACCACGAGCCAGAAACAGCCGAACCGGCCATCAAAAGTTATATACTGGAACATGAGCCAGACTAGTCATATATAACCATACTAGAACACGAGCCAGACTAGTCATATATGACCGACGGGAGTAGCCAATGGCATGTAACATCTAGTAGCCAACGGCATGTAACATTTAGTAGCCAACGGTATGAATCATTCTTTGATTATCAAGTTCATTCATGTGTTTAGCATGCATTTCTTGCAGTTAATTTGCAGGAGTAATAAACATGGCATAAAGCAGGAGTAATAAACATGGCATAAAGCAGTTTAAATGAAGTAACATTTAACAACAGGTAGGAAAATGCACACTTGCATTAACACATATTAATTTATTTAGATGAAAGAGATGTGGAGAACCTACTATGCGATGCGTAGATCTAAAGAGGAGGTGGGCGTTGGGTGTCCAAGTCATTGTAGCGTAAGGCACGATTTATCTACGTCATTAAGATTCGAGTATGAGGCTAGCCGATATAAGCTAACAAAATCATATTATAAACTAATATTATTGAACTAATGCTAATTATTAACAGAACAACTTAATATTACTAACTTATTAATCGTGTATATAATTAAGCAATAATATAAACTTACACTTAAATATTATTAACGTTTTACAACTCAATTAACTTAATTAACTTTATACCTTAACTAATCTTAATGACTTATAACCTAATAACTTTAATATCTTTAAGACTTAAAATAACTTAATGTACTTTTTAATAACTTTAAACTTAAGAACAAAAAAACTTAAAATAACTTACACAAATTATTAACTTAAAAATAACTTAATAACTCATACTAACTTTAATGATAATTCAAATCATTCAATTTACTTAAAAAATAACCCAATAACCCACTTATCCAATTTAAAACCCAATACCCAATAAGCATAACTTAACTCCAATAAACCCAATACCCAAATTAAACTCATATGAACCCAAAACCCAATAAGTTAACTCATCTAAACCCAATAAAACCCATACCCAATAGCAATAACTTAAGCCCAAAACCCAATATTTTAAATACCCAAACCCAACAACTCATTAAGTTAATAACTCCATAACCTAATATTTAGTAACTTAAAACACCCCCCCCCTTTTAATATCACCTGCCTCTATTCTTTCTTCCTCCTCTTCTTTCCTTCTTCTACTTCTCTGTTCTTTTCTTTCTCCTTTATTTTTTTCTTTGCTGCAGGGGGCTCAATAGGAGTATGGCAATAGGGCTCCGATGGGCGGCGGGCGGCGCACGGCCAAGGACGGTGGCGGCAGTAGTAGGCGTGTGCGACGGTGCAGCTGCTGGGCGGGCGGTGTCAAATCGGCGACTGCAGGCGGGGTGTCAGGCGGGAAGGGCAGAGGGTAACAGCGGCAGTGCGCGGCTCTCCGGTGGTGCGCGCGGATCTTCGTCGGTGGCCGCTGGTGGTGCTGGCGAGTGAGGGTTTGGATGATATGGGGACTTGTGGCATGGATCTGGGCGGATCTGCTCTTGGGTGTTGGCAACAGGGTGGTCGTGGCCGTGGGTTGGGTCCTAGGGGAAGGTGGGAGAAAGGGAGAAGGGGAAGGTGATGATGTTGTTGTTATTGAAGGTGAAGGGGTTGGTTGGTGAAGCTGGGGTGGTCAGTGAGGACGTGGTGGCTTCGCGACAGTGGAAACGATGAGGGGTGCCATGGGTTCGAATGAGGAGGTGGATTTGGACAGTGCGGCTAGGCGGAGGGTGAGAGGATTAAGGATGAAAATGAATTGGGGTTTCTTTAAAGAAGATGAAGAAGTGAAGGTGATGGGTTGTGATGGCTGAAGGGAAGATGATGAAGAAGTGCTTGGTGTGGGTTCGGGTACTGATGCCATGTCTTGCTGATGAGTTGAATGAGGGAAAAATATGGGTTTTTTTAAGTGTTTTACTACAGACAGTATTGATTATTGGAGGTTGGATCTAACCACTTTCTTTAAGGGGTGGGGTTTCTCTGCAAGAGAGATGTGGATGTATTTCAATGGGTGTTGTTTTATATTTTGTGCATCTTCCTCTGCGTAAGTGTAAGGTGGTTGTTGTGTGCTGTGTATGAAATGAAAGGGGAAAGTTTAGGTTTATATAAAATGATGTTTGCCTGCCAAGTGAAGGGGTTCTAATTGAAGAGGAGAAATAATGTTGTGGGGTTAGAAAATAGTTCAACATGTTGGATCTAACCAACAATTTTGGTGGGTTAATTAAGGTAGGGCTAGGGATTTATTAGGAATAAATTAAGTAGGTTGGGTTAGATCCACATATGGTGGATCTTGTTGGCATGGGTTGATGAGGGGTAGATTATGTGGTCAATAGATAGTTAGTAATATGAGATGGTAATAACTAATAAGTTAAAGTATTTAGTAAGCACAGAACGTAATGGTAAAAGCAATCTAGTAAAATTTATTTATAAATTATAAGACGTAATTAGTGAAATCAATTAGTAAATAGTAAAAATAATTAGTAAATGTAATTAGTATAAATAATTAGTTGATTGTAGAAGGTAAAAGTGATTAGTAAAAGTAGTTTAGTAAAAGTGATTAGTGAATATAAAAGCTATTTAATAATAGTATCTAAAAACTTAATCAGTTTAAAGATCTTATTATTTAAAACTGGTTTTGAAAGTATTTATACTAAAATACAGGTAGTAACAGATACGTATTGTCACAAAAGTCTATACCGGTCTTTGGGAAAATCAGCCTTGCTTTTATCATGTGATTTAATTATTTTCATTTCTTTTTCTGACAAATACCCATTTATGTCACATAGCTTTGATACCATTCGGTGTCTGGACTATTTGTCCAAATACTTTGTGTTTCTTAAGCAATTCCAGCTCTGCTTCTATTGCCTCATTCCACTTTGACCAATCATTTCTTCGCTTGCATTCAGCAACAGAATGTGGATCATGATTACGTCGCTTTCAGCGACGTGAATGGTAATACGAAACGTGAAGTCATCGTTGATGATTGTACTCTTTCTATCCAACACCTCCCTAGTACGTACATAGTTTAATGATATTTCAGTTTCTCCTGGCTTTTCCTCTGCAGTGGATTCTGGGAGGGGTGAGGGTATGAACATTGGCTCATTTTTCTATAATGGTATTGTCACAAGGTCTCCAGGAGTTTTTATTTTTCTTAGATTTGGAGCATGGTGGTCTGCCTCTTTTTAGCTGATGAACAATCACTTCTACTGCTGGTGGATTGCATCCATTCTCTAGGATGTCAATCCTAGCTTGAGTATTTGTAGTAAGGATGTGTGATTTGACAATCTTCTGGTTGTCAGTAAATGAAGCCGGTAACTGATGAATAGTGTTCTGAATGTAGAGGATCTTCATGATCTCATCTTCACATTGCTTGGTTACCAAATCATAGTGGCTTAAAGATTTTATATCCCACGCTATTATTTGTGTAGCTCCAGATTTTGCAGTATTTGGGCCTAATTTGGGGAATGTTATCTCATCAAATTCACAGTCTTCAAGACGTGCCTTGAATGCGTCCCCCATTTGGCGTTCTAGGTATCTTATTATTGAGGGTGAGTCAAACCCTACATAGATCCCTAGACGACGTTGAGGATCCAATTTTGTCCTTTGCGATGGTGCTATGGGGATATAGACTGGACAAACGAAAATTCTCAAGTGAGAGCTGTTCGGTGATATTCCATATGCAAGTTACATTGGAGAAAGACTCTGATCTCTAGAGGGTCTGATTTTTATTTAAAAAGCAACATGCAGGATTGCATGTCCACATGCAGTCACTGGCAACTGGGATTTCATTAGTATTGGACGTGCAATCCATTGGAGTCTTTTTATCAATGACTCTACCAACCCATTTTGGGTATGAACATGTGACACATGATGTTCAATTTCTATCCCAGTTGCTTGGCAATATTCTTGAAATAACCGGGAGGTAAAGTCCCCAGCGTTATCCCGACAGATTTTCTTTATTTAATTGTCTGGAAAATGCACATGTAACTTTATTATTTATGATAATAGCTTTAGAAAAGCTAGATTGTAGGTCAATAGTAGACACACATACAAATATTTTGAGGATGCATCAATCAGTACCATAAAGTACCGAAAAGGCCCACTGTGGGTGAAATCGGTGGATTGGTCCACATGTCTCCTTGTATTCTTTTGAGGAAGCTTGGAGATTCTTTGTCCACTTTTAGTGTATATGGCCTTGTAATAAATTTTCCCATGTAGCAAGGGATGCAATGAAATTCTCCCTTTTGAAGAATTTTCTGGTTCTTCAAATCATGACCACAGTATAGGGATAAGATGAGGTGCATCATAACCGATCCAAGGTGGCCAAGTCTATCATGCCAAAGTAGAAACTTGGATGATATCTGTCACTTCAGGTGCTCCATCAAATTTGCTTCCTCTCTTCGAAACTTTGTATAATATAGGCCTGATGAAAGGCTCTCAAAACGCTCAAGTATAGATTTAACTCCTTTTTCTTGAGATGTCACATACAAATATTCTTTTTTGTTTATGTTTGCAGTTTCTAAGTGAAATCCGTTTAAACAGCTATCCTTAAAACTTAATAAATTTCTTTTTGAATTCGGAGATAAAAATGCATTCTTTATTTTTATTTGTGTACCATTTGATAGCAACAATGTTGCATTCCCTGATCCTTTAATTATGTTTGATGGTCCTGATATTGTATTTACCAGGCTATCATGTGGTATAATGCTATGAAAATAGCATTTATATTGAAGGATTGTAAGTGTTGAGGCAATGTCTACTAAGTAGTCATGAGAGCAATCCATCTATTAAAAGATGAAACATATGAGCACATATTATTTCAAGAAAAACATAACTACTTTATTCAATAGCACTTAGCATAGTTATGAAAAACATAATTGGCTCTTAATGACAATGTTTTTAACAAAGATAAAAAGGCAACTAATCAAACAAGTCATCTTTTTCAAAATCGTCAGCTAAAAACTGGACTGGAGCATGGGCATGGGTGAGCACATGATTTGTTTCAGCTTTCTTCTTCAAGCTCTCCTTGTACAAATCTTGTAGGTGATGTGTAGTTCTACACACTTTGGACCAGTACCCTTTAAAGCCACAACTATGTCACTGGTCTTCCCAGTCTGTTCTTGGTGGAGTGCTTAATTTCTATTATTTTCATTTCTGTACTATGTGAACTTTTGCATCTCTTCATTTCTGTGGTGTTGGACTTGTCCTCTGGCCTCTTTGTTTTGGGCCCCCTTCTGGAAATTTCCTTTTCTTTTGTTATATTTCTTATTTTTGGAAGAAGATGCATTGTGAGCTTCTGGGAGGGGGCCGTTCTTGGAGGGCATATGTTATGAGTGGCAATGAGAAGCTCCATATTCTGTTCAGTCATTAATAGACATGAAAGCAGCTCAGAGTATTCAGTGAACTTTTGTTCACGGTATTACTGCATTAATATCGCATCTTTTCATAGAAAGACGTGTAAGTCTTGTCCATCATGCGATCCTCTAAAACTCCTTCACCGTACAACTTCAAGTGTGAGGTGATGCTGAACAGAGCTGAGTTGTACTCAGCTATGGACTTAAAGTCCTGAAGTCTCATGTTCTCCCACTCATAATGGGCCCATGGGAGTATAACATTTTTCTGATGTTTATATCTGTCCTCAAAGGCAGTCCACATCTCTACTGGATCTTCGACCGTAAGGTATTTAGCTTTTAGGGTCTTATCCACGTGGCGATAAATGTATATGACAGCTTTCGCTTTTTCAATGTCTGACGACTGCTTGTCTTTTGTTATTGTGGATATAAGGGATTGAGCTCGCATGTGGAATTTGACATCCAGCTACCAGCTTAAATAATTCTTCCTTGATGCATCCAGAATTTCGAAATTGACGCTTGCGATTTTTGCCATTTATCTAGAAAAGAAATCTTTTTTCATGAATTAATAATACTAAAATATTATTTCATGCAAAGGTAATTTTAAATAAATAAACTAATTGCATAGATCGACTAGTCACCACATAAAAAATAATGTCCCAAAGTTCAGATATACAGTCTATTTTACATAAATGAAAGAGAAAATTACTATTTTGTAAACCACATGGATCCAATGAAATCTTCATCTTCAGGAGTGGCTTCCGCCTCCATGGAGATGGTCATCTGTCTTGGGCAACATATTATACCTCACTACAATTTCTTTCAAAAAGGAAAAGAAAAGTGCAAGAAACGTAAAATGTGAAACTAAACAACCGATCCGAAACCACAATTAACCATTCAGGCAAAATTTGTGCTCATAAAACATGTTTATAACGCATCACATGCATCACAGATTCAACAGGATAAAGACATCATATTTAATCCTTAATAATTAATCGGACCATGGGGCGATGTCATACAATGTTCGATTAGATAACTAACGGCAGAGCGTTTATAGGATCTTCATAATTATTAAGCAAATGCTCGCACAACAAAGCATAAAATTTATCCAAGAATATGTTGCAGAAAAATGTGATGCAAGGCATATAAATATGATCCTAAACACATACATCATATATGATAATATGTTATAAATAAGTTGTGTGCGTATAGGGGTCAATTCAAATAAAATTAAATAGTGTCCTAAAGTAATTTGTTTTGAAAGGGAAAATAAATTTTCCCTTTATGACCCTTAATTTTGTCCAAAAGTCCACATTTGCACCCGAATTTATCCCCATATTTTTCCATATTTTCCCCCATTTATATTCATTAATCATAGGCCCATAATCACCCTTTTTCTTTCCATTCTTTTCTTTTTTTTCTCTTTTTCTCTCTTTTTTCTTTTCGACCTGCGGGCCGCGCAACGATTTTTTTGTCTTGTAGGTTGAAGCCCACAGCTTGTTTTTTTCATTTATGTAAAAAAAATTTCATTTTTTTTGTTTTTGGTCCTGTGTCCCAATTAGTTTTTTTGGGGGGAGCGGCAGATTTAGTGGCAGCCGCTTCCCACGGTGGTTCTCCAGCGGCTTAAGGGATAGTGGGGTGGCCACCACGTAACACGACAGCTTGCTGCAGTGGGTCAGCAAAAGCCGGCGGCAACGATGGGTCGCTGGCGTAAGGGCAAATTTTTTTTTAAAACCCCTAGATTTGGATTTTCGCCACCGTTAGGTGGCGTTGTACCATTTAGGACGCAGTGGGGTTACACTGGAGGGGGTGGGTGGACGCAGCTGATGACGCCATGGTTGCCGCCAGCCGGCCGTGGGATATGCGGGTTTTTTATTTGGGAAAAACCCTATCATTTTTGCCGCCGCTCTAGGCGGCGTGCCACTACCGCAAGGGGACGGTGGGGCACGGTTGTTTGAGAGTGAGGGTGGTCGGTTGTGGCCGCTCCCCTTAAATCGGCGGTAAAAAACTGTCGTCTAAGATCTATGAAACGAATTTTTCATTATAAAAAATCAAGTTTTCTAGTTCGATCTTGTGAGATCTATATATCATATGCATCATGATCATGAAAATATTGCATCATTTTTGATATACCTCAGTGATCGAAGAAGACGAGCACGTAAAGGTGGATGACGTCCACGTGCGATGGATCGAACTTCCCCTTCCTATCTTTGGCAACGAATGTGCCTTCAATCTCAGGAAGAACGTGTTGATAACATGTTGTGAACATATCTTCTAAGGGAGACCACATGCCTTTATTTATAGGGGATGTGAGAGTTCATACATACAACTTATCATCTCACATCATATTCTATTTATAACATCTA
Source organism: Scilla litardierei (assembly GCA_030789695.1). Lineage (NCBI taxonomy): Eukaryota > Viridiplantae > Streptophyta > Magnoliopsida > Asparagales > Asparagaceae > Scilla > Scilla litardierei. Next base: position 288,710,608 of record CM061133.1, on the reverse strand, counting down.
TCTATTTTTAAAATTTTTAAAATACTATCCTTTTAAAATACTAATTTAAAAAACTACTTATTTTTCAAATTTTTTTACAATACTATCTTTTTTAAAATACTATATTTTAAAAGAATATCTATTATTTAATTTTTTTTTCAAAATACTATATTTTTGAAATATTTTTTCCAATTTTTTTCTTTTTTTATGTTTGTAGTTATTTTTAAAAGGTCATAGCCCGGTCCACTAATTGACCGGGCTTGTCGACCCGGCTCGCTCAGCCCGGGCATGCCTGGGCACTGGGCCTAGGCCCAGGCTAGGCTTCGTCTTGGCCTTGCCGGACCAGCCCGGCCCGGCCTGGCTCCCATGGTCAAACGGGCTAGGCCAGCCCGTGGCCCGGTCAAAGCATGTTCGGGCTATGGCCGGGCCGAGCTGGCATGTTGGCCACCTTGATCTTGCACCCATCATCCAATTAAATCCCTCATTTCTTAAGTAGCTTATCACGAAAAGTGCATTATGCGCATGAAAGTTGTCTTCAAGCAATCGTACCCCTGCAACACATCAAGTCATGTAATTGAAAAAGGTACGAATGGACACGAATAATATACCGATAATAACGAAAAACTCACAAAATTTCTCTAGTGCGATGTTGAAAAATATGATACAAAACATCAAAAATATCTCGGGATTAATCTAGGATTTATGAGAATTTTTTAAAGATTTATTGGAAAATTTTTAACTCCGGAAATAAAGTTTTTTTGAAGACCAAACCAAAGAAAAGAATCTGAAAAATTGAATGACCATTAAAAAGCCCTAAAGATTGAATAGGAGTGGCCTAGAGCGTTGGCCCCACAGATGTAGCCCACGCAGCGGCCCGCGTGGGAAGTGTACGCACAGGGTGTGTCACGCGTGTGCACTTGCATCGCAGGGAGAGCACGAGACAGCGGGCGCACATCGTTAGGGCCATGCGTCGACAATTCAGACACCTCCACCCCGATCGAATGGCGGGCAAATGATGCGGTGTGCTGCGGGACGCGTGCCGGCAATCGGGCGCTAGTCGCCTGATCAAACGGCCGATATCGCAGCCGCGTGCAGATGTGGGGGCCAACGCTTGAGCGAACGCCAAGATCACGCCACACGTCAAGCGGAGCTGAGATCCTGTCTGGATCGTGAGGCTGAGGTTTAATCCGACGCAGATTGGATTTTCAGCGCCATTTTCAAATCAGATTCCATTCCGACCCGTTTACAAGGCAGACCTGCATGGCTATATATACGTGTTTCGGAACGGTTTTTGATGCAATTCTCTAGCGATTCACCTGTGGTTTCCTCTATAAAGTTTGCAGTTACATGTAGAATATGCAGAGGGCAAACTAACGGTTTTGGGCTTGATTGAGAGGCTTTCTTACTAATTTCTTCTCATATTCTTTAACAGGTTTGGTTGTTTCCCTTCAACCAAACCACATAACTTATAATCCAAAGATATTGAAGTATTAATGATCTCTTCAACTGGATGTACACCCTGTAGAAACTAAAGATCTAGACATGCGTTCTAGCCAAACAACACAGGTCTAGAAATATAACATGCGGAACCTTAAATCATTACATACTCTGATTTAGCGGAAGCGTACTTGAGTCCATCGCAAGTAATCTGAAAGAGATCCTGACGATAACGCAACGGACGATCTTCCAGAATAGCACGAATCAACCGTTGGAGAATCCCTTTAGCCTTCTCCCGGTTTCTCTCCTAGCAATGGGATGTAGAAAAGACGGCTCAACTTTGTTCGTGTATTCCGGGGACCATGACCGCAAGTATTTATAGTCTAGCCTACATAGCCCTAGGGTTTCCACTCGGCCCATCAACGAGTTGAAGCCCAATAGTTTCTACACATAAAGGCCCCACAACCTGTTTAACTCATTTAGCCCATTTAATTAATTAAAACTAGATCACCAATATATTGGGCTTAATATGACAGCGTAGCACTTATATAATTATTTACCGCATATTAGCACAACGTTGGATTAAGATCCAACTTAGTTGGATAAGTTCCAACAATCTCCCACTTGGGCTATATGCTAAACTTTATAATTATATTTCATAGTGCATACAACCAAATAAGATCTAAACTTACTGTCATTTCTTTAATGAGTCAAAAAACCAATCCGGTCCATCAATTACATTAGCAAGGGATCAAAGAGATCTTCGCCGTAGCAATTGCAGCTCGACCCATCAGTGGTCGACGTGCTAATACAAAAGAATGACATGGATTATGAAGTGGATGTGTAGCATGGAAATTACATGTGATGTGATCTAACATGTCTATTTCCAACTGGTTCTCCTTAACCTTAGTGAGATCAAAACATAAACACATATTTTCATATGCATTTATAAACATAGAGTTGAAATATGAAGCCAAACTAAAAACTGAAATTTATTTCTGCAGAATTAAACCATAAACTAAATACGCATAACTGGAGGCTGAAATGTTGTCAAAAAATAGAAGCACCACAAAAATTACAAACTCCCACTAAAACTGAATATCTTCAGATGACATGACACCCATACGAGCAACATGCCCATGAAACGTTTTGGGTGGCAGTCCCTTAGTAAGCGGATCCGCAATGTTTGAGTTTGTACCAATGTGCTCTATAGACAACTGTTTATTTCCAACTCTCTCTTTAACAATCAGGAACTTGATATCAATATGCTTTGATTTCACCGAACTCCTGTTGTTAGTGGCAAATGCTACTGCAGACATATTGTCACAAAATAATCTGAGTGGCCTTTCAATGCCATCTACAATTCGCAGCCCCGTGACAAAATTCCGTAGCCATAGACCATGATTGGATGCTTCATGACAAGCAATGAATTTTGCAGCCATAGTGGAAGAGGCTATAATAGTCTGTTTAGCACTCTTCCAAGAAATGGCGCCCTCTGCTAATGTATAAACATAGCATGTAGTAGATTTCATGTTGTCTTTACATCCAACAAAATCAGAGTCGGTATATCCAATGATCTCAAGCTTTTCTGACCTCTGATATACAAGCATGTGTCCCTTTGTCCTCTGTAAGTACCGTAAGACCCTTTTGGCTGCTTTCCAATGGTCCAATCCTGGATTGCTCAAGTATCTGCCAAGCATTCATGTAATGTACGCCAAATCTGGATGTGTACATACTTGAGCATACATGATACTCCATACTGCTGAAGAATAAGGAATATCCTTCACTTGTGCTATCTCAATTTCACTTTCAGGGCACTGATTGAGACCAAACTTGTCTCCCTTAGATACTGGGGTATCACCTGGTTTACAATTATCCATGCCAAATCTTTGCAGAACCTTTTCAATGTAGGCATTTTGTGATAATCCAAGTATACCTCGAGAACGATCTCGATGTATTTGAATTCCTAATACAAAAGATGCAGCACCAAGATCTTTTATCTCAAATTTCTTAGCTAGAAAGTTCTTGGTTTCATGCAATAAGCCTTCATTGTTACTGACAAATAAAAGGTCATCGACATATAAAACCAGAAATGCAAATTTACTCCCACAAAACTTATGGTATGTACATTCATCAACCAAATTCATCTCGAAGCCAAATGAGATGATAACTTGATGAAACTTAAAATACCATTGCCGAGACGCCTGTTTGAGTCCATAGATGGATTTCTTAAGTTTGTAAACCATATTCTTTGGGTCTCCCGATACAAAGTTTTTTGGTTGCACCATTAAATTTCCTGATCAATGTCCCCGTTAAGGAACGCTGTTTTAACATCCATCTGATGTAACTCAAGGTTGAAATGAGCCACTAATGCCATTATTATCCTGAATGAGTCTTTCGTGAAAACCAGAGAGAAAGTCTCATTATAATCAATGCCTTCCTTTTGAGTAAAGCCCTTAGCGACAAGATGTGCCTTATATCTTTCCACATTACCTTTTGAATCCCTATTGGTTTTAAATATCCATTTGCAACCAATGGGTTTCACGTCTTTAGGTAATGGGACAAGATCCCAAACGTCATTGTCCTTCATTGACTTTATTTCCTCATTCATGGCATCTATCCATTTTAGAGAGTTAGAACCATTTTTGGCTTGATGGAAGTTGATTGGATCATCTTCCATCACACCAATATCAACTTCATGTTCTTGAAGATATGCAATGTAGTCACTTGATATTGCAATTCTCCTCTCCCTAATGGATCTCCTTAATGGCAATGTTTCTTGAGGTGCAAGGGTTTGTTCTTCCTGAGTGGGAGGAGCAACAACATTGTCTTGAATATTTGTGTCTGGTTCTATAACAGGAATAGAATCCTGATCAATAACAAGATCACCTATGGGAATATCTACATATTCCTCTTCGAAAACAATGTCTCTTCCTAAATCTCCCCCGGCAAACCTGGTATCCTCAAGGAATCTGGCATTTCCAGTCTCAAAAATATTTTTATTTGTGGGATCGTAAAATTTGTAACCCCTCGATCTTTCAGCATACCCAATAAAGTAGCAACTAATTGTCCGTGTGTCCAGCTTCTTTTCAGACGGCCTATAAGGCTTTGCCTTAGCTGGACATCCACATATGTGCATATGCTTTAGACTAGGTGGTTTGCCTGTCCAAAGCTCATATGGCGTTTTATTAGTTGCTTTAGTTGGGACACAATTAAGGATGTAAGCTGCAGTTTTCAATGCTTCTCCCCAGAGGCTTTCTGGTAAAGTAGAATGACTAATCATACTTCTTACCATGTCCTTAAACGTTCTGTTTCGTCTTTTAGCTACACCATTCATAGTGGGCGAACCCGACATGGTGTACTGTGGGACAATACCGTACTCCTCTAGGAATTTAGCAAATGGTCCTGGACGTTGTTCACCTAAACCATCAAATCTACCGTAGTATTCACCGCCACAGTCAGACCTGACAGTTTTAATCCTCTTGCCTAGTTGAAGTTCAACTTCGGCCTTATAATTTTTGAACGTGTCCAAGGACTGAGATTTTTCATGTATGAGATAAATATAACCATATCTTGAATAGTCGTCTATGAACGTTATAAAATATTGCTGACCATTCCATGCAACCGAAGGAAATGGTCCGCAAATATCCGTATGTATAAGTTCTAAGACTTCACTTGACCTTTTGGCTTCAAATCTCCTTTTATTAGTTTGCTTTCCGTTTATACAATTAATGCAGATATCAAAATCTGAAAAATCTAAAGGTTTGAGAATATCGTTTGACATAAGTCTCTCAATTCTCCTTTTGGAGATGTGACCTAATCTCTTGTGCCATAACGAACCTGAATTCTCATCAGTTAATGTAAGGATCCTGGCTATGGAGAAAACACTAGATGGTGGTTGAATAGTGTTTAAGCAATTTAAAACGATAGTTACACTAAATTAAAATGCTAACCAACAATATAGTGCGGAATTAAAATTAAACCCAAATAAGAAACAAATGCAAACATAATTATGTTTCTAAGGTTCGGATTACCCAAGTCACTTCCCGACTTGTTCCCGGTAATCCTACGTCCCTTCCACCCGGATACCTCCGGATACTCAAGTTAGAACCCTAACTTGAGGTTTCCTTAAAAACCCACTTGTAGCAACCCTACAAGTGAAATCAAATACAATCGATGTCCTTGACTCCCACAACTTGGGAGCAAGCAAACCGCTCTCACAACCCGAGAGCAAATTCAATTTACGAAAGTAATGAAATATGAAAGCAACACTTACAATCACCTATGCCTTGAAGTAGAACTTGAAGGAGAAGTGTGATGTGTGTTGAAGACTTTCTTGGAAGAGAGGGAAAAGCCATTTCTCTTGACTGCACCAAATACCTAGAGGATCACTCTTTAGTTCTAGGTTGGAGAGCAAGAGATCAAAGATTGGAATTCTTAGGGCTTTGGATTTGAGAGCATTAAATTTTGAAGTGAAAGCTTGAGAGAAAACTTGGAAGAATTGGTAACCTCTCAATGGAAAGTAGAAGCACTATTTATAGGTTTCTCAAATCCACAAAACAGTTTAGGCAAAACCCCTTTAGAATCCGTGAGAAAAATCTCAACGGATAGAAACTGAACTCGCAACAGTCGACTGTTGAAGAAACCTCAGTCGACTGTTGCACAGTCAGCAAGGGTAGGTAAGAGTTCATAACGATAACTTACCACGTGGACAGTCGACTGATGAAGCAAAGACAGTCGACTGTTGAACCAACAGGTGACTGTAATTACTTCAACAGGCGATTGGCCGAAAGAATGGTAAGTTGAAGAAATCTGGAAATCTTGTAAAATAACAGGACAGACGAATGAAGAGGATAATACAGTCGACTGTTAATCAGAACAAGCGACTGTAAATCCTTATACAGACGACTGTCAAATACCCTGAGAATTTCCAGAGAGCTGAGTCAATAAATTGGCTCACAGACAGACGACTGTTACAGCATACACAGTCGACTGATCCAAGGGACAGTCGACTGTCTATTCAACATTAGTCGACTGGCCGTAAAAGTCAAATCAACAATGTTTGGGAAAAGGATAAACAGGCGACTGATTTACCAAACACAGTCGACTGTCACTAGGACATGTGCCTGTGAATCGTTCATCAGTTACCTGTGCGAATTAAGACAGAAAAGCCCAAAATTAGATTGTAACATTTTGTGCATAACAGGCGACTGTAGAACAAATCACAGTCGACTGTTTTTGAGATAGACGATTGTAAAACGTTTAACAGTCGACTGTTATAAACAATCCAAGCACAATCACAAAGAAATGAATTGGGGTCTAAGGACAATTGATCTAATGATGTCCTAAGACTGAAATGAAGATGTGTTTGAGTGCTCCATCAAAGTTCTACTTCTAAGCTACATACTAGAAGAGATAAAAGAAATTTACATTCACGAATTCTCTCTTCTATCCATCGCATGAGCTTGAAGTCTTCAAGGAGCTTCAATCAACATCTACAGTCACCCAATCCATTTTCATTTGCCTTCAATGAACTTTGAGAGTCGTCCATTGCTTGTAGATCTTCATAAATAGCTTAGGCAATGGATTAACTGCAAAATAGGGGATTAGTCACAAGTATTTATGTTTGCTCATCATTAACACCAAGTAGGGAGAAGTCCAATGCTCAACATTCTCCCCCCTTTTGATGATGACAAACAAACATAAATAAAAAGATAAATAATTGTGCGTAATGAAAACTTACTCCCCCTACATAGATGCCAATCAAGTTAGTCAACAAATATTAGGGCATCTACGTATCAATTGAAGTAAATGAGTAAGATATGCATGAATTCAATTCAAGAAATCTTGGAATTAAAATCCCTATTCATTGTAATCTTACTCCCCCTAAATCTAAGGCAACTTCAATCTTAGATTCAAGGTGTTAGAACATACTTAGCACATTCATTATGAATCATGTATGTTTATTTCTCTCCCCCTATGGCATTATCCAAAAAGGTGGGAGTGAAAAACAACAACAATAATCGTACTAAATACGAACTAACAATAATCAAGGAGTATAAAGATATATAGAATCAAAAATCATAAAAGCACATCATAAACTTATGTGAATAGGAGAATTAAAGTCCAATATCAACATTTTAGATATACGAAACAAAAATAGTTTCAAAAATGCATCACATCAGAGATAGCATGAATAATCTAAAAATCAAATTCTATATTGTCTCAAAAACATATCAGAAGAGAATAAATCAGTCATGGAGACAATATGACAAACATCATACAGATAAGATAATCAATTATACACGGTGTGACATAAGATTACACAGCAACATCATATATATATATATATATATATATATATATATATATATATATATATATATATATATATATATATATATATATATATATATATATATATATCTCAAAGGAGATGAGTACATGGCAGATGGACATCAACATGTCCAACAAAAATACAGACATCATGATCCAAAAAAAATACATCATGATATCATCATACATCATCAGATATACAAAATATCCAAACATCATCCAAAGTATCCAAACATCGAAACACATAAATTCCAACAGACACCACTCAAAAACTAAAACACAATCTATGAGTGAGTGTCGCCAGGTGCTTCAGAGGAAGAACGAGGCTCTGTGATAGCAAGGGTATCCTCTGGAGGAGGGTCAGCAGTAGTAACAGCATCATCATCATCATCATCATCCTGAGTAGAGGCTCCACCAGGATGCTCAATGACATCAGTGACGATGGGCTGCGGAGGATCATGAGGCTGAGGAGGAACGAAGCGTCTCAGATGCTCAGGAAAGAGTATTCCCTGATGCTGGAATGATATAGAGGCCAACTCATAAAGACCTGACACCATCTCAAGAAGAGTGTCAAAACGGGAGGAGCAGATGAAGATGGCAGGTCAGCTGGAGGAACAGTGGAGGAAGATGGGGCTGAAGCAGATTTCCTCTTCTTTGATGCAGACTGCAGAGCCGAAGAGGACTTCGACTTCGCAGAAGCATCAAGGAGAGGACCAAAAGGCATGGGATCATAGCGAGATAAATCAATACCAAAATGTCGAAAGACAAGAGTCAAAAGACCACCGTATGGAATGTGAGCTGAGGAAGAAGTAAACTCGACCTTGTCCATCCTGTCAAGGAGGACACCGGCCCAGTTCACGGACATCCCAGAGAAAATCGCATACGTACACCTCAGAATATCCTGGGAAGGCTGGTCAGATGATCCATACCTCGGCAGGATGTTGGACTTCACCACTAGGTGAACTACCCAACCTCTAGCCGAAAACATAGACGACCTAATACCAGAATCCAGGGCTAAGGGTACCTCACGAAACATATCCCAAAGGACAAACTGGTCAAGCTCGTTAATATCAGAAATGGAAATGTCTGAAGGGAGAGAACCGGTAGAGGGAACCCTAAGAATGGTCCCTAAGAGTGTGGGATTAATCTGGATGTGGGTTCCCTGAACAACGGTGTCAAGAACTCCGGTAGAGGAATACTCACCGCGAACACGGTTAGCATAGAAGAGCTTCCCCAGAAATGGATAGGCTCGAGGGGACTCGCTCTGGAGAAGAAAAAAAGATCGGCCAAGTGGGTAGCAGATAAGATGTCAGAAAGTCTCTCAGTAGTAAAGGCAGGAAAAGCAATGTATCACTCCCTAAGAAGTTTGATCCCTAAGAGAGAGTGATATTTTGCCAAGCAAAGATCATCTCGGCAAATTGGAATAAGGGGATCAGTAGGGGGCACTACGGGAGACTCTTCTGCAGAACTCGAAGCAGAAGCAGACAGATGGGGAGCGTCAACAGTAGGCTCATTGATGGTAATACCAATGTGCTTCCGCTGACTCTTGATCAGGGGCTGAGCGTCGAAAGAAGACGCTGAAGGAGAATACCCCTGTGAAGCAGAGTGAGAGGGAGATTCGGCATGTTTGGTACGGGCTTTGTAGGGCTTCTTGTTCTTGGCTATAGGTTTCCTAGGAGCCCTAGGATTCTTAGAACCCATGATCTTCCCCTTACCCTTGGTCTTGGGTGCCATGGAGTCAGTTAATCGAAAGAGAGAGAAACGACAGGCGATGAAACCGAAAGACAATAATCGTACGAGAGACTCGAGAAAGAAAGACAAACCAAGTCAAGAAGACACGAAGATGCAACGACGAAACAATCGACTTGCGGGGAGGAGGAGATCGACGGCGACGGCTGAGGAAAAGAGCGGGAAGTCGATGAGGTTCAATCGGAGGAAAGAGAAACGTCGTGGGGAAAAGAACCGTCTCGAAGTATATATGAAAGAGGGAATAAATCTGGGCCGTTGGATCAAAGAATCGACGGCTCAGATTGAAACAGCGAACCGTCATAATAGTGGACAGTCGAATGATGAACAAAAGTCAGTCGACTGGATGAAGTGATAAGAATTAATCTCAGGAAGACAGACAGTCGACTGTTGGGTAACATACAGTTGCCTGTCCGAGGGATAATCAACTGAACTTAACACAGCAGTCGACTGACCGAGAATCAATAAACTTCATCAAAAATACAGAGAGCTCTGTAGAAAAATTGACAGAGAGAACAGTCGCCTGGTGACTAAAATTCAGTCGCCTGTTAAAATAACAGTCGACTGGAAAACAGTCATCAGTCGGCTGTGCGAAAGATACAGATTCTCAGACTGAGGAGATAGAGTAGGGCAGTCGATTGTCGAAGGAAAGACAGTCGTCTGTCCTGGTCCAAAAATGCACAGTGAGATAAAAATCCAAAGGATATGAATACTCACCCTATGACCTATACTCTAATCACAAACTCATCATAAAAACAATGTAATATGATAAATCAATTGTAACATACATCTCCAAAAACAATCTCAAAGAAATCACGAAATCACATAAATCAAAATTGCCTTTCTTAAACACATATATAGCATATATCAAAAGAAGAACGGCAACATGATGAAATGAGCTCAAAAGGTGTTATAACATGTAAGTTGAGCTCCTAGATTTCAGATTCACCCATAATTCCTAATTCTCCACGCAACCTCATAAATGAATCTTCTTTAAGAGGTTTTGTGAAGATGTCGGTAATTTGTTTTTGGGTTTCAATGTACTCTAAGATGATGTCCTTCTTAGCTACATGATCATTTATAAAATGATGTCTCATATCTATGTGTTTGGTACGGGAGTGGTGTACCGGATTCTTAGAAAGACATATGGCACTTTGGTTATCAACCATGATCTGGCAAGTATCACAATTGACACCATAGTCCATAAGAGTGTGTCTCATCCAAAGAACTTGTGCACATGCAAGACCCACGGCAATATATTCGGCTTCAGTCGTGGACAATGACACAGAATTCTGTTTCTTAGAAAACCAAGAAACTAAGGAATTTCCTAGAAAATGGCAAGTGCCACTAGTACTTTTCCTGTCGGACTTGCATCCGGCAAAGTCGGCATCACTATATGAGATTAACTCATATGTGCTAGATTTAGGGTAAAGTAACTCATAATCTAGAGACTGATTGAGATAACGAAATATTCGTTTAACCGCAATCAAGTGTGACTCCTTAGGTCTAGCTTGATATCTAGTACACAAGCATACGGAAAACATAATATCGGGCCTACTAGAGGTTAAGTAAAGTAAGCTACCGATCATACCTCGATAAAGACGAACATCTACATCTTTTCCGCTCTCATCCTTGTGTAGATGGGTAGTAGTACTCATGGGAGTCCTTTTGCTTGAAGACGATTCCATCCCGAATCGCTTAATAAGCTCTCCTGTGTACTTTGTCTGATGTATGAAGGATCCATTCTCCATTTGTTGAATTTGCAGTCCAAGGAAATACGTGAGCTCTCCCATGTGGCTCATCTCGAATTCATCCTTCATAGACTTAGAAAATTCTTGACAAAGATTAAAGTTAGTAGAACCAAAAATTATATCGTCTACGTAAACTTGAATCAAGAGAATGTCATTTTCATAATCTTTAATGAAGAGTGTAGAATCAACTTCTCCCATTTTAAAACCTAAATTCAAAAGACAGGTCTTAAGTCGATCATACCAAGCTCTAGGAGCTTGTCTCAACCCATACAATGCTTCTTAAGTTTGAAAACATGGTTTGGAAATTTTTTATGAATAAAACCGGGAGGTTGAGAAACATAAACTTATTCATTGACAATCTCATTTAAAAATGAACTTTTAACATCCATTTGAAATAGTTTAAAATTCTTATGGGATGCAAAAGATAAAAGTAATATAATAGCTTCTAATTTAGCTACGGGGGCAAAAGATTCTTCGAAATCAATACCTTCCTCTTGCCGGTAGCCTTGAGCTACTAACCTTGCTTTGTTCCTTGTGATTACCTCGTTCTCATCCGTCTTGTTCTTGAAGATCCATTTGGTCCCAATAACTTGTTGGATCTGGATCCTAGCCTAGAGGGGGGTGAATAGGCTAATAAAAAATTCTCGTGCAACTCACGAGAAATCACACACAGTTAAAAGCACAACCAGAGTAATGAAAAGCAGACACAGAGTACACAACAGATTTACCCTGGTTCGGTCGTCCCAACGACCTACTCCATCCCCCAAAGCAGAACTAGTATTGAATAGCGCAATAGGTACAAAACCACAAGTTAGAGCATGCTCAGAGCACCCTCTACGTCTCTACACTCGCCAGGCTCTCAGTACCCCACACACAGTGTTTCCTCTCACTATCAATCCTAGCAAAGCTTTCTACCAGCTAGTCCCAAACTAGCTGGGTCCCACTTGTCTAGCCACAACTAGACAAGTCCCAAAATAGTCACAAAATATAGGTAATAGTTTCCCCTACAGAGAACGGTACACTAAGACACAAATAAAAGAGTTTAAGGGTTTAGAAATGCTCAGTTTGTGTCCGTATAGGCGTCTCTGTCAATCAGCACGTCGTCAGCTCCAATCTGACACAAACGGTGTCTCAATCCGACTCATGGATGTCAAGTTATGCACTGGTCTGTGCGTAAAGCAATTACAGTTCAATCCTCAATAAACTGGGCGGCTGTGCGCTTAGCAGCTCCTTTAGAAATAAGCAGTCGATGCACAAAGTAAAGCAGTTCAAAGCTTAAATGGATGCGGTCGGTTCGCACAACAAGCTCCTTTAATTCCCAGGCCACGTCAGCACAATCTGAATCGGGGCTTCGTTTTTGATTTTGCTCGTATGGAGTAATCCCCGCCGTCGATTTGTTTTGATGTGCGATCTCACCCGTCCGCTCGATTTATTGCATGCAGCAACGAAGGCAACGGCGATGGCGATGAGAGCTCCGGTGGCGGTGTTTCGTGCAGCAGCGGCGAGAACTTCAACGCGGATAGCGACGGCGAAGTCTCCTTCTTCTTCTCCTTCTTCGTGTGCTCGACGGAGGTGTTCGTTCAGCTGCTCCGAGCGACGGCGAGCCCATAGCAGCACTTAACGGTGATCTCCGCAGCGTCGACTTCAATCGCTTCTTCAAGCGGCGACGGTCTTCGTTCGACTGCGGTGGCAACAGCTTCTAACGGCGGCGGACTTCGGCGTTCTCCGGTGTGATGGGTCGACGGCGAGGATGTCTTCGTGCAGCGGCGACGTCTCCATTGTGCAATGATCTTCTCCGGCGACCCAGATCACCGGTGGTGCTTCGCTCAATGATGACAGCTTCTTCTACGACGGTCTTGGGTTCGACAACGAACAGTGGGCAGCAGCGATCTTCAACGGCGAGATCGTCGATGGCGTAGGCTCCTTCGAGGAACAGCAACAGCTTCTTCAACAACCCGTTCAGCTTCGTCGTGTGGACTTCGTCGTCGATGGCAAGGAGCAGATGGCGGCAGCGACTTCTTCTTCTCGTGTGGTGATGAGAGCTCCTTCGTCAGCGACTCAATGGCGGCAGCAACGGCGGCCCTCTTCAATGGCGTAATGCTACGACGGCGACGAGATCACGAGGACCACCACAACTCAGACGACTCTTCTTCGATTTGCTTGATCGCTTCTACACGGCGGCAGCTGTCTTCAGATGGATCGGTGAACGTCCTCGTTGAAGATGACGGCGGATGTTTGAAGAAATGTATCGTTGCAGCGTAAGGATGGGTATTTTGCTCAGGGCCACTTTCTGATGCTAGGTTTTTAGATATGAGCTCCTAGAAAAGGACTCTACATGAAGCTTTGGAGATTGCAGTTTTAATGATGTGGGCTTGGGAATTTGATGCTTAAAAAATGAGCCTTTTATTTTGCCGTAAGCACCCCCTCCTATATTCTTGTAGCCCTCTCTTTTAAAATATTTGTATTGCCGTATGTGAAATATTTTTTGGTTGCCACCACCTTTCCTTCAACCCTATGAAAGGGTATTTATAGGGCTAGGGTTTGAAACAAGTAGTTGGATAATGTGGAATCCCTAAGATATAGGAAACTTGTATTTTGATTGGGATTTTGCATTGGAGAAGGATATGAATTTGGAATTTGTATTTTTCTGGGAATTGGTCTTGACTAAGGAGTTTGAATGACCATGTGATTTGATTTTCAATTTGAATTGGACATGGAAAATCTTTGCAAATCTTGTTAATAGATTTTCATATCTCCACACATTGACCAAGTCAAACTTTGCTCTCTATTGACCAAGTCAAACTTCTTTGTGCACACACACTCCCTTTCTCCCAATATGCTATACGAATAGCAATTCCGCCAAATAGTGAAAGTATATTGTTTCGCCAAGCCTGAAACACACTAGCACACACATTAGATATCACGACACGTTTGTCATCATCAAACAAAGAGATCCTAGATCGTTGCGTCCAACATAACTTGGTGACCACTTGGAAGAGGAACGAGCTCTCAAACTTCATTTCTCTCAAATTGCATTAGTTCTTCTTCCATTACCACTATCCAAGAGCTATCCTCACAAGCTTCTTGGATGTTCTTTGGCTCAATGGTAGAGACAAATGTGCAATGAGAGAATTCTTCAATTCTCGACCTCGTTCGAACACCCACACCAATATCTCCAATTATTTGGTTATGGGGATGGTTGCAAATGGTCTGATAAGCTTTGGGTATTCCTGCATCACTATGAACATCTTCAACAATTTCGTTAGTAGTGTTAGTATCAATAATCGAATCATTAAGCTTAACATTACTAAGAGGATCACACAAAACATCTACATTATCATCATCAACACGAGAAAAATCAAAATCTTCATTAAATGATACGTGTAGTGATTCCTCAATCATTGAAGAAGTTTTATTGTATATCCGGTAGGCTTTGCTACCTGTGGAATATCCAACAAAAATTCCTTCATCAGATCTTGACTCAAATTTATCTAGATTACCTAAAGTGTTCTTGATAAAACATTTTGAACCAAAAACACGAAAATATTTTACTAGAGGCTTTTTGTCATAAAACAATTCAAAACAAGTTTTGTTCGTTCGGTGTCTCACTAGGATCCTATTGAGCGCATAACATGCCGTGTGCACCGCCTCTACCCAAAATTGTAGTCCAAGATGACTATCATGGAGCATAGTGCGTGCACACTCAATAAGAGTCATATTCTTTCTCTCTACAACACCATTTTGTGGTGGTGCTCGAGGGAAGGAAAAGTTATGAGTTATCCCGGTGTCATCACAAAACTTAGTAAAAGATTCATTTTCAAATTCTCCTCCATGATCACTACGGATAGTGATAATGGTGGATCGTAAGAGATTCTGAATCTTCTTTGCAAATTTGGTAAACTCTTCATAAGCTTCATTCTTATTAGTTAAGAATGAAACCCAAGTAAATCTAGAAAGTCGTCAACGACAACTAATCCGTAATGAGCATTGCCTAAAGAAGCGGTTCTAGTTAGCCCAAACAAATCTAGATGAAGAAGTTTAAGGGGCCTCTTAGAAGTAATCACTTCTTTAAGCTTAAAGGAAGATTTACTAAGTTTACCTCTTTGACAAGAATCACAAAAGTTTTTCTTATTAAAAGCAATTTTAGGAAAACCTTTGACTAGATCATGCTTAGCTAACTTATATAAGTGCTTAAAGTGAACATGACCAAAACAGTGATGCCATAATAGTTGTTCACTTGTGTTAGCAACTAAGAAATGTTCTACGGTTTTAGGCAAGCTCAAATAATAAATATTTTTACGCCTAATACCGGAAAATGAAACATTTGAATCACAATCAACAATTGTACACAATCCTTCTCCAAAGTTAACCTTGTAACCTTTGTCACAAAGTTGACTAATGGAAATGAGATTGTGACACAAACCACTAACTAGAAATACATTAGTAATTAAGGGTTTTGAAGGATTACCAACGATACCTACTCCAATGATGGTTCCCTTTTGATTACCTCCAAAAGTGACCATTGCACCATCCTTTATGCTAATCACTTCGGAGAGCAAAGAGGGATCTCCCGTCATATGTTTGGAGCAACCACTATCGAGAATCCATCCTTTCCCTTTAGAGCTAATATGACTTTTATTGCTCTTCATCTTTCTCTTGTGTACCTATATAATATACCATAAGCTCATGGTACCCAATGTGTGTTGGGTCCAAGGGGATTAGCCCATTGGAAGCCAAGTCCAAGTGGACTTCCTCTTCCCAACATAATTACTATTCCTAATAACATCATGAAAATAGGAATCAACAAAAGCATTCCTATCATTTAGGCTAGTGTTCTTAGGACCCAAATGGTGTATGTTTTGGGAGTCCTTTTCCTAGTTGCATGCATACTTGTTGAATTTCTATGTGGTGCATGCTTCTTAGGAACATGGTTTCTAGCATAAACATGAGGTGGTGGATATGCATATGACATACGAGAGTGATATGTATGTTTGGGAACATGCATGTTGTATGAAGCATATGGGTTATGCATGACATGCTGAGGATGTGCATACATGTAAGAATGATGTGTATGAACATATTGGTGTATAGGAGCACGTATATAAGAATTTCTCATGTGTGGATTTGTACGTGTCCGTGGGTGTGGAGTATAAAAAGTTTCATGATTATCCACTTGTGAAGTAGGAGGTTTCCTACGTGGATGAGTGTTAGTGTACATGTAAGCATGGCCTTGCTTTTGGTTTCCACCCTTAATGGGTTTCTTGCCAAAAGGAAGAGAAGGTGAAGTGGTGACTTTCTTGGTAGGTTTGTTACCTATAGTGTATTTGACACCACTTGTGGATGCACCGGAGGAAGGCCTCACAAAATCTATAGTGACACCACTATAGGAGGTGCGAGCATTGGATGCATTCGCATTCATAAACCCAAGACCAACACGATGTGTGGCCAGAATTGGTTTGCAAGCAAATCATCCAATTGTCCTTTTCCCTTATTGAATCTCACAATACGGGAGGACATGAGCTCATATTTCTCATTTAGAGAAGAAATGTTGGTATCAAAGGTGGACACCCGTGCTTTGAGCTCGTGCACTTGGGTTTTAAGAGAATCATTCTCTAGACCCAATTGTGTGTGTCGTGTAATTAGATCACTATTATCCTTAGGATGTGTTTGATCTAGTTGAGATTTGAGGTTATTCACCTCATCTCTTAAAGTGATATTTTGAGAAGCTAAATTTGCTTTCTCAAGAGTTAAAGTATCAACAATGGTGTCATTGTTGATAATACATGGAATGGATGACTTGCTAACATTTGATTTCTTTAAGCTAGTATATCTAATCATTAAAGGTTGATATTTAGCAAATAATTCTTCATTTGCAATACGAAGTTCATCTATTGTTACCTCGGTATCATCCGTGTCTGCGTCACTCTCATCTGAGAGTGGATCTTCTCGTTCCATGAAACACATGTGGGCGCTCTCACCCTTCTCATCCTCGGAATCACTTGATGATTCTTCACATGAGTCATCAAATGTACCTACGAGTCCTTTCTTCTTGTCTCTCTTGTTCTTGTCGGACTTGTGTTACTTCGGAGCCTTCCACTTCTCTTTGTTTCTTAGCATTGGGCAATCTCTCTTGATGTGCCCTGGCTTATTACACTTAAAGCAAAGAGAGAAAGTAGCATTAGTAGACTCAAAATGTTTGTTTAAGGAAAATTTACCTTTGCGAAAGAAGCGTTGGAACTTCTTTGCCATTTGGGCCATTTCACCCAAATCCATCTCATCTTCCGAATCTTCGCTATCGGAGGATAATGAATTGGCGTTGAATGCCAAAGCTTTCTTCTTGGCCTCTGAGGGATTCATCATAGCTCGAATCTTTAATTGGTTCTCCCGTCTTACTTCGTAAGATATGCGAGTCCTGGTAAGATTCACAACTGTGTAATTCTTCAAATCATTGACCTCCTCGATGGAGATCGCTCTTCTTTCCCATTTGGATGTCATTCACATGATGATCTTCCTTACCTTATCAGGTTCGGTGTATATTTGGCCAAGGGCTTCCAATTCATTGATGATGTCGGTAAAACGTTCGTACATCGATGCAATGCTCTCATTTTCCTGCATATGAAACAAATCGAAGTTTTGTACGGCAATAAAGAACTTTGAAAGTTTACCTTGTTCGTTCCATCATGGTTAACGATGAGATGGTTTCAAATTTGATATGCACTCTTACATGTACATATCTTGTTGAACTCATTCGGGTCCAACACACAATGAAGAGCGTTCATTGCTTTTGCGTTGTTGACTTCGACGGACTTCTCGGAAGACGTCCATTTTTTGAAATCCTCTTCGGTGGGCTCGACGTATTCCTTGTGGAGGGTTCTCCAAAGTGAAGCGCTCCTTAGGAACCTCTTCATCCTACATTTCCAATAGCCAGAGTTAGTGCCATTGAAGCGCGGAGGACGCACCGTTGATTGACCTTCGCAAAGTGTGGACGCTCCATCACGGTCGTGATTGTTGTACGAAGTCGGCGGAGGAACGTTGTTGTTGTTGGATGCCATAGCTATAACCTTGCGCTTTGATACCAATTGTAAGGATCCTGGCTATGGAGAAAACACTAGAAGGGGGTTGAATAGTGTTTAAGCAATTTAAAACATTAGTTACACCAAATTAAAATACTAACCAACAATATAGTGCGGAATTAAAATTAAACCCAAATAAGAAACAAATGCAAACACAATTATGTTTCTAGGGTTCGGATTACCCAAGTCACTCCCGACTTGTTCTCGGTAATCCTACGTCCCTTCCACCCGAATACCTCCGGATACTCAAGTCAGAACCCTAACTTGAGGTTTCCTTAAAACCCCACTTGTAGC
This sequence comes from Scilla litardierei, assembly GCA_030789695.1. NCBI lineage: Eukaryota > Viridiplantae > Streptophyta > Magnoliopsida > Asparagales > Asparagaceae > Scilla > Scilla litardierei. The sequence goes on along the minus strand of CM061133.1, from coordinate 288,691,992 downwards.
AACCCTACAAGTGAAATCGAATACAATCGATGTCCTTGACTCCCACAACTTGGGAGCACGCAAACCACTCTCACAACCCGAGAGCAAATTCAATTTACAAAAGTAATGAAATATGAAAGCAACACTTACAATCACCTATGCCTTGAAGTAGAACTTGAAGGAGAAGTGTGATGTGTGTTGAAGACTCTCTTGAAGAGAGGAAAAAGCCTTTTCTCTTGACTGCACCAAATACCTAGAGGATCACTCTTTGGTTCTAGGTTGGAGAGCAAAAGATCAAAGATTGGAATTCTTAGGGCTTTGGATTTGACAGCTTTAAACTTTGAAATGAAAGCTTGAGAGAAAACTTGTAAGAATTGGTAACCTCTCAATGGAACAGTAGAAGCCCCATTTATAGGTTTCTCAAATCCACAAAACAGTTTAGGCAAAAACCCCTTTGGAATCCGTGAGAAAAATCTCAACGGATAGAAACTGAACTCACAACAGTCGACTGTTGAAGAAACCTCAGTCGACTGTTGCACAGTCGGCAAGGGTAGGTAAGAATTCATAACGGTAACTTACCATGTGGACAGTCGACTGATGAAGCAAAGACAGACGACTGTTGAACCAGCAGGTGACTATAATTACTTCAACAGGCGACTGGCCGAAAGACTGGTAAGTTGAAGAAATCTGGAAATCTTGTAAGATAACAGGACAGACGACTGAAGAGGATAGTACAGTCGACTATTAATTAGAACAAGCGACTGTAAATCCTTATACAGACGACTGTCAAATACCCTGAGAATTTCCAGAGAGCTGAGTCAATAAATTGGCTCACAGACAGACGACTGTTACAGAATACACAGTCGACTGATCCAAGGGACAGTCGACTGTATATTCAACATTAGTCGACTGGCCGTAAAAGTCAGATCAACAAAGTTTGAGCAAAGGATAGACAGGTGACTGATTTACCAAACACAGTCGACTGTCACTAGGACATGCGCCTGTGAATCGTTCATCAGTTGTCTGTGCGAATTAAGACAGAAAAGCCCAAAACTAGATTGTAACATTTTGTGCATAACAGGCGACTGTAGAACAAATTACAATCGACTGTTTTTGAGACAGACGACTGTAAAACGTTCAGCAATCGGCTGTTATAAACAATCCAAGCACAATCACAAAGAAATGAATTGGGGTCTAAGGACAATTGATCTAATGATGTCCTAAGACTGAAATAAAGATGTGTGTGAGTGCTCCATCAAAGTTCTACTTCTAAGCTACATACTAGAAGAGATAAAAGAAATTTACATTCACGAATTCTCTTTTCTATCTATCGCATGAGCTTGAAGTCTTCAAGGAGCTTCAATCAACATCTACAGTCACCCAATCCATTTTCATTTGCCTTCAATGAACTTTGAGAGTCATCCATTGCTAGTAGATCTTTATAAATAGCTTAGGCAATGGATTAACTGCAAAATAGGGGATTAGTCACAAGTATTTTTGTTTTCTCATCATTAACACCAAGTAGGGAGAGGTCCAATACTCAACAGTTAATTTACACTTTAAAACTTGTGTACCCACATGCAAGGTTTCAGTTGTAGCAATTGTATCAAGCATATACAGATTATCATTCTCAGACAAATAACCAGAACCAATAAAAATGGAATTGTGAGACAAACTGAATTTTCCATTCGCAAAAGAACAACAATAACCAGATTTGTCCAATGCAAAAATAGAAATAAGGTTTCGTCTAAACGACGGTACAATAAATATCTCAAACAAATCCAAATGGTTTCCAGTTCTTAAAGATAATCTGAAATCCCCAATTGCAACAACCCTCGCCTTCTTGCCATCGCCCACAAAGATGAATCTTTCAGCATCATTTGGCTTTCGACAGTTCAGGCAGCCCTGCATAGACACACTGATGTTAGTAGTTGCACCAGAGTCTAAGCACCAAGTTTCTATGGGCACAGAAGTTAAATTAACTTCTGAACAAACCAAATTGAGAAGGGTACCTTTCTTAGCACGCCAGGCGTGGTAATTAGTGCATTGCTTCTTCACATGCCCTTCAGCACCACAAAAGAAACAACTATCTTTCTTGACAGCCTTTACAAGCTTCTTTTATTGTTTCTTAGGTGGGGTTGTAACTGCAACTTCCTTTCCCTTTTTCCTTTTATTGTGTTTAGGGGCAAAGGCAACATTTGCACTTTCAGCCTTATCCTGCTTAAGTCTGTCCTCTTCCTGTAAATAGTGCGAGATGAGCTCATTCAGAGACCAAGTCTCTTTCTGGCAGTTATAGCTCACCTTAAAATGATTGTATTGTGCAGGAAGGGATATTAAAACCAAATGCACAAGCAGGTCCTCAGAGAGGTCAAGCTTAAGTGCTTTCAACCTTGAAGCAAGATGGGACTGTTCCAGAATATATTCCCTTATGTTGCCTTTCCCTTTGTACTTCATTGAGATCAGGCTTGTCAGAATCGTACCAATTTCTGTCTTTTCTTTTCTGACAAACCTTTTCTCAATATTTGCAAGGAAACCTTTAGCTGTCGTGATCGAATCAAACATAAAGCCCCGAAAGGCTTCAGGGATGGCTCTCTTCATGATCATGACACACATGCGATTAGACTTTTCCCACTTTTCAAACTCCCTCTTTTCCTAAGAGGTACTCGTTTCCGTAGTAAGTGGGGGACAGTCAGTTCTAATCGCAAGGTCCAGATCCAATATCCCAAGAACTATGAGTAAGTTCTCTTTCCATGTTTTGAAATTCGAGCCATTAAGCACCGGAATTGAGTTTAAGCTAGCAGTAATATTTGCGGGACTAGCAGCTGAAAACAGGACAATAAACATAGACAAACATGCTAACATAAGTATTAATTTGTGAAGCAAAATTGTAAATTCAAAATTGCATGTTCCCATCTCAAGATATCCCCAACTAGCTTAACATTTATCTTTGGATAATCTATTAACTAGCAAATGATATCTTGTCACAGCAATCAAATAAAGACAATAATTAACATGCCAAGATTAAAACTTCCTTTGGGCCGAATTAAAATTGCATGCATAAGTCTCAACAAGAATCACTTATTTATTGCTACAGGTGTGGATAAATTAGCATAGAACGGTAATCTGCCTTTGGGCCGATATAGCATTCATGAATAAAATATGCACACAAAATTCCTTTTGTATTTAAGAAATGAAATGATGCAAACAACAGAGCCCACTTTGGCGGGATGATGAGTATACCAAGTCACTCCAAAAATACATACAGCAAAATTTGATTTTATCATAGCACAATTAATACCAAATTTCTTAATCAAGGAGAAATATAGATGAAAAACTTTAATTTACTCCTATGATCCAATTAAAATTTATTTAGGCAACTAATCATACTGTGTATGTATTTAATCCGTTTACATTCCGAAATAATAACAATTTTTAATAGTGGAACCCACTTGGTGGAATTTTACAAAAATTATAATTATTTCGAAATGTATATATATATCTGAATTTTTCCCTAAAGAATTAAAAATCGGAATGAACTTAATTTTTAACGCACAAATAAACTGAATGAGGAAATATACACAAGATGTCCTTTTATTTCCTCTAATTATTAGTGCATTAACATATCTAAAATAGGGCTTCAAAAGAAATTAATTGTAGTCCTAAAATAGGGTTCAATTATTCCAAAATATTCAATTGAAGCCCAAAATTATGTAATGGCCAAAACAGGCCCAAAATTGAAGCCCATATACTGAAAATTAAAAATTATTTTGAAAAATAATCTGTTTGGACCCAATTTGGCCCAAATTCTGCTAGGGTTGGAAACCCTAGCAGAAATTTTGGCCCATCCAGGGGCCGGTCGCCGCCGGCCCCTTTCCCTCAGATCCGGCGCCGGCAGGGGGGCTGGCGCCGCCCCTTTCTCGTACATCGCAGGCGCCTGAGGGCGCCTGCCGCTCTTGCGAAGGGTAGGGGCGGCGGAGCGCCGCCCCCCTTTTGGGCCTTCGGGTCCTAATGGGGCGACGGTTCACCGCCCCTTTCAGTGAACAAACCCCGACGGGGCAGCGGATGAGTCCCCCCTTGTTCCTGTTCGACTGCGGCAGACCCCCCCACCTTCGGGGGGTGCTCTACCAGCGACGGGGGAAAGGGCACCCCCGTCGCCGGAAATCGTTGTTGGCGACGGCGCGAGGCCACCCCCCTTTGAAACCCTAAGGGGGCGGCGGTGTCGCCCCCTTTTGTCGGAGACCTAACGGGGGGGACGGCAGAGCCCCCCCCCAAACCCCTTTTTTGACAGGGGCGGCTGAGTCGCCCCTTGCCGTCCCGCGTCGGCACCGGCGATCTCTTGACGGGGACGGCAGAGCCGCCCCCTCTGATGCCGTGTCGGGCAGCGGCCGGCGGGCCGCCCCCAATCTAGGGTTTGTAAAAACAATTTTTTTTTGGAAAAATTAAACAAAAACCAAATTTTTGCACAAATCCGAATATAAAACAAATTAAAAATCGGGGTTTTATCAGATCTACTACGAGCAGGCAAAAATTTAAGATCCACAGCATGCAGGCTCTAATACCACTTGTAGAAACTAAAGATCTAGACATGCGTTCTAGCCAAACAACACCGATCTAGATATATAACATGCGGAACCTTAAATCATTACATACTCTGATTTAGCGGAAGCGTACCTGAGTCCATCAACTAATAATCTGAAAGAGATCCTGACGATAACGCAACGGACGATCTTCCAGAATAGCACGAATCAACCGTTGGAGAATCCCTTTAGCATTCTCCCGGTTTCTCTCCTAGCGACGGGACGTAGAAAAGACGGATCAACTTTGTTCGTGTATTCCGGGGACCATGACCGCAAGTATTTATAGGCTAGCCTCCATAGCTCTAGAGTTTCCAACTCGGCCCATCAACGAGTTGAAGCCCAATAGTCTCTACACATAAAGGCCCCACAACCCGTTTAACTCATTTAGCCCATTTAATTAATTAAAGCCAGATCACTAATATATTGGGCTTAATATGACCGCGTAGCACTTATATAATTATTTACCGCATATTAGCACAACGTTGGATTAAGATCCAACTTAGTTGGATAAGTTCCAACACACCAAGAATTGGATGGAACCAATATAAATCTTTGGAGTCAGGTGCACATATTGATATTTCTTTTTAAATAGTAGTTCACATGATAAGATTTGAGTCTAGATTATTTTGCTACCATCAAAGATTGCATCAAAGATTCCAGGGACGATGAAGGGGAGATAACCATGCCCATTAAATTAATCTGTACTAATACAATCCCCACCATAAAAAGTAAATAATTAAACCGGGCCTACAAGCAACAGCTCAAATCAAAATTCTTGGCACCGAGTGGACCAAAACATCGATCAAATGGTCAAAAGACAGCTGCCTAGATGCTGACTTATCAAATCTAATGGTCATAGCTTATTTTAATCACCAACTCGTTTTCATTATTGAACTCCAATAAACTCGCCTGTAACTTGATTGAACCTAAAAGTTCCTGGTTGTTGGTCTTCGGGACTGCCGTCGTCACTGGTTCGCGCGTGAATGGGACGGGTCGCGTCAATTGGTCAAGAATGGGTGGCCTTGAGAGAGCCTCTCGCAGCTGTCTTTCCTACGTGAGAGGTCGAGGCCTTGTGGTCGGTTCGGCCCATAAAATTGACGTGACTGATACCGCCACAGTTGAGCAATGGCGACACATAGCTAATTACGTACGCTGTTGCTTAATATGGCTGTTTGAGTCCCTCGCTCACGTTGATCACCTCACCTCAAATTAACACTGGCGGAGTGCAGATTTAAGCGATTTCGAACGGAAATTCATGGCATATATCTCTTGAAATTTATTAATTCAGATTTGAACGGCAACTTGATGTATTGTGAAAAAACAAAATGCAGTTTGGGAGGTTATATTAAAAGAGAAATATTGTACTATTGTGAAGGAGAAACATGTTTGGAGAAGGTTAACCATAGCAATAGCTCATGGTCCCATTTTATTATATCAGCATGTTAAGGAGGGGAGACCAATGGTCTCTAGTATACCAAAGGTCCACCACACTACCATGTAGTGGGGTGTTTATGGTGGATAAATGAGGTGGAGAGACCGTAAGTATCCCCCAATCATAACACTCCCCCTTTATCCATCCATTACCTTGGACTTAGCATATGAATACTTCAGGATTCATAATGTTAAATGGGTGGATACTTCTGGATCCAGAGTAAACGTGTTTGCCTCGTTAAAACCTTCGCTGTGGAAAACCTAGTGGGAAAAACCAACAGTCTTAATGAAAAAGAGTACAACCCACAGGTTACTCGCCCTGATCCGTACAAGCTACAGTCTTGTAGGTCTCTCAGCTATTTCACCCCAATGGATACTTCTGGATCCAGAGTCAATGTGGTTACATCGTTAAAACCTTGACAATGGAAAACCATGTGGGAAAAACCACTAGCTAAGAAAAAAAGAACAACTCTACAGTTGACTCCCCCTTATCTGATCTACAACCTTCCGAAAGCAAATGTAAAGTACAAACATCACTCATCTATACAAGTTTCACTTGTGTTACGACCTGAAGATCGTGATAGTCTGACCTTCCGTCCTAGGCCACCGAAATACCCCGCCAGCTCGCCCCTCCCTCCTGGAGGGTGGCCGACCCAGCGACAGGGCATTCCACGCTCTAGCTTCAGAGGCCTACATGGCGCCTGCCGATCCTAGAGTCCGACACGACCGGAAGAAGGGCGCACTCCGCCTCGATCGTCGATAAGGGCGCTCCCCACCACGGTCACAGCAGGACGCACACCCGTCCTTTCCCCAATTCACCGGGAACAGCACGCTAGGCATAAGTCGGGACCGCCCGTCCTTAATCCGGGGCGGCTCGGCGGTCCGCCGCTAGCCCCGCCCCTCGGAGGCGCTCCGACGACTCTTTGGCACACCGGTCGTGACAAACAACCTAGTACAAGGACGCTACTGACACTATCGCCGCCCGACCATCTAACAAAGCACCCTCTGGCCGATGCGCCCCCTGACACTTAATGCTTTCAGCCCTGACACCCTGACAAAAGCGCCCCTGGCCGTTGCGCCGTCTGACAAAAGCGTGGCTGACACCCTTGATCCTGACATCCTCGTCCGAAGCTTCCGCTGACAGCAGGGCCAGCTCAGCACGCCAAGTCAGCATACCAGGTCAGCCCCACCTAACCGCCTCCACCAGGTATAAATACCCCTTCGCCTCCAACGGGAAAGGGGTTGGCTAATTCACTCTAAATCTTATTACTTACATACAAGAGCAAAGGTCTCCCATATCTTTGTATCCACCATTCATAGCTCGTCACTTATGGTCGACTCACCCGCAGTCCGACCTGCGTGCCTAGCCCCCGCATTAAGTCCTATTACTAACTTAGGCATAAGAGAGGCTAAGGGTTGGACCGCAACCCGGCCTTTCTGACGAGTTGCTCTTTGCGCAGGTTAGCTCGTCACCAGTGGTCGTGCTCATCCTTGCCCCAAGCAGCTCGGCCCTTCTATTGCATCCATCCGGATTCGATACCGTGGTCACCCTTCGCAACGGGTTTATCCTCATCACCCCACTAATCACCTGTTAAATAGCATACCCTAATTCCGTCAGCAACATAACCATCGTGCCATTGGTTCCCCATAATACAAATTCATTGTAAGCTGGTTTTACCCCGCAACAATTGGCGCCATCTGTGGGAACGAAGGGTCACACCCATGTCAGATCCCATACCAATCAACCGAAATCCTGACCACGGCAAGGATCCCGTTGACCAAAAATCGCACTCTCAACCAATGACTCCAGTGACTAACCCACCTCCTGAGGTGGAGGTCGAGACAGTCCAGTCCTCGGCCCGGGCGGTACAAGAGAGCTTAGAAGCCTTCGCCAAGATGATGGCGGGATTCACAGCGGCCCGGACCAAAGCGCCTCCCGGCCCCTCTGAGCCCCCCGAACGTGAGGCGAAACCTTCACCCTCAGTTCGACGAATAAGTAGGGGACAAAGTGCTCGCCGACGAGATAGCGGCCCAGCAAAGGCTCTTGGAGGAAGAGATGGAAGTCGCACGGCTGCGAAGGCACCAGGAGGAGGCAACTACTGCACAGAGGCAACTAGACGAAGCGGCCGAGGCTGCCTGGCGAGCCCTCCTCGACGAAGAGGCCGCCCGTCGCCAGCTCCGCTTCATTATTGCGGAGTACGAAAGGCTCCGGCGGGAGAATGAGGAGAACCGGGAGATCACGGAGGTGTCAACAGCAGGCTGACGACACATGAACGAGCACATCCCTCCGTTTGCCAGGTCCCCACCTCAGGGGCGGAGTCCCCCCGTCGGCGTCTCTCCCCGGATCGTCTCGACGAGGAAGTCGTTCGTCAACAACTCTGATTCCTCACCGCAGAGCGCGAGAGGCTCCTGAGAGAGAATCAGGATCAGAGGGAGATTCCGGAGGCAATGGCTTTGGGCCGGCGATACTGGACCGCCCGTAGTCAGTCACCCACCGGATCCCCCCTGCACGGAAAGAGTCCTCCCCGGCAACCACTTTGCCCCTCTCCAGGACATGATGACCGTCGGCAGCCAAGGCAGGACAGGAGTCAAACCCCGAAGTGGCGAAGAGGGTGCGCGTCGGAGCGCCCCGCTTACCCTGAGGAGGCCACGTCGCTGGCACGATGGATAACCTCGGCCCCAAGGCCCACGAGGTTCAAGGCACCCCACCTGGCCATGTACAACAGAAAGGGTGACCCCCTCTCGCACATGCAACAATACAGAGGGGCGATGGAGGCACATGATGTGGATGACGTGTTCCTGTGCCGGCTTTTCTCACATAGCCTGCGGGACACGGCGCCGGAGTGGTACTATGGCTTGTCGGCGAGATCCATCGAGAGCTTCGGCGAATTATCCCGCAAGTTCTTCCAGGAGTTCCGGGCCGGACGCACAAAGAAGAAGCATTTGGACTACCTCAGCACGATAGTCCAAGGAGAAGGAGAGACGACTGGGAAGTACCTGCGCCGCTTTCAGGATGAAAGGCGGGCGGTGGAGGCATGCGACGATGAAGTGCTCATGCTGGCCTTCAAGACGGGACTACGGAACCGGAACCTCAACAAATCCCTGCTCCAAGACCCGCCCGCCGACTACGACGCGCTAATCACCCATGCGGAGAGATATGTGCTGAGCGAGGGACTCTCAACGGGAAGAAACCAGTCACCCCGGCGAAATTTCCCCAGGGCGAGCCTCGGTCTTATCACAGGTCGAGACAAGAAGACGGGCCCCGGGGCCGTGACCAGCCGACTCAGCCAAAACGCGACCCATGGGGCGTCGTCCTCAAGATCGTCCGGGGCCAGCGCGAGAATTTGCCCCCAACCGGGAGCCCACCCGAGCGATCCTAAGTCTGGAGGGACCCCTCCGGGGCCAGTACATGCAGCTCAACGCCCCCATGATAGAGGTGTTGGCCGCGGTGACCAGGGCCGGACTGCTATCGAACCCGCCCAGGGAAATGAAGTCGGACCCAGCGAGGCGAGACGTCTGGAAGTATTATCGGTATCACCGGGACCACGGTCATGATACCAACGATTGCTTCACCCTCAAGAGAGAGAGATCGAGCGCCTGATACAGGCGAGTCACCTTAGGGGCTTCGTGGAGGGCAGGAGGATGATCCAGGAGGAGAGGGCCCTGCGAGGAGTGCGGAGGCCGGACCCGCCGCCAGACAACAGGCAGGAAGAGCCATGCCAGCCCAGGCCAGTCATGCGCATAGATGTGATATGCGGAGGGCCATCCTCGAGAGGAGCGTCGTCGTCAGGCAAAAAGGCGTACGCTCGGCAGCTGATGGCGGCGGGCCTCGATGGCGATGCGAAGCGGAGAAGGGTGGCTCGACCCCCATTACTTTCACCGATCAAGACCTGGAAGGAGTCGAGCTGCCGCATGACGACGCCATCGTCATCGAGGCTCAGATCGGGATGGCCATCATCAGCCGCCTCCTGATTGACACGGGAAGCTCCTGCGACATCATGTTTATGTCAATGGTTGAGAAGATGGGGCTGAAGCAGGCAGATTTGAGGCCTTGCACGGGCCC
>CM061133.1:288554498-288681442 GCA_030789695.1 Scilla litardierei | reverse complement strand
CCGACTTGAGTCACGTAGTTCTAGTGGAGCTTGCACGGTTACTTCTTTACAGTCATGCACTTTACTTTTTGCACTTGTACAGACACTACACCGCACTTTACTTCAGCTTGTCATACTTGTACAATACTCCTTTTCTTTGTTTAGAATCCTTGTGACTTACCTTCGGTTCCACTTGTGGCACCGGCAGACGACGCCCTAATCGAGGAGATTGCTCCAGAGTACGAGGAGCCTGCGTACGACCCAGAAGCTGCTGAGTTTTAGCTGTTTTGTGCTTGAGTGTGTGTTGTGAGATGTATTTCCTTTTCCGCATTTTCTTTCCGTATTTCCTTTCATGTATCTGTGTGTGTGAGTGCTGGTTGTTGTTGTACCTTAATATTGACTGTAATAATGTCTGAACGCTTGTTTGAGTGTTGTTGGTACCTCTCTGCGTTGTGGCTATGCTGATTTCACTGGTAAACTGCAGAACCTGCGAGTAAATCAAATAAGTAACGGGCCCCCGAGAGCGGGTCGTTACATAATCCATTGCCTAAGCTTATTATGAAGATCAACTAGCAATGGATGACTCACAAACCTAATTGAAGGCAAATGATATGAATTGGATGATCGTAGATTGATGATTGTAGCTCCGTAAAGACTTCAAGCTCATACGATGGAAAGAAGAGATTATTTGTCAATGTAATTTTTCTTTTATCTCTTCTAGTATGTAGCTTAGAAGTAGAACTTTGATGGAGCACTCACACACATCTACATTCTGTCATAGGACATCTTTAGACCTTTGTCCTTTGATCCCAATTCAATTCTCTTTTGTTTGTGCTAGGATTGTTCATAACAGCCGACTGCTTAATAGTTTACAGTCGCATGTCTCAAAAACAGTCGACTGTGTTTTCTTCTACAGTCGCCTGTTATGCACAGACTATTACAATGTAGTTTTGGGCCTTCTCTGATTATTTCGCACAGGCTACCGTTGAACGATACACAGGCGCATGTCCTAGTGACAGTCGACTGTGTATTGTAAATCAGTCGCCTGTCTCTCCTTGCCCAAACTCTGTTTTTATCTGACTTCTACGGCCAGTCGACTTATGATGTATATACAGTTGACTGACTATTAGATCAGTCGACTGTCTATGCTGCAACATCAGCGTATGTCCACGGACTCCATCAGACTCCAGCAATGCGGCTCCCAGCACCTCTCCAAGGACTCCACATGTACCCTGCAAGAGATAAGCCGCATCAATCTGATGTGGATAATTCTTCCCCAAAATAAATGTATTCTAAAGAGGGTCATCAACATAAGTATTTAAAATTAAAGACGGGTGACAACACTTCCCTGGAAATAAATCTCTACTCTCGTAAACCACATCGATCAACTCCTCATTGTTCGCCTCAGGTTGTTCAGGTAGCTTGGGCATATAAGCGTAGGTCTCATCAGGCTGCTCCTCATCATCGTCAGACTTATCCCATCGCACCTCCTGATCATACTCAATAGCGTCCATGGGTGCTAACTCCTCGCTCTCCTCCTCGTATACGTCCCATCGTACCTCTTGATCGTATGTACATGAATCCTGCAAAAGGCACGATGAGTCGTCAAAATCTGAATCATAAAAAACATCATAAACGGGAGGAGAATCAAATGTAGGAAATGAGGGAGTAAAGAGATCTCCCTGAAGGGGAGCCATAAGCTATGTGGGATTATCCTCAGCATCAGTGGAAGCGTGGTCCTCTGAGGGATGCTCAGCCTATGTAGAAGGTGGGGATGGCTGCGGTAGCTCGAAAGGAGGGGGGCACAATTCGGGCTCCATCTGTGTGCAGATGTCATCGTCCAAAGTCACGTCCTCCTCGATGGTCTGCTCCACTACTGTATGCATGACCTCCACAATAATATCCTCTGATGGTATAGGCTGCTCTGACTCAGGTGGGTGGCAGGGGGAGGCGACGACGGCATAAGGTGGCTCTATAGGCTCATGTATCTCGACCATGGTGTAAAAATGGGTCTTGTGCCCCTCAATTAGAGCGTAGACTCCATCTTCAATTGTGCCAGTGGAAGAGATACAATGAGTAATAAAGTTTTGAAATTCAAGCTCAAAAGGATCGCCTGCCGTTATTGTCAATGGACCGGAATTTCGAACTATGTCGACAATGTTTCTCAATAGGCCTGTGTACGTGTCCTCCTTTGGCAACTCAGATGTCTCTATTTGTGGAGTTTGATGGTATAAAGGTGGATATGATCACCTTCAAGTGAAGCATACACTCCATCTATGATAGTACCTGCACTAGAGACATTAGTCATAACAAAATCGATGAATACTTGGTCGTATGGTTTACTTATCGTAACGGTTAGCGAACCAGTAGATCGAGCATCATCTATCATTTGCTCCAAGGCTGCTGCTAACTGCAAATCACTGAACTTTCCCACTTGCATCCTCTTCAGAAACTCACGTGAGGGTCCCCTTAGCCTTCTAGTGAAGATATCAAATAGCGTGGAGTCATTCCACTCATAGTCTGACTCCGTCTGGAACATTCCTAACATTCCTTCAAACCTAGACAAGGCTTCCCCGAAGGATTCTCCATCAGCCTGATAGAATGCAGCGAGATATATGTAGGATTGTATAGAGCCCGCTCGCATTTTCTTTGGAAGCACCATCGCTGCCACAACTGTACCTGATCAATCAAAGTAAACAACCTGGAAAAGACGTCAGTGGTACAAAGAGAGATAAAGATAATAATAGCAGGTGGTGGGAAAAAATCTCTCTCAATGTTTTTTTTTTTGATTTTTTTGATTTTTTTAATGTAATCTAATCAACCTAATTGTGACAAATTGGCACCCAACGGGAAACACCTCCCCGGCAACGGCGCCAAAAACTTGGTCGGCCCCGGATATACACCCGGAGAACAATTGTAGTTTTACCGCAAGTGCACGGTCAAGTGGCGAGCGGGTATCGAACACGAGGAGGTGGTGTTGGTTCCAATCTATCCTAGGTTGGTTTGACTACGAATGTTTTATTGGTGGAGATGGTTATGAAATGATATAATGGCAATGGTGGTGGATGTCGGTGTCGGAGATAAAGAAGTCGGTCAAATATCGATTCAAATGCAATATAATAAAAGTGTCTAGGGCTAGGGAATCCCCACTACTGATCGTCATACATCATTGTAAATAGTGAATCTCAATATTACTAGACTTGCGTTGAGGTGAACTAGTCGTAACTGAATAGAGAACCAAGCTCACGCTCTCTCGCTATTGTCGGTCTATAGCAACCTAGGATAGGGCCCAATCTCTTGCAAACCCTAGCCTAAGCCACTAGCATTAGGATCGACATCATCGTTCAATCGCCCCTCGAGCCCACTCTCGTGCAAACTCGAGTTACGATCTAGGTTGTGATAGTTCGTATTCGTCCAATCTCTAGCAAACGAATATGGGTATAGATTTATAATAAAAATCCTAGCTTTGGTCCAATCTCTTGCAAACCAAGTCTAGAGAATCTCGATTATATATCTAAATCAAATATCTAGGCCTTCCCATAGATTAGAATCCAATCTCTTGCAAACCCCAAATCGATGGAAATCCCTAGCTATCCGTATTAAATCAATCGCAACCTAACCTCCTAGCAATTCTAGCAATTTAGAAATTCATTCATCACAAATATGAAATTAGATCCATAGGGTTCATCTTCATGCCCTAGAACAACAAATTTACTCAAGCATAGCAATAACAATATGAGAATCAATAAAAACAATAGCTTGCATGTAAAAAGATAGCAAATCAAAGATTCAAATAAAAAGAATAGAAATACTTAGCTTGATGAAGAATTCCAATCCAAATACAAGCTTTTTGATCCAAGAGGGGGCCTAGGACATGGCCTAACCTCTAAAAATAACTCTAAGAAAACATAATGGGAACCTCCCTAATGGTGGCTACAAACCCCTTATATAGTCTTCCAAAACCTTAGCAAATAACCCTAGAAAACCCCTCAAATTCGTGCCCAAAAACAGCAACTTAAAATCTGGGCCCAGGCCGCACTCGGCCGAGTGGAACATGTGACCCGGCCGAGTGGAAATTCCAGCACTGCAGCATCAACTTGCAGAAATTCCCCAGATTTCATCTGACCTCCGATTTGTGCCTTCTTGGTGGCGTTGGAATCGCCATGAAGTCTACTATCCATAAAAAATATGAGAAAAATACTTTGATTGCTGGAATGATAGCAGATTTCAAAAGAGTGGGAGGCTGTCTGAAAATCTGGGCGCTGCGTGTCCTCAGCATCACTCGGCCGAGCGGCAAATGTCACTCGGCCGAGGGGCTTTTGGTACTCAACCGAGTCGGAGATCGTAGTCGACTGACGGATTACGGTAAGTCTGGTCTTTTGGATGCCGTCGTTCGTGTGTCACTCGGGCGAGTGGTATCTCCATACTCGGACGAGTGGGATGTCATTACTCGGCCGAGTGCACGCTAATCTTCAAGTAATTGCGTGTTCGATCTGGCCGGCCGAGCAGGCTTCTTTGCTCGGCCGAGTGACTCCTTCACTCGGCCGAGTGGCATGCTGAAAATGCCCAATCTTCATCATTTCGCTTCCTCGTCGCTCCTACGACGTTCTTTCTTCTTCCACTCGTCTTCTATCGCTGATAGGTCCTCAATAAGTCCATGAGCGATGCTCCGTTACGCGTGCAAGTCTTTTAAGCTCATTTTTGCTCCCAATTGCTCATATTTCCTGAAATCCGACAAAAACAAGAAATAGTGAAAAGTAACACAATATCATCGAATAATCGTGAAAATCGCAATATGAGCAACCGAAATGGCATGCAAACATGCAGAAAAAAGGTGTAAAATATGGACCGATCAAAATCCCCCAAGCTTACCTGTTACTCGTCCTCGAGGAAGATAAGTAGAGAGACGAACTCGGGAGATGAAAATAAAGAAAATGAAATGAAAAAGAAAGAACACGAGGTGGAAGGGGTCGCTAGATTCTTCTCTCAGATCTCAAGCCATAAGCTACACATCACGATAACTTGGAAAATACAAATCACATGCTATAAGGATTTCATATCTTACATAAACATGGTACTTGCAAGCTTTTAAGAACAACAAAAGGGATTCTCTAAATTCATACAATCAATTCATATCCACGTCACACATTTCATAGGATTTAATATACAAATGTTGGCAATGCACTTTTCAATCAAAAGTTATAAATGAAGCATATAAGAATCACACCAAACATGCAATGGAGAATGGAATAAATCATGGCATTCACATATTTATATCGATTCATAAGAAATCTCCATAACTAATATATTTTGCAAAGTCTAAGCATTATCGAATATTCCCATTCATGCACGTCTCCACTCTAATGTCATACTCACTCATATGGTCAAATGAATTCACCCCCCAAGCTTAGCTTGAGGCATCACATCTAAAGGAATACGATAGTGGAAAATGGGATTTTTGCCTTGGTTTTCCCAAGTATTTTGTGGCTCCAATAAGGAGATAGAGAAATATTTTTTTTTTCTTTTGGACTTTGTTTCTCTTTTTTTCTTCTTGGATTTTTGTAGGAGCAATTTGATTTGTATTTTCGACTTTTGGCTCCTTTTTGGCTTTTTGGACTTTTTGGAGCTAACTTTTTCTTTTGTAGGGATTTTTGGGAAATAGATGCGATATAAGTGGCTTTAGGAGGCGAACTCAAGTGACATGTAGAGAATAAAAAGATATATGTGGAGAAGGAAATGATGTAACACTCGGTTCACTCTAAGATGTGCACAAATGGTTCAATAAGATAATACATCAACTAATCTCATATGTAAGCATGGATATTCTCAATCATCTCAATAAAAAGCGAAGTCAAGCGGTAAAGTTTACAACTATATCAGGTATGCAACAGAAGGTGAATAAGACAATAAGGCAGATGCTTCAGATATACTAATGATGCGTGAATCTTGGTGCATTTCCAACAAAAGCATACTAAACACTAAACCATACATTCAGTTTCAATTAATATCATGCATTCATGTAGAGGAATCATCAAAAGAAATAGATTTGCAAGCATATGTGAATAGCAAGAGTATGGAATACTCTAAATATCATGGCAAGGAATAATAAGTATCGTGATCGCTACTAAAGCAATAAGAGATATCATCGTAAGGAACAAATCAAGCAAAAGGAGGAAAATAAAATAAAGAAATAAGAAAAAATAAAAGAGAGGAAAGAAAAGAAAAACAAGCACACAACATGATGCATGAACACACATAAAAGGAAAATAAGATGGAAAATTCAAAAAGATGATGCAAAATTTTGAAAAATTCTAAAAACCCTAAAATAAAGTAAAAATGCAACTAATGCATCTAAATGGCATGGAAATGCACTCCCCCAAGCATAAACTTCACATTGTCCGCAATGTGATCATAGTGGAAGAATATGAGGAACAACGATAATAATAGGGGGTGAATGAAAAATGATGAAATGAATGACATGAAATCCTAATGCAACTACATGCACGTACAATGATGCATGAGAGCGCTTTCCCCCAAGCTTATACCAAACAATCCTATTCAAATGACTCAATCAAAAATGTCATGGCTTTGCAAAGCATGATCAAGTCAAATGAATAAGAAAGTGAGTATTCACTTGAAAGAAATGCTCGATGGTGGTGAGCAAAAGGATGTGGCGTATCAAAATATGGAGAGGGGAATTAATATATATATTGGGTTTGGGGTGTAAAAGATTTTTGTTGCCGTCATATGAGGTGATATTTATTCAAGCAAATCTATACGGTCCTCTCGCTGTCGAGAGGATTCGGGTTTATTGAAAGCATAAAAATTTCTACACTACTGGATTGATATCACCTATAGCAAAAGGCGGATCCAGTATCTTAGCCGATGCATGCAACTGCTCCAACTGCTCTTTCCGTGGCTCCGCCAGGCGCGTATGTCCACGGGCTCCATCAGACTCCAGCAATGCGGCTCCCAGCACCTCTCCAAGGACTCCACATGTACCCTGCAAGAGATAAGCCGCATCAATCTGATGTGGATAATTCTTCCCCAAAATAAATGTATTCTAAAGAGGGTCATCAACATAAGTATTTAAAATTAAAGACGGGTGACAACACTTCCCTGGAAATAAATCTCCACTCTCGTAAACCACGTCGATCAACTCCTCATTGTTCGCCTCAGGTTGTTCAGGTAGCTTGGGCATATAAGCGTAGGTCTCATCAGGCTGCTCCTCATCATCGTCAGACTTATCCCATCGCACCTCCTGATCATACTCAATAGCGTCCATGGGTGCTAACTCCTCGCTCTCCTCCTCGTATACGTCCCATCGTACCTCTTGATCGTATGTACATGAATCCTGCAAAAGGCACGATGAGTCGTCAAAATCTGAATCATAAAAAACATCATAAACGGGAGGAGAATCAAATGTAGGAGATGAGGGAGTAAAGAGATCTCCCTGAAGGGGAGCCATAAGCTCTGTGGGATTATCCTCAGCATCAGTGGAAGCGTGGTCCTCTGAGGGATGCTCAGCCTATGTAGAAGGTGGGGATGGCTGCGGTAGCTCGAAAGGAGGGGGGCACAATTCGGGCTCCATCTGTGTGCAGATGTCATCGTCCAAAGTCACGTCCTCCTCGATGGTCTGCTCCACTACTGTATGCATGACCTCCACAATAATATCCTCTGATGGTATAGGCTGCTCTGACTCAGGTGGGTGGCAGGGGGAGGCGACGACGGCATAAGGTGGCTCTATAGGCTCATGTATCTCGACCATGGTGTAAAAATGGGTCTTGTGCCCCTCAATTAGAGCGTAGACTCCATCTTCAATTGTGCCAGTGGAAGAGATACAATGAGTAATAAAGTTTTGAAATTCAAGCTCAAAAGGATCACCTGCCGTTATTGTCAATGGACCGGAATTTCGAACTATGTCGACAATGTTTCTCAATAGGTCCGTGTACGTGTCCTCCTTTGGCAACTCAGATGTCTCTATTTGTGGAGTGTTGATGGTATAAAGGTGGATATGATCACCTTCAAGTGAAGCATACACTCCATCTATGATAGTACCTGCACTAGAGACATTAGTCATAACAAAATCGATGAATACTTGGTCGTATGGTTTACTTATCGTAACGGTTAGCGAACCAGTAGATCGAGCATCATCTATCAATTGCTCCAAGGCTGCTGCTAACTGCAAATCACTGAACTTTCCCACTTGCATCCTCTTCAGAAACTCACGTGAGGGTCCCCTTAGCCTTCTAGTGAAGATATCAAATAGCGTGGAGTCATTCCACTCATAGTCTGACTCCGTCTGGAACATTCCTAACATTCCTTCAAACCTAGACAAGGCTTCCCCGAAGGATTCTCCATCAGCCTGATAGAATGCAGCGAGATATATGTAGGATTGTATAGAGCCCGCTCGCATTTTCTTTGGAAGCACCATCGCTGCCACAACTGTACCTGATCAATCAAAGTAAACAACCTGGAAAAGACGTCAGTGGTACAAAGAGAGATAAAGATAATAATAGCAGGTGGTGGGAAAAAATCTCTCTCAATGTTTTTTTTTTTGATTTTTTTGATTTTTTTTAATGTAATCTAATCAACCTAATTGTGACAAATTGGCACCCAACGGGAAACACCTCCCCGGCAACGGCGCCAAAAACTTGGTCGGCCCCGGATATACACCCGGAGAACAATTGTAGTTTTACCGCAAGCGCACGGTCAAGTGGCGAGCGGGTATCGAACACGAGGAGGTGGTGTTGGTTCCAATCTATCCTAGGTTGGTTTGACTACGAATGTTTTATTGATGGAGATGGTTATGGAATGATATAATGGCAATGGTGGTGGATGTCGGTGTCGGAGATAAAGAAGTCGGTCAAATATCGATTCAAATGCAATATAATAAAAGTGTCTAGGGCTAGGGAATCCCCACTACTGATCGTCATACATCATTGTAAATAGTGAATCTCAATATTACTAGACTTGCGTTGAGGTGAACTAGTCGTAACTGAATAGAGAACCAAGCTCGCGCTCTCGCGCTATTGTTGGTCTATAGCAACCTAGGATAGGGCCCAATCTCTTGCAAACCCTAGCCTAAGCCACTAGCATTAGGATCGACATCATCGTTCAATCGCCCCTCGAGCCCACTCTCGTGCAAACTCGAGTTACGATCTAGGTTGTGATAGTTCGTATTCGTCCAATCTCTTGCAAACGAATATGGGTACAGATTTATAATAAAAATCCTAGCTTTGGTCCAATCTCTTGCAAACCAAGTCTAGAGAATCTCGATTATATATCTAAATCAAATATCTAGGCCTTCCCATCGATTAGAATCCAATCTCTTGCAAACCCCAAATCGATGGAAATCCCTAGCTATCCGTATTAAATCAATCGCAACCTAACCTCCTAGCAATTCTAGCAATTTAGAAATTCATTCATCACAAATATGAAATTAGATCCATAGGGTTCATCCACATGCCCTTGAACAACAAATCTACTCAAGCATAGCAATAACAATATGAGAATCAATAAAAACAATAGCTTGCATTTAAAAAGATAGCAAATCAAAGATTCAAATAAAAAGAATAGAAATACTTAGCTTGATGAAGAATTCCAATCCAAATACAAGCTTTTTGATCCAAGAGGGGGCCTAGGACATGGCCTAACCTCTAAAAATAACTCTAAGAAAACATAATGGGAACCTCCCTAATGGTGGCTACAAACCCCTTATATAGTCTCCCAAAACTCTAGCAAATAACCCTAGAAAACCCCTCAAATTCGTGCCCAAAACAGCCCAAACCGCAACTTAAAATCTGGGCCCAGGCCGCACTCGGCCGAGTGGAAATTCCAGCACTGCAGCATCAACTTGCAGAAATTCCCCAGATTTTATCCGACCTCCGATTTGCGCGTTATTGGCGGCGTTGGAATCGTCATGAAGTCTACTATCCATAAAAAATATGAGAAAAATACTTTGATTGCTGGAATGATAGCAGATTTCAAAAGAGTGGGAGGCTGTCTGAAAATCTGGGCGCTGCTTGTCCTCGGCATCACTCGGCCGAGCGGCAAATGTCACTCGGCCAAGGGGCTTTTGATACTCGGCCGAGTCGGAGCTCGTAGTCGACTGACGGATTACAGTAAGTCTGGTCTTTTGGATGCCGTCGTTCGTGTGCCACTCGGGCGAGTGGTGTCTCCATACTCGGACGAGTGGGATGTCATTACTCGGCCGAGTGCACGCTAATCTTCAAGTAATTGGGTGTCCGATCTGGCCGGCCGAGCGGGCTTCTTTGCTCGGCCGAGTGACTCCTTCACTTGGCCGAGTGGCATGCTGAAAATGCCCAATCTTCATCATTTCGCTTCCTCGTCGCTCCTACGACGTTCTTTCTTCTTCCACTCGTCTTCTATCGCTGATAGGTCCTCAATAAGTCCATGAGCGATGCTCCGTTACGTGTGCAAGTCCTTTAAGCTCATTTTTGCTCCCAATTGCTCATATTTCCTGAAATCCGACAAAAACAAGAAATAGTGAAAAGTAACACAATATCATCGAATTATCGTGAAAATCGCAATATGAGCAACCGAAATGGCATGCAAACATGCAGAAAAAAGGTGTAAAATATGGACCGATCAATATACAGTTGACTGTCTATTAGATAAGTCGACTGTCTATGCTGTAACAGTCGCCTGTCTGTAAGTCATTTCTTTGACTCAGCTCTCTGGAAATTTCTCTTGATTTTGACAGTCGTCTGTTTAAGGTTTTACAGTCGCCTATTCTGATTAATAGTCGACTGTATTACTTTAATCAGTCGTCTGTCCTGTATCTTGTGAGATTTCCAGTATTTGTCTAACTTACTCTTCTCTCGGCCAGTCACCTGTCGAAGAAGTTATAGTCGCCTGTTGGTTTAACAGACGACTGTCTTTGCTTCATCAGTCGACTGTCCACGTGGTAAGTTACCGTTATGAATTCTCACCTACCCTTGCTGACTGTGCAACAGTCGAGTGTGGATTGTTCAACAGTCGACTGTCGTGAGTTCAGATTATATCCGTTGAGATTTTTCTCACGGATTTCGATTGAGTTTTTGCCTAAACTGTTTTGTGGATTTGAGAAAGCTATAAATAGAGCTTCTATTGTTTCATTGGAAGGTTACTCATTCATTGCAAAATCCTTCAAGCTTTCATTTCCAAAGATCAAAGCTTTCAAATCCAAAGCCCTAAGTATTTCCAAATCTTGTTCTCTTGCTCTCCAACCTAGAACCAAAGATTGATCTTCTAGGCAATTGGTGCAGTCAATAGAAAGGGCTTTCTCCTCTCTTTCAAGAGAGTTCTTCAACACACATCACACTCATCCTTCAAGTTCTTCTTCAAGGCATAGGTGATTGTAAGTGTTGCTTTCAGATTTCATAACATTCTTTATTTGAATTGTGCTCTCGGTTGTGAGAGTGGTTTTGCTTGCTCCCTGGTTGTAGGAGTCAAGGACATCGATTGTATTCGATTGCACTTGTAGGGTTGCTACAAGTGGGCATTAAGGAAACCTCAAGTTAGGGTTCTAACTTGAGTATCATGTGGTATCCGGGTGGTAGGGACGTAGGATTACCGGGAACAAGTCGGGAGTTGACTTGGGTAATCCGAACCCTTGAAACATATCTACGTTTGCGTGTGTTTCTCTTTGGGTTGTTTTTCTATTCCGCACTATTTGTTGGATTGCATTTTATTTGGCGTAAATTCCTTTTAAATTTTCATAAACACTATTCAACCCCCCTTCTAGTGTTTTCCCCATAGACAGGGTCCTTACAATTGGTATCAGAGCGCAAGGTTTTATCTTTGGCATCCAACAACAACAACGTTCCTCCGCCGGCTTCGTACAACAATCACGACCGTGATGGAGCGTCCACACTTTTCGAATGTCAATCTACGGTACGTCCTCCACGTTTCAATGGTACTAATTTTGGTTATTGGAAGTGTAGGATGGAGACATTCATTAGGAGTGCTCTTTGGAGAACTCTCCACAATGAGTACGTCGAGCCCGCCGAAGAGGCCTTCGAGAAATGGACGACTTCCGAGAAGTCCGCCGAAGTCAACAATGCTAAAGCAATGAACGCTCTTCATTGTGTGTTGGACCCGAATGAGTTCAACAAGATATGCACATGTAAGAGTGCATATCAAATTTGGAACCATCTCATCGTTACACATGAGGGAACGAATAAGGTAAAGCTTTCAAAGTTATATGTTGCCGTGCAAAACTTCGACATGTTTCACATGCAGGAAAATGAGAGCATTGCGTCGATGTACGGACGCTTTACCGACATCACAAATGAATTGGAAGCTCTTCGCCAAATCTACACTGAACCTGAAAAGGTAAGAAAGATCATCATGGGGATGACCTCCAAATGGGAAAGAAGAGCAATCGACATTGAGGAGGTCAATGACTTGAAGAACTACACCGTGGTGAATCTCATCGGGACTCTTATGTCTTACGAAGTAAGACGGGATAACCGATTGAAGATTCGAGCCATGATGAATCCCTCGGAGGCCAAGAAGAAAGCTTTGGCATTCAACGCCAATTCGTCATCCTCCGAAAGTGATGAATCCGAGAACGAGATGGATTTGGGTGAAATGGCACAAATGGCGAAGAAGTTCCAACGCTTCTTCCGCAAAGGTAAATTTTCCTCCAACAAACGCTTTGAGTCCTCTAATGCTACTTCTTCTCTTTGTTATAAGTGTAATAAGCCAGGGTACATCAATAGGGATTGCCCAATGCTAAACAACAAAGAAAAGTGGAAGGCACCAAAGTACCACAAGTCCGACAAGAACAAGAAAGACAAGAAGAAAGGACTCGTCGGTACCTTTGATGACTCAAGTGATGACTCATCAAGCGATTTCGATGATGAGAAGGGTGAGAGCGCCCACATGTGCTTCATGGCACTTGAAGACCCACTCTCGGATGAGAGTGATTCCGATACGGATAACACCAAGGTAACAATGGATGAACTTCGTATAGTTAATGAAGAACTATTTGCTAAATACCAATCTTTAATGCTTAGATACACTAGCTTAAAGAAATCAAAAGTTAGCAAGTCATCCATTCCATGCATTATCAACAATGACACCATTGTTGATACTTTAACCCTTGAGAAAGCAAACTTAGCTTCTCAAAATGTCACATTGAGAGATGAGGTGAACTCCCTCAAATCTCAACTAGATCAAACACATCCAATGGATAATAGTGATCTAGTTACACGTCACACACAATTGGGTTTAGAGAACGATTCTCTTAAAACCCAAGTGCACGAGCTCAAAGCACGGGAGTCCACCTTGGATACCAACATTTCTTCTTTAAAGGAGAAATATGAGCTCATGTCCTCCTGTATTGTGAGATTCAATAAGGGAAAAGGACAATTGGATGATTTGCTTGCAAACCAATTTCTGGCCACACATCGTGTTGGCCTTGGATTTGTAAAAGCAAATGCATCTAATGCTCGCACCTCCTATAGTGGTGTCACTATAGATTTTGTGAGGCCTTCCTCCGGTGCATCCACAAGTGGTGTCAAAGACACTATAGGTAGCAATCCTACCAAGAATGTCACCACATCACCTTCTCTTCCTTTTGGCAAGAAACCCACTAAGGGTGGAAACCAAAAGCAAGGCCATGCATTTATGTACACTAATACTCATCCACGTAGGAAACATCCTACTTCATAAGTGGATAATCATGACACATTTTATGCTCCGCACCCATGGACACGTACACAACCACACATGAGAAATACTCATGTACGTGCTCCTATACACCCGTATGCTCATACGCATCATTCTTTCATGTATGCTCATCCTCCTCATGTCATGCTTGATAAATATGCTTCATATAATATGCATGTTCCCAAGCATACATATCATCCTAGAATGTACAATGCACATCCTCCACCACATCTCTATGCTAGAAATAATGTTCCTAAGAAGCATGCACCACATAGAAATCCAACACATATGCATGTCACTAGGAATAGGACTCCCAAGATGTACACTATTTGGGGTCCTAAGAACACTAGTCTAAATGATATGAATGCTTATGTTGATTCCTATTTTCATGATGTAATAAGAAATAGTAACTATGTTGGGAAGCGGAAGTCCTCTTGGACTTGGCTTCCAAAGGGCTAATCCCCTTGGACCCAACAAACATTGGGTACCATAAGCTTATGGTATATTATATAGGTACCCAAGAGAAAGAAGAAGAGCAATAAATGTCTTATTAGCTCTAAAGGGAAAGGATGTATTCTTGATAGCGGTTGCTCCAAACACATGACGGGAGATCCTTCATTGCTCTCCGAAGTGACTAGCATCAAGGATGGTGCAACGGTCACTTTTAGAGGTAATCAAAAGGGAACCATCATTGGAGTAGGTATCGTTGGTAATCCTTCAAAACCCTTAATTACTAATGTTTATCTTGTTAGTGGTTTATGTCACAATCTCATTTCCATTAGTCAACTTTGTGACAAAGGTTACAAGGTTAACTTTGGAGAAGGATTGTGTACAATTGTTGATTTTGATTCAAATGTTTTATTTTCCGGTATTAGGCGTAAAAATATTTATTATTTGAGCTTGCCTAAAACCGTAGAACATTGCTTAGTTGCTAACACAAGTGAACAACTATTATGGCATCGCCGTTTTGGTCATGTTCACTTCAAGCACTTATATAAGTTAGCTAAGCATGATCTAGTCAAAGGTTTTCCTAAGATTGTTTTTAATAAGAAAAACTTTTGTGATTCATGTCAAAGAGGTAAACTAAGTAAATCTTCATTTAAGCTTAAAGAAGGGATTACTTCTAAGAGGCCCCTAGAACTTCTACATCTAGATTTATTTGGGCCAACTAGAACCGCTTCTTTAGGTAATGCTCATTATAGACTAGTTGTCGTTGACGACTTTTCTAGATTTACTTGGGTTTCATTCTTAACTAATAAAAATGAAGCTCATGAAGATTTTACCAAATTTGCAAAGAAGATTCAGAATCTTTTAGGATCCACCATTATCACTATTCGTAGTGATCATGGAGGAGAATTTGAGAATGAGTCTTTTACTAAGTTTTGTGATGACTCCGGGATAACACATAACTTTTCCTTTCCTCGTGCACCACCACAAAATGGTGTTGTAGAAAGAAAGAATAGGACTCTTATTGAGTGTGCTCGCACTATGCTCCATGATAGTCATTTAGGACTACAATTTTGGGCAGAAGCGGTGCACATGGCATGGTATGTGCTCAATAGGATCCTAGTGAGACTCCGAACAAACAAAACTTGTTTTGAGTTGTTTTATGATAAAAAGCCTCAAGTGAAATATTTTCGTGTTTTTGGTTCGAAATGTTTTATAAAGAACACCTTTGGTAATTTAGAAAAATTCGAGCCAAGATCCGATGAAGGAATTTTTGTTGGATATTCCACACGTAGCAAAGCCTACCGGATATACAACAAAACTTCTTCAACGATTGAGGAATCACTTCACGTATCTTTTTATGAAGATTTTGATTTTTCTCGTGTTGATGATGATAATGTAGATATTCTTTGTGATTCTCTTAATAATGTTAAGATTAATGATTCTATTGTTGAGACTAACACTTCTAACGAAGTTGTTGAAGTTGTTCCTAGTGATCTAGGTATACACAAAGCTTACCCGACCGTTCGCAACCATTCCCATAACCAAATTATTGGAGATATTGGTGTGGGTGTTCGAACGAGATCAAGAATTGAAGAATTCTCTCATTGCGCATTCGTCTCTACCATTGAGCCAAAGAACATTCAAGAAGCTTATGAGGATAGCTCTTGGATAGTGGCAATGGAAGAAGAACTAATGCAATTCGAGAAAAACGAAGTTTGGGAACTAGTACCTCTTCCAAGTGGTCACCAAGTTATTGGGACCAAATGGATCTTCAAGAACAAGACGGATGAAAACGAGGTAATCACACGGAACAAAGTAAGGTTAGTAGCTCAAGGCTACCGGCAAGACGAAGGTATTGATTTCGAAGAATCTTTTGCCCCCGTAGCTAGATTAGAAGCTATTAGGTTGCTTTTATCATTTGCATCCCATGAGAATTTTAAATTATTTCAAATGGATGTTAAAAGTGCATTTTTAAATGGGTTTGTCAATGAAGAAGTTTATGTTTCTCAACCTCCCGATTTTATTCATGAAAAATTTCCAAACCGTGTTTTCAAACTTAAGAAAGCATTGTATGGATTGAGACAAGCTCCTAGAGCTTGGTATGATCGTCTTAAGACCTTTCTTTTGAATTTAGGTTTTAAAATGGGAGAAGTTGATTCTACACTCTTCATTAAAGATTATGAAAATGACATTCTTTTGATTCAAGTTTATGTAGACGATATTATTTTCGGTTCTACTAACTTTAATCGTTGTCAAGAATTTTCCAAGTCTATGAAGGATGAGTTTGAGATGAGCCACATGGGAGAGCTCACCTACTTCCTTGGATTGCAAATTCGACAAATGGAGAATGGCACGTTCATACATCAGACAAAGTACACAGGGGAGCTTATTAAGCGATTCGGGATGGAATCGTCTTCGAGCAAAAGGACTCCCATGAGTACTACTACTCATCTACACAAGGATGAAAGCGGAAAAGATGTAGACATTCGTCTATATCGAGGTATGATCGATAGCTTACTTTACTTAATCGCTAGTATGCCCGATATCATGTTTTCTGTATGTATTTGTGCTAGATATCAAGCAAGACCTAAGGAGTCACACTTGATTGCAGTTAAACGAATATTTCGTTATATCAATCAATCTCTAGATTATGGGTTACTTTATCCTAAGTCTAGCACATATGAGTTAATCTCATATAGTGATGCCGACTTTACCGGATGCAAGTCCGACAGGAAAAGTACTAGTGGCACATGTCATTTCTTAAGAAATTCCTTAGTTTCTTGGTTTTCTAAGTAACAGAATTCGGTGTCATTGTCCACGACTGAAGGGGAATATATTGCCGCGGGTCTTGCATGTGCACAAGTTCTTTGGATGAGACACACTCTTTGTGACTATGGTGTCAATTGTGATACTTACCTATCATGGTTGATAATCAAAGTGCTATTTGTCTTTCCAAGAATCCGGTACACCACTCCCGTACCAAACACATAGACGTGAGACACCATTTTATAAATGATCATGTAGCTAAGAAGGACATCATCTTAGAGTACATTGAAACCCAAAAACAAATTGCCGATATCTTCACTAAACCTCTTAAAGAAGATTCATTTGTGAGGTTGCGTGGAGAATTGGGAATTATGGGTGAATCTGAAATCTAGAAGCTCAATCTTTCATGTTATAACTCTTTATTGAGCTCATATCTTTTTGATTGTCTTTCTTCATGTGCTTTATTGTTTTATGTGTTTAAGAAAGGCAATTATGACTTATTTGATTTCATGAGTTTTGAAATTGATTGGAGTAATTCGTGTTTCAATGGATTTATTGTTTTTTTATAATGATTTTACGATGTATTTGTGATTAGAGTATAGGTCATAGGGTGAGTGTTCTTATTCTCTGGAATTCTATCTCACTGTGCTCTTTTGGACTAGGACAGACGACTGTCTTTCCTTCGACAGTAGACTGCCCAACTCTATCTCCTCAGTCTGAGAATTGGTATATTTTGCATAGCTGACTGATGAATGTTTTACAGTCGACTGATAATTTAACAAGTGACTGCATTTTAGTCATCAGGCGACTGTACTCTCTGTCAAATTTTTACAGTGTTCTCTGTTTTTTTGTGAACTGTATTAATTCTCGGCCAGCCGACTGTTGAGTATTTTTCAGTCGACTGTCCAATGGACAGGCGACTGCATGTTACTGGCCAGTCGACTGCCCATCTCTCTGAGCTTTAATTTTATCACTTCATCCAGTCGACTGACATTTGTGCATCAGTCGACTGTCTTATGCTGTGTCGGTTCAAGTGATTTGATCAGAGCCGTCGATTCCTTGATCCAACGGCTCAGATTCATTCCCCTAATTTTATATTCGAGTTTACGCAATCACTTCCCCACGTCGACTCTCTCTCCTCCGCTTCGACCGTTCAACTTCCCGCTCGTTTTTCTCTCCAAAAACGATCGCCTTCGCCTTCAAAACTGTCGAACTGCTCCTATTCGTCGTCGTCGCTCGCGTTCTGCCGTTGCCATCGATCTTCTTCTCCGCGATCGTCATTGCTTCCACACTTGGTTTGCTTCTCTCACTTAATCTTCGTTCGATTTTTTCTTTGCTTTAGTTTCTCCTTCTCTTGTTTCCATGGCTTCTAAACCAAAGGGAAAAGAGAAGATCGCTGCTCCTAAACGACCTAGGACACCCAAGAAACTCATTGCCAAGAAAAATAAAACCTATAAAGCCTGAACCAAGCATGCCGAGTCACCCGTGCGTTCGTCTTCGCCGGGTTACTCACCTTCTTCTTCCTCTAGCGATGCTCAGCCTTTGATTCATTGTCAGCGAAAGCCTACTGGTGTTCACATCAGTGAGCCTGTTGCTGAGAACCCACATGTGTCTCCTTCTGTGTCCAGTTCTTCTGAAGAAACTCCTGCCATACCCCCCTCTGATCCCCTAGTTCTCGTTTGCCGAGACGATCTTTGTCTGGCAAAATTTCACTCTCTCCTATGGATCAACCTTCTTAGGGAGCATTACATTGCTTTCCCCGCCTTCACTACTGAGAGACTCTCTGACATTCTTTCCGCTACTCACCTGGCCGATTTTTTTCGCTTCTCTCAGAGCGAGTCCCCAAGAGCCTATCCATTTTTGGTGAAGCTCTTCTATGCGAACCGCGTTCACGGTGAGTATTCGTCTACCGGGATCCTCGTTACTATCGTTCAGGGAACCCACATTCAGATCACTCCCTCTCTCTTAGGGACTATTCTTAGGATTCCTTCTGTCGGCTCCCTTCCCACTAATATCTACATCTCTGAGATTGACGATCTTGACCAGTCTGTCCTCCGGGATATGTTTCGAGAGGTACCTTTAGCTCTTGATTCGGGTGTCAGATCATCTATGTTCTCTGCGAGAGGTTGGGTTGTTCACCTTGTGGTGAAGTCCAACATCCTGCCGAGATATGGATCGTCTGACCAGCCGTCTCAGGATATTCTAAAGTGTATGTATGCTATTTTCTCTGGCATGCCCGTGAACTGGGCCGGTGTCCTTCTTGATAGGATGGACAAGGTTGAGTTCACGTCCTCCTCGTCTCACATTCCTTATGGTGGTCTTTTGACTCGTGTCTTCCGTCACTTTGGTATTGACTTGATTCGTTACGAGCCCATGCCCTTTGATCCTCTCCTCGACGCTTCTGCAAAGTCGAAATCTTCTTCGGCTCTGCAGACTGCCTCAAAGAAGAGGAAGTCTACTTCAGCTCCATCCTCATCCACTGTGCCTCCAGCTAATTTGCCTTCTTCATCTGCTCTACCGTCTCGGGATATTCTTTTGGAGATGGTCTCTGGTATTTATAGATTGTTGTCTCTCTCTTTTCTCCATCAGGGAATTCCCTTCCCTGCGGATTTGAGACAGTTTGTTCCCCAGCTTCATGTGCCTCCTCAGCCTACGGGTGTCGTTGAGCCTCCTGGTGTTGCTTCTACTCAGGATGTTGCTGCTGTTGCTTCTGTTGCTCCTTCTGACCCTCCTCCAGAGGATACTCCTGCTGCTACAGAGCCTGCTTCCTCTTCTGCAGCCCCTGGAGACGCTCACTCTTAGATAGATGTTTGAGTGATGTTATTTTGAGTGATGATATTTGTTTTTTTATGTATGATGGATGATGCTGTCAGCGACTCTTTTATATATGTATGGTGATATACTTTGATGTCGTCATGATGATGTATTTTTTTGTCTTGGTCATGATGATGTATCTTTTTGTGTTGGTCATGTAGATGACCATCCGCTGATGTACTCAGTTTCTATCTATCTATATATATGATGTTGCACCCTCTCTTGTGTCACACTATGCTACATTGTATATCTTATCTGTGTGATGAAATGATATGTTGTCTCCATGTATGCTTCACTCTCCTTGATGTGCTTTTGAGACAATATATGGATTTGATATTGGCTAATTCATGCTCTTTCTTTGATGTGATGAATTTGTGAAAATTATTTTCATTTCGTATATCTAAAATGTTGATATTGGACTTCAATTCCATTACTCACATGTGTATATGATGAGATTTTATGAGTTTTTAATTCGATATATCTTTATACTCCTTGATTGTTGTTAGTTCGTATTTAGCACTATTATAGTTGTTGTTATTTGCTCCCACCTTTTTGGATAATGTCATAGTGGGAGAGATATAAACATACAAGATTCATATTAGATGTGCTAAGTATGTTCTAACGCTTGAATCTAAGATTTAAGTTGCCTTAGATTCAGGGGGAGTAAGATTACAATGAATAGGGATTTTATTTCCTAGATTTCTTGTATTGAATTCATTCATATCTCACTCATTTGCCTCAATTGTTATGTAGATGCTCTAATATTTGTTGACTAACTTGATTGGCATCTATGTAGGGGGAGTAAGTTTTCATTACGCACAATTATTTATCTTTTTATTTATGTTTGTTTGTCATCATCAAAAAGGGGGAGAATGTTGAGTATTGGACTTCTCCCTACTTGGTGTTAATGATGAGCAAACATAAATACTTGTGACTAATCCCCTATTTTGCAATTAATCCATTGCCTAAGCTTATTATGAAGATCAACTAGCAATGGATGACTCACAAACCTAATTGAAGGCAAATGATATGAATTGGATGATTGTAGATTGATGATTGTAGCTCCGTAAAGACTTCAAGCTCATACGATGGAAAGAAGAGATTATTTGTCAATGTAATTTTTCTTTTATCTCTTCTAGTATGTAGCTTAGAAGTAGAACTTTGATGGAGCACTCACACACATCTACATTCTGTCATAGGACATCTTTAGACCTTTGTCCTTTGATCCCAATTCAATTCTCTTTTGTTTGTGCTAGAATTGTTCATAACAGCCGACTGCTTAACAGTTTACAGTCGCCTGTCTCAAAAACAGTCGACTGTGTTTTGTTCTACAGTCGCCTGTTATGCACAGACTATTACAATGTAGTTTTGGGCCTTCTCTGATTATTTCGCACAGGCTACTGTTGAACGATACACAGGCACATGTCCTAGTGACAGTTGACTGTGTATTGTAAATCAGTCGCCTGTCTCTCTTTGCCCAAAACTCTGTTTTGATCTGACTTCTATGGCCAGTCGACTTACGATGTATATGCAGTTGACTGACTATTAGATCAGTCGACTGTCTATGCTGCAACAACCGCCTGTCTGTAAGTCATTTCTTTGCCTCAGCTCTCTGGAAATTTCTCTTGATTTTGACAGTCTGCTGTTTAAGGTTTTACAGTCGCCTGTTCTGATTAATAGTCGACTGTATTACTTTAATCAGTCGTCTGTCCTGTATCTTGTGAGATTTCCAGTATTTGTCTAACTTACTCTTCTCTCGGCCAGTCGCCTGTCGAAGAAGTTACAGTCGCATGTTGCTTTAACAGACGACTGTCTTTGCTTCATCAGTCGACTGTCCACGTGGTAAGTTACCGTTATGAATTCTCACCTACCCTTGCTGACTGTGCAACAGTCGACTGTGGATTGACAGTCGACTGTCGCGAGTTCAGATTATATCCGTTGAGATTTTTCTCACGGATTTCGATTGGGTTTTTGCCTAAACTGTTTTGTGGATTTGAGAAAGCTATAAATAGAGCTTCTACTATTTCATTTGAAGGTTACTCATTCATTGCAAAATCCTTCAAGCTTTCATTTCCAAAGATCAAAGCTTTCAAATCCAAAGCCCTAAGTATTTCCAAATCTTGTTCTCTTGCTCTCCAACCTAGAACCAAAGATTGATCTTCTAGGCAAATTGGTGCAGTCAAGAGAAAGGGCTTTCTCCTCTCTTTCAAGAGAGTTCTTCAACAAACATCACACTCCTCCTTCAAGTTCTTCTTCAAGGCATAGGTGATTGTAAGTGTTGCTTTCAGATTTCATAACATTCTTTATTTGAATTATGCTCTCGGTTGTGAGAGTGGTTTTGCTTGCTCCCTGGTTGTAGGAGTCAAGGACATCGATTGTATTCGATTGCACTTGTAGGGTTGCTACAAGTGGGCATTAAGGAAACCTCAAGTTAGGGTTCTAACTTGAGTATCATGTGGTATCCGGGTGGTAGGGACGTAGGATTACCGGGAACAAGTCGGGAGTTGACTTGGGTAATCCGAACCCTTGAAACATATATGCGTTTGCGTGTGTTTCTCTTTGGGTCGTTTTTCTATTCCGCACTATTTGTTGGATTGCATTTTATTTGGCGTAAATTCCTTTTAAATTTGCATAAACACTATTCAACCCCCCTTCTAGTGTTTTCCCCATAGACAGGGTCCTTACACTTAATACTTATTTCAATCTCCAAATTGTCAATTTAAATCCCCTTGATTTGAATAAATTTCTTTTAATTGGAAATTCCAAAAAGAATTAGTTATCAAACTTAGAAATAACTCATACCCATTATAGAAAGTCAACTCGTGGTGCTTGACTGGTTAAAATGGTCAAATCTGGGCTATTCAGGATTTCAGCATATGTGGCACCACCGTGTTGTAGGTTGCACGGTCTTGTCAAGTGAACAATAGATTATTCATGGTTTTCGCATTCTGTAGCATGGCCGTGTGGCAATCTGCACTATCGTATCGGTACGAAATACCATTCTTCTGTTTGCTCTGCAAGGTCATGCAGACTGGGCGCACGGTTGTGCTGACTCCTACAGGAAATTTTCAAAGTTACTATTTCGTTTGCACAGCCGTGTTGATTCCTGCCTGACCGTATTTCTTTGGCCCTTGCATGTTTTATACACACAGCCATGTCGGCTGACATGCGCAGCCGTGCCAAGCCCTGTTTTGCACATTATGGATCTGTTTGACATCCTTTTGACCTGAAACTCACTAGATAGACTTATTAAAGCCATATGACTTGTTTGGTATCATCAAAATTAAGTTTTGACCTTAGTTAGTAAGCTAACTTAGGCCAACAATCTCTCCTGTTTAGAAAATGGTATAGAAAATTTGAGATAAATAAATAACGAGCAAGTCAAGTTTTGCACAAAATCATGAACATGATACAATACTCACATATCTATGTGCTCTCCATAAAAATGTGACAAGAGCCCCCTAAATCCATGCATCTAGATCTCTCTCAAATTAATTTTTTACTCTCAAAATTTTCTACTCTCCCCCCCTTTGACATCAATCGAAAAGGATAGCAAAAGAAGATCATCAATTACATTGAGATATATAAGGATACAACATGAAATAATTTATCATATCAAAGAAACATGAAATTTTCAATTAAGTCACATTAATGCTTTCTCCCATGCGAACTCAAATATGGATAATGTCATGATCATTGGAAGCATACGTTCATTACACAAAAATAATAAGGAGATATCATCATATAATATATTTCAACACGTGGAATGTAACGCCCTGCTCCTCAGGATACCCGAGAAGTACGAATCCGTCCCAAGTATTCCTAGAGTAACGAGTGTTACGAGGAAAGAGAATGAGAGAGAGAGTATAGAAGAACAAGCAGGCCACTGTGCACATGCTGGAAAGTACAAGGAATGCTCCAACACAGAAAAACAAAAGACAATAATGTACAAATCCAACAATCTTTTATTATTAATATAAAAGTACATTTATAATGTACGATAACATCAATAAATATCACAACATTATCTAACTTGCATTAATTTGATTTCCAACAAATAGAAGATGAGTATGGAGCAATATTGGCAAGAGTAGATTGACTTGGGGTCATGGTGGCATGGCTTCATATATTCCATTTACTTTCTTTTCAACTTTATTACTCATAGGGTCATGCATCTCTTATGTACCCCTTTTTCCCATTTCTATATATCACAACAACATATATAAATCCATGCACACATACCTCTACAATCAAACTATGCATGGAAATAATGTTTCATACCATGCCTCCCCCATTTCAAGAAATATCAATTTTCCATACAAAATATATCTATTGCTTGCCTCACATTCATTTATGCCATAAGGAATCATTCCACATATTCATATCAAGGCATGACCAAAACATAGCATGTTTTCATTTGAACAATTCTAACAAAATGTATATTGGGCAATTTCACAAATAAATGAGAAACATGCATGGTTTAGTCATGGAATCACGGAATTAGCATTTGGAAACATATACTGAAGCACACATTTAATTCACATAACAATTAATAGAACATGAATAGGTAAACATGATTGGCCTACAAGCATATAAATTTTGACTAGCAAAAGATTACATGAAAGGAGCCAAACATTAATAATAAGAACTAATGGATGAAAAACAACATATGAAAAATTAATGCAAAAGGACATGTAGCATAATGAGAAAAACATGAATTACCATGAACAAAATAACATATCACATGGAAATGGGATTCATATCGCTGGTGTTATATTATTGGAGCAGTACATGTACTTTCTAGCATGTGCGCAGTTGCCTGCTGATTTTGTTTGTATTTTCCTTCGTAACACTCGCTGCTCGGTGATCACCTGGGACGAATTCGTACTTCATGTGTATCCTATGGAGCGGGGCATTACATAGAAAATTCTTAGAAAACTAAGAATTCAAATCCTAAGATTGTCTTAGACAAATTGTCGGCATTCATCCTTTTGGAATAAGTATCAAGCATAGTGAAGGGAGACAATCAACATATGATATCATGATGTTAAATTTCGGGTCCTTTGGAATTGAGGTGCGCTAAGTGATTACTTCATCTACTATATGGCATACACATTACTTAACAAACCCTCAAAATCCGGTTACTAGCCGCCAATATCTAAAGAATTTTCATATTTTCTTTTTATTTTAACTTTCATCTTCTTTGTTCAATTTTCATGGCCAATCTCCTTTTGTATTGTTCAGTTTTCATTTTTCTTTCATTTTTACAATGTTGGTATATCACAATAATGACACATGAATGCATCGATATATTCGACTCCAACATCTTAATTTTTCCAAAGAGAATCATGTACATAAAAATATAAAGACAATCCAAGGTTCAATTTCTTTAGATTCTAAACACCGTCCAACTATCTTCATAAATTATATAACTCAATAAACTTATTAAATTCAATCAATTTAGCATGCTAACAATTTACACTTGATAATTCATAATTTAAGCATGTGGATTTTTCACTACTGTGAAACATCATCATCAAAATCATTTTTAATGTTTCTAGGATGTCTAATATGCTTCATATCAAATACTCATCAATACCCAATGATATAAATGATGGACATGCATGCACATACAATAGATGAAATAGCATATAGTGACATGAAATAGTGAGCAATGTATAGATGCTAAATACAATGTTTAAGCATGTGTATGTGCATGAATAAGCATGCTAATGCTCAGCTAGCAATATAATCCTCAACTCCCTTCGAATAAAAGAAAATTGTTTTTGATCTAAGGGTTTGGATAAAATATCCACTAATTGTTTCTCGGTACAACATAGTCTAAAGAGATATATTTCTTATCAACATGATCCCAAAGAAAATGATGACGAATATCGATATGCATAGTCCTAAAGTGTAGAACGGGATTTTTAGAGAGATTTGTAGCACTCTTATTATCACACCATATAGTTGGTTGGAAAGTAAGACCGTAATCTCTGAGGGTTTGTCTCATTCATAGAATTTATCAAAAGCGACGATGAAGTGAACCGATGGCATGAGGAAATCAGGAGATGGACTCAAGAAAGATGATTAATACGTAAATTTTCATTTCTTTACTTCTTTATTGAATTAAATTGCTTAGCCTTGAATATACTTGCTAAAAGCACTTACATGTCATGCACAACACTTTAGATCATTCATTAGTTGATCCCATATGGTTAGATATCCATTCAGCTCAAACTTGAGCTTTCAGCCCTTGATCAGATGCCTGGTGTATGACCACCAGACGTCTGGCATGCATGTCTGACTTATGCCTAGAAACCCTAACATGACAGATGCCTGGAATAGTATTCACAGACGTCTGAATAGGTTGTCAGATGTCTGGAAGAGAAACTCCAACCGTCTGATTGAGTGAGAATCTTTCTCCTCCTTTGGCCTCCTATGACAGGTGTCTAATGCTTTGATTCTAGACGTCTGCACAGTCTGACAGACATCTGAGATCCTGTCATCAGACGTCTACCTACAATCATCCTTTTTGGACCAAATTTCCTAAGAGTTCACCTCTTCTTGACCTCTTTAGGCCAGCCATCTGATGCTGAAGGGCCAGACGTCTAAACAGTTCACCAGACGTCTAGGAACCCTTCAGCAAACGACTGGATAACTAGTCGTTAGACTGCATTTATGACTTTGTCAGAATAGTGCACCAGACATCTGACCGACTTTCTCCAGACATATGGTCGACCCAAAATCTACCATTTACAGGTCGTTCCGCCATTTATTGCTACGAAATCTCTTTGGGTTTTCGTCGGATTTTTCATAGCTATAAATAGAGAATGTCTGTATGCAATTCAGAACTCTTTGAACTCATCTAATCTTATTGAAGTGCATTCAAAGCTCATTCAAAGCTCTCAAGCTCTCATTCTTTCTTTGTCCAACTCATGCTCTAAAGCTCACACTCTTGGCATTGATTGCCTTCTTTAGTTATACAAGTTTAGTAAGTGCTCCATCACATTAATTAGAGCACACATTACACACTAAAGCCTTTACTTCTTTTAAGTATCATTCCAGGCGTAGATTTTGTGTAATTGTTTCAAATTGATTATGTCAATTTCTCTCTTTTATTTATTCAGAAACACTCTCGGTTTGTGAGAGGACTTATTTCTAGGTTGTGAGAATAAGGATATTGTTGTATTCGATTTAATCTTACCAGGATTTGGTAAAAAGGGTTATTAGTGGAAACTAATCACTAGTGGGTTGCTGGAGTAGAATTCAATGGAGTCGGGAATTGATTTAGGGGAATCCGAACCATGTACATACTCTGTTTGCGTTTGCAATTTCTATGTTGTCTCATGTATTATTATTCCACACTCTTGGTTGCTTTGGTTTTTAATTAGGCGTAATTTCCTTTGTAATTATCATAAAATACTATTCACACCCCCCTCTAGTGTTTTTCCCATAGTTTCAAGCTCTACAATTGGTATTTAAGCACAAAGTATAAGCTATGGCAACCAACAACAACCGTGATGGAGCCTCTATGGTGGCTGAAGGCTAATCCACAATTCCACCCCACTCTTAAACAGGCCGAACTACTGGTATTGGAAAGCTCGAATAATTATTTTTCTAAAGAGCATATCACTATGGAGAATTGTGGAGGAGTACATCGAGCCCCTCGAAGAGGACTTCTCCAAGTGGACTCCAGTTCAAGTGGCTGAGGAGGTGAACAATGTAAAATCGATGAACTCGCTTATTTGTGCTTTGGATGCGACCGAGTTCAACAAGGTGTCAAACCGCACGTCTGCATACCAAATCTGGAACCACCTCCTAGTCACACATGAAGGGACATCTCAGGTAAAAATGTCTAAACTTCATGTATAAGTTCAACGCTTTGAGATGTTCCAAATGCAGGAAAAGGAAAAAGTCTCGAGCATGTATGTTAGGTTCATCGACATAGTGAATGATTTGGAAGCACTTGGGAAGGTGTACACCCAAGTCGAGAAGTTAAGAAAGCTAATCATGGTCGTGACTCCAGAATGGGAGAAGACGACAATGTCCATCGAGGAAGGTAATGATATGACCAAATACACCGTGGAGCACTTCATCGGCAACCTCATCACGTATGAGATAAGGAAAGAAGATAGAGAGCAAAGAGAAGCTCCAAGGACACTAGCCGAGCACAAGAAGAAAGCCATCGCTTTCAAATCAACATCAGATAATGAAGAATCTAATGAAGATAAGGACTTTGAGTCCATGGCTCTTATGGCACGGAAGTTCCAAAAGTTCTTCCACAAAGGTAATTTCAAACCGATGGCTAAATTTGATTCTTCTAACACTTCTACTGTTTGCTAAAAATGCAATAAGCCAGGGTATATCAAGAAGGATTGCCACATGCTAAAGAACAAAGAAAAGTGGAAGGCTCCTAAGTACAAGGGAGACAAATATAAGGAGAACAAGAAGAAAAAAGTCTTGGTATGAACATGGGACGACTCCTTTAGCGATGAGTCTAGTAGCGAGGAATCTGAGAACGAAAAAGGGAAAGTGACGCACATGTGCTTTATGGCACGAGAGGATGCCGCTAAGGACGTCACGAGAGATGACTCTAGCAATAGTGATAGTGACACGGCTGAGGTAACAATGGATGACTTACGCGTAGCTAATGAGCAATTATTTGGTAGATATCAAAAGTGTTCAATTCTTTTATGGATGCTAAAGATAGATTAGCTAGCCTCACTAATTCATCAACACTCATCACACCACGTGATAATACAACCATTGACACACTTGTCAATGAGAAAGCAAATTTGCTTTCTCAAAACAGCACTGAGAGAAAAGCACTTTGAGAAAAGAGGTTGAAACTCTCAAATCTCAATTAGATGGAGTCCATGCCATTGAGTGTGATGATGTTGAGATTGAAATAGTTCGATCTCAAAACACTCTTTTGGGAAATGAGAACTTAGATCTCATATCCCAAGTGCACGAGCTCACCACACATGTATCTACCTTGGATACCACTATTTCTTCATTAACGAAGAAATATAAGCTTATGTCTGACAATATTGATCGGTTCAACAGAGGAAAGGACAAGTTGTATACATTGTTAGAAAACCAACTTCCCGCAAATCACCATGGATGTCTTGGTTATTCTAAGGCCAATGCTACCAACTCATGCACCACCGATAGTGGAGTCACTATAGACTTCGTGAGGCCATTCTCCGGTGCATCCACAAGTGGAGCCCATAACATCTTGGATATGTCTACTCCCAAGAAAAGCTTCATTCCGACCCAACCCTCATTTGGAAAGAAACCCACCAAGGGTGGAGCTCCAAAGAAGGGACATGCTTATATGTACATAAGCACACACCCACGTAGGAGAGCACCCACTACATATGCTCCTACCTATGATAGTTTTTATGCACCACATCCTCGTGCACATGCCAACACTCACATGAGAATCCCACATGTACGTACCCATGCACATGCTTATGCACCACCATCGTATACACATATGCATGCTCACCCACATGTTTCATAAGTTCCACCACATACTTATGCACCCCATGCATATACACACCATATGAGACCATATGCTACACCTCATGCATGCACACACCGTGCAAGACCACATGCCAACTATCATGCACACCCTCACTACTAGGATCCACATGCAGATCACCACATTTATGCTCAAACACATGCACAGTATACACATTCACATGCGTATATTAGTCCCCACATGCCTACACTATGCATTCACCCTCTAGGCTTAGGATACCCAAAACTTACAATATTTGGGGTTTGAAGGACACAAGCATGAAGGATAGAAATTTATATATTCAATCATATTTTCACGATGTGGTTAACAAAAGTAACTATGTTGGAAAATCAAATTCCACTTGGACTTGGTTTCCAAAGGGCTAATACCCTTGGACCCAACAAGCTTGAGTACCATGTGATCATGGTTTGTTCTATATGTATCTAAGAAGATGAAAAAGATCAATAAATGCCACACCCTGCTCCCCAGGATATCCGGAAAGTATGAATCCATTTCAAGTATTACCGAAGAGGTGAGGGTGATTAGAAAAGAAAGGAAAAGAGGGAGTACAAAAGAAAAGATGCAGGTCACTACGCACGTACTGGGAAGTACAGAAAATGCTCCAACTCAGAAACAACATCACAGAAGTAAACATATCAAAAAACACGGTATATATAAAAATCATTCATATTATTACATCTCCATGGTACAACATATACAAGATACAATCCACTCTCATATACAACACTACACCAAAGCCCAAGGTACAACCACACAACTCCAACCCAAACATCCCAACTCTATGCCACTCCCAAGGGACTCCAATTCTACCTCGAAACTCGGGGTAAACTCATGAGCCATGTCCGGCTCTGTCTGCACTGATTCTAATCCTGGAAAAATGTAAATGAGACACGTTGATGCATGACCCAGAAGGAATATCTAAATACGCTATATAGGGTCCAGTCTCAGAACCACTCTACCTAACTAAGGTCCGTCTAATGATGATAATCATGGCAACAATTTAATGCGTAAAGTAAAGCAGAACATCGCATGCATGCACTGAAAAGAAAGTACTGCAGAACTGATATGTACAAAGGAAAGAAAGGCAGGCAACAATTTCATGAATACCCACAGATGATATCACAAAGAAATTATAATGCATTAATCATCAAGTTTGCAATTATAATTTAATATATGGAAAAACCAGGGTAAAACATAAGACGTAAGGAGCTGGACTTCACCCAGGGTAGGTGAAAAGGTGGTACCCCGTTAGTGGAACACGAGCACTGATCAGTGTAACGGGAGTGAGAATAGTGTTACTCAACTACCTCATGGTGCATCACAAGTACACCAAGGGCCTCTCCAACTCTGCGAACTCCCCCTGACAGGAGTGATGAGAGAGAGATACATATATCGTCCAGTCCTCAAGCCTATATTTTACACATGTTCTCCCCAAACCGCATGCCTGAAATCTCACCCATCTCCAGATGGACAAAGAATTACATGTTATTAACACTTATCCTCACTCTCAGTTTATAAAACACATCGTATCTTTCATTTCAGAGGTCTCAGTTACCGCATTGACATTTCTCGTCATTTCATCATTTCAACGATGTCGGGATTTAACCACGATTATCTCATAACATGGAACATCTCAGTATGTCCATTTCACAAATCAGATGCACACTTCCTTCATGATAGAATTTCCAGATTTTCATGCTATGAAACATAGTACTACCATGACACATAATTCATCACATCAGCACACTTACGTAACCCATGTACACAACCATAAACATGAAAACTGAGAACAGACTCAGAATCAAACAATATCAGTCCCTTACAGTTAGAATCTGATCAATGACCTGTACCCCCACAAGGGTGAGAATAGTGTTACTCAACTACCTTATTGTGCATCACGAGTACACCAAGGGCCTCTCCAACTCTGCCAACTCCCCCTGACAGGAGTGATGAGAGGGAGATACATATATCGTCCAGTCCTTAAAGCCTGTATTTTACATGTGTTCCCCCCAAACCACAAGCCTGGAATCTCACCCATCTCCAGATGGACCAAGAATTACAGGTTGTTATTAACACTCATCCTCACTCTCAATTTATAGAACACATCGTATCTTTCATTTCAGCGATCTCAGTTACCGCATTGACATTTCTCGTCATTTCATCATTTCAACGATGTCGGGATTTAACCACGACTATCTCATAACATGGAACATTTCAGTATGTCCATTTCACAAATCAGATGCACACTTTCATCATGATAGAATTTCCAAATTTTCATACTATGAAACATTGTACTACCATGACACATAATTCATCACATCAGCACACTCACGTAACCCATGTACACAACCATAAACATGAAAACTGAGAACAGACTCAAAGAATCAAGCAATATCAGTCCCTTACAGTTAGAATCTGATCTAATGACATGTACCCCCACAAGGTGACAGAAACTGCCTAAATGGACATATAGTTGAATATCAGCAGTTATCGGCCATTTACAGTCGAAACCAGAAGTTAGTCACAATATAAAAGTTGGAGATAACTTAATAAGATTTCTAAATTTTATTAGAACATAATTTATGGAGCATTATACAAAAAGTTATGCACAGTTGAATTTAATGCAGGAACTGAAAACCGCAAAGTCTGTCCAGAATTGACACCCAGTTAAAGATTGTCTAGTTTGTCTAATTATAGACAGAATATGGGTTCAAATGAAAGTTGTAGCTAACTTCATAAATTTTCCAAAGTATCTTAAATCTTCATTTTTGGAGCACTGTGTTAAAAGTTATGCCTACGTGAATTCACAGGACAGAACTAGCATATGAAATAGAACATCATCCTTACAACACCACAATCGCACAACACCACAACCATGTCCACAACAAGAATAATGACACTACAACAACACCAATTGCAACCACTACAACATTCAAAACACCATAAACATCCACAATCCCAAAAATACTATTCCAAAGGAGTAGCTAGAGTTATGAACTCCTACTGATCATGGGGTGCTCAAACTGTCCTAACACTGGAATTATTAGCAGTATAGATCAATTAATATGGTCATGTTATAGTCAGAATCTGATTAAGTCCCCAACATGTCATTTGTATATAATTTAATCAGGATACCAAATTATCAAAAATCATGGCATTTGGATATCTGATGTAAAAGTTATGCTCTGTTCAACAACATGGTGTAGAATCTGCCAGAATTTGACACTACGATAAAGAACATTAATTGAGTCTAAATACAGGATGAATCTAAAGTTATTTTCTACATAAAAGTTGTAGACAACTTGAATATCTTTGCAAATTATTTTTAATCATAATTTTTGGACAACAAGAATGAAAATTATGCTAAATTAACTTAGCAGCAGAAACTGGACTGGCAACAGAAACTGAAATTAGAATGTAGAGATGCCATGGACATAATATACCATAAGATATTAGATTCCTACAAGATGCTGAAATTGAGCCCGAACTAACATAGTTAGAAATCCTACCTTAAGAGTCCTCTCTTCTAGCTCTAGCGTTGGCCCTTCTTCTCCTTCCCCATCTTCTTCAATTAATTGGATGCATGTGGGGGATTTCTTTGGTCTTGGTGGTGAAGTTGGTGGTGAAGTTGGTGGAGCAAGGGAGGAGATGAGGGGAGGTAGGGCCGGCCTCAAAGGGGAGTGGAGAGGATGAGAGCTTTTGGTTTTTCTTTTGGTTTTTCCTTTCTATTTTGGATTTTCTTGTTTCTTTTCTTTTTCCCTCAAAATTATCCAAATCATCCTCCTCCTCATCTATCTCCCTAATAGCATGCCAAGTGCTTGCTTAGGTGTCATGGTTAGGGCTAGGATTAATATGCTTATGACACCTAAGAGAGCAAGGTGTCATTAGGAGAGGTTTTAGGATTTTTGGTTTTTAGAAAAAATAGAAATATATAGGTAATACTCTATTCTACCTAAAATACCATGTATTTCATCTAATACTACACATATCACTAATCCAATAATGTTTAAAATCATTTAAAAATAGTTCTATTATTATAAAAATTAGGGAAAATTTTCTTAAAATATACAAAAATTATACGCGTACAATTACGATTAAAAATACGTACGACCATCTGTATATATGGAAACAGTGTATTACAATAAAGGAAAGAATTGCTCAAAGTGTAAGAGGAAAGGATGGATACTCGATAGCGGGTGTTCCAAACATATGACGGGACATCCTAGCTTGCTTCCAAGTTCGTCTGCATCAATGATGGCGGAACGATCACTTTCGGATGCCATGACGAGGGAATGATCATATGTATTGGTAAAGTCGGTAATCCATCTAAACTCATTATAGATAATGTTTATTTAGTAGATGGCTTAAATCACAACCTTATCTTCATTAATCAATTTTGTGACAAGGGTTACAAAGTTAAATTTGGTGATGGTTTGTATAGTATTTATGATCATTCTAGTAAAATATTTTGTGTAGTGGCACATGACAAAAACATATGTATAATTTAACTATGCCACATCTACAAGACCAATGCTTGGTTGCCCACACGAATGATCAACTTCTATGGCACAGATATAGTGGCCATGTGCATTTTAAACACCTTTAAAAACTATCCAAGCATAATTTAGTTAGGGTTTCCTTAAACTTTCTTTTAATAAGAAAAGTTTTTGTGATTCATGCCAACGTGGCAAACTCCATAAAACCTCATTTAAGCTTAAGAATGTAGCTTATACTACTAGGCCCCTAGAGCTATTACATCTAAATTTCTTTGGGCCTACTAGAGTTGCATCCTTAGGAAATACTTTTTATGAACTTGTTATAGTTGATGACTTCTATAGATATACTTGGGTAAGATTTTTAAATAGTAAAAATGAGGACTTTGAAATTTTTATTATTTTTTTAGAGAAAGTTCAAAAGATTCAAATAAACCCCTATTATCATTATTCGTAGTGATTATTGAGATGAATTTGATAATGACCTATTCTCTAAGTTTTATGATGAGAACAGGATCACTCACACATTCTCATTCCCTTATGCCCAACCATAAAATGGTGATGTGGAAAGAAAGAAAACCATAATTGAGTATGCACGCACTATGCTTAGTGATAGCCAGGTTGGATCACAATTTTGGGCGGAAGTCGTCCATATCGCGTGCTATGTGCTAAATAGGATTGTAGTGAGACTCTGTATGAACAAAATATGTTAT
This sequence comes from Scilla litardierei, assembly GCA_030789695.1. Taxonomy (NCBI): domain Eukaryota; kingdom Viridiplantae; phylum Streptophyta; class Magnoliopsida; order Asparagales; family Asparagaceae; genus Scilla; species Scilla litardierei. The sequence continues at coordinate 288,646,997 of CM061133.1, read as the reverse complement.
GAATTATTTTATGACAAAATTCCTCAAGTAAATTATTTTCGTGTTTTAGGTGCTAAATGTTTTATTAAAAATAAATACGATAATTTAGACAAGTTTGATCCTCAATCCAATGAAAGAATCTTGGTTGGATATTCTACACGTAGCATGACCTATTGGATATACTACAAAATAACTTTAACAGTTGAGGAATCTCTACAGGTTTCGTTTTATGAGGATTTTGATACACCTACTTCTCATGTTGATAGAATAGAATTTCTATGTGATACTGATGAGTGGTTTATACATATATTTTGCACTCATTTCATGCACATTTTATGTTATTTTATCCTCCGTTCTGTTCCATTTTCTCGGCTTTTGTTTCCATTTACTTTTTTGGGTCTATTATATGCGTTTCAGGTTAAAGTGAATTAAATTAGGACCTTGGAGCATGAAAAGGGGGAGAAAGTGAGAGGAAAGCAAAGAACGGGAGTTCGAAGTACGCAAGGTGAAGAAGAAGCACAAGGCACACGTGACCGCGTGGTAATTCCACGCGGCTGCGTCACCGGGACACCCCAGCTGCTCCAAATTCCACTTCGACGCGGTCGCATAAAGAATCCCAAACGATCGCATCATTCAAGAAGAGAAGAGAAGAATTCCAAATTGACGGGGTCGTTTAGTTAATGACGTGACCGCGTTATGACGAGAGCAGATGAAGCCAAACGGTCGCTTTATGCGACCGTTTCAATGGGAAACTGAAGATCAAAGCTCCAAACGACGCAGTCGCATGGCCATTCCACGCGGTCGCGTCGCTGATGACTTCTGGACCCCAAGTTACGCACTTATGCTATGCGATCGCGTCGTATTCGATGCGTTCGCGTCCAATTGGGCCCCCTAGATTTAGTTGGGCGCCGCCAGGGGTAATTTTGGGTCTTTTGGGAACTTTTTGAGGGGTATAAATATTCTTCTACCTCCTCTGCACCGAAGGACGCTTTTTCCTCTATTTTTCCGAGCTTTTCAAGAGTTCGTCAGGTGTAATCTTTTATTATTCCTTCAGTACTTTTGATTATTCCTTTTGTTAACTCTATTTTTGATTTTGTTTTTGAATATAGAATTAGTTTTCTTAATCCTTTGTTATTGTGGATCCTTTGATTGCGAATTTCTATGTTGAAACCATTGCCATGGCTATTAGAATTGTTCTATTGATTGAGTTTTCATCCATGGTTTGTGAATAGTTCACCATCTAGGGTCATGGGTTGAACCCCATTGAATTTGGCTATTAATTGATGAGATATTGATTAATTGTTGGATGATTGGTGATTTGAGGTATGTTAGGATATTAATTATCAATGTACGTTGACCTCCTCCCTTGTGGTTAATTAGATTAACCGTCGGCGAGAGTCGGGACTAGTCTAGGGTTTTCAATCCCTACATTGATCTATACTATCGATGCGGCTTACGAGAGTCAAGCATCGATTAAAGCCCTCCTAACATAGATCCAAATCCTAATCCACGAGAGTGACGTGGAGGAAGATCGAAGACATTCGTCGGACGTAATGCACCTAACATATATCGATGCATCGGTGAGAGTCGACATAGATATAGGTTAGGTAGTCCTATCATAGCATCACAAGAGTGGGGATAGGGATAACATAAGGGAATAACATATCATGCACTATGAGAGTAAGGGGGTATGAGAATGCCCTTAGGGTAGACAACCTCTCCCGAGTCCCATGAATCCAACGATTAGTTAATATAATTCAATCATAACCTCAATTCAATGGTGGGGATACCTAGGTCCTAGAACTTTTATTCCTTGATATTTTCTCGTATTGATTCACCCTCTAGCCTCATATTGATCGTGTAGCTTTCGAACTTAGAAAGAAGTATTCAACGACTGCCTCCTAAAGGACGACCCATTAGCGCTACAACCTCACCGTGCGCTTACGGTTACAGATTATAAAACGATCACGAATAAGTTTTTGGCACCGTTGTTGGGGAGGCATTGTTTGATATTAATTTCAATCTTTTTCGATAGACTGCACATTTTTCTTTTTCTTTTTATCTTCTTTTGCTATTGATTTTTGGTGCTATTGACATTCTCCTTAGGTTTAGTTCTTTTGTGTATGCACAGGAGATCGCAGGGTATCGAGGATTTGCTTCCCCTAGACCTCGAGATCGAAGCTATCGCACGTCGGTGCAATGCCGAAAGGAAGAGGAAGCTAACACTAGAATCAATGGAAGAAATACACAATCCTCCTCCACCTCCACCCAAAAATGATCCACCTCCTACCGGGTCCCTCATGGACTTTTCAATGCCTTTCAATGGGTCCACATCGAGCATAGCGAGGCCACCGGTGGAGCCTAATAATTTTGAGTTGAAGCCATCATTGATTAGCTTCATCCAGCAGGATCAATTCGGGGCGTCGTCCTTGGAAAACCCCAATAACCATCTGAACACTTTTTTGGAAAAAATGGACATGCTCAAGATGAATGGCATCACCAACGAAGACATTAGGCTAAGACTCTTTCTCTTCTCACTCAATGATAAGGCTAAGGATTGGCTTAGAAGTCATAATCCTAATACTTTTGCTATATGGGATAGTCTTTCGCGTGCTTTTCTTATCAAGTTTTTCCCTTTAGGAAAGACCATGAAGATGCGCAACGATATCACCTCATTCTCCCAACTTGACCAAGAATCGCTATATGAAGCATGGGAGAGATTCAAAAACATGCAAAGGAATTGCCCGCATCGTGGAGTGCCGGATTGGCTCCTAATTCAATCATTTCACAATGGGCATTCACGAGAGGTGAAGATGAGCATCGACGCCACCGCTAATGCGATAATGAGTAAGACTCCTGAGGAAGCCAAGAAGCTGTTGGAGGACATGGCCGCCAACAACTATTTATGGAGCAATGAGAGAGACACCTCCAAGAATGGAAATAAGTATGAATTAGACGACGTTTCCATGCTTTCTGCTAAGTTTGACGCATTGACCAAACAGTTATCTATGCTTGGAATTAGTGCTGCTAATCCGCCTACGGCGGCTTTATGTGAAGTATGTGGTGTGCATGGACACCCAGGAAATGAATGCCATTAATCTAGCAACACCACCGGGCATGATGATTGAGCAGGCAACGCACTATATGGAAATAATCCAAGGCAGCCTAACAACCCGTACTCAAGCACTTTCAACCAAGAATGGAAGAACCATCCTAACTTCTCTTATAGGAGCCCAGGGTTGCGACCTCAGCCATCATACCTACAGCACCCCCCTGCAATTCCAAGCACCACTTCAATCACCAATGCAGAACTTTAATCAAGGGCCCCCGACTCATATGCTCTCCTCTGCTGATTCTAATTTGGAAATACTAATAAAGAATCATATTCTTACGTAGGGGCAAAGAAATGAGTATTTCTAGCCGTCCATTCAGCAGCTTATGCCCATCACTCAACAACTACCCACAAGCCAAAAATCGGTGGAGACCAAATTAGCACAGATGGCAACAACTGTTGCAAATGGGAAAGTCGCAGGGGCAACTACCGGGGTAAACTGAACCAAACCCCCGAGGCCATGTAAATGATGTCACTCTGAGGAGCGGGAGGCAGACAGAAGGCCCTGACATGCCCACTATGGAATAGGAGAGTACATCTGAGAAGGAGCCCCAAGTGAATGTTGAATATGAAATTGAGTTGTAACGACCCGCTCTCAGGGCCCGTTACTGTTTGGAAATGCACAAGTCCTGCTAGGCACCAATGAGATCAATACAGGCTCTGTTGCAGAAATGCGCCAAAATACTCATACATGAAAATGGTGTAAACCTTATTACAAACCAGCAGCGTACATGAAAGGAAATACAACTCGAGAATACAAATACACACCAAGCAAGCCACTCTGATACATATAATAAATAAACACGCTCACACTCACACATAGTAACCAGCGTCCTCCTGGTCAAATTCTACAGCAAACTCAGCGTCTGCAGTCCCTGGTGCAACTTCTTCAACCTGTGCTGTATCTGGCGAGACCACCACAAAAAGAAGGGTCGCCAGGATCAGACGTAACTCAAAGTATCTTTAGCATGTTATTTAAAACAATAAATGAGCATGGCAAAACTATCATGGCAAACTAAAAAGTAAAGTGCGAGCAATAGAGCAGAAAAGTAACATAACAGTCTACTTCTATCAGCAATAACAATATTTACTAGTTGTGCCTGAGCCTACGTGACTTATAAAGGGAAGTACGATATGCAACCAAGAGTCCACCTGATATCCCGGGTTACAACAAAACGATACGGTACAATCAATACGATACAATCAAAACGGTACTTTTCAACAAAACGATATTGTTCAGTCAATACGGTACTATCCACTGGAGATCGGACTGGTCGCTCCCGAACTTCCACAATTATAAGTTACCCCAAAAACCCAGTGTGTGTGTGTGTGTGTGTGCAGGTTACCGTACTTACAATTTACGAGTCAATCACCATTCTCACTTTTCCAATTACATCTTTCGGTTAACGGTTAAGCATGTCACAGAGTCCAATTCAATTTACGGTACGGTGCAATTTATCAAGTTTAGCTAACTGTTCAAGTGAAACACTTTGTCAATAAAAGAACTAATTTTGGCATGCATCAATATTGCTTTTAAACCCCATAGCTAGGGTACGATGAGTTACCAAAATCGCCTTGTAGCAAAAGGCGCGTTTTGAAAGGAGGTCGGTGTACCTGATTCACACGTGTTACGAACGAGTTAGCTTAACGAGATAATAAAATGTTAACAGGGCAAGTTATACTAACGTATAACTAATAACTTATAAAATATCCCAATTAAAACTTTAACTTAACTTTATTAAAAATCTTTAACTTAAATTAATCAATAACTTATATTATAACTTTTATAAAACTTATGTCAAAAACTTTATAAAATAACTACTATCAAACAAACTTATCTTAACATACATTACTAACCCAATTTTACTAACTTAAAAATTATCTTATATTTTATAAGCTTACCCTTAAATAGCATAGGTATACATTTAACTTATTTACATATCTTAAATTACTTATAAAAGAACTTTTCCATTACTTAACTTTATAATATAATAAAGCTTTATAATAACTTAACCCCAACCCCCCCTTCTGTTACTCACCCTCCCTCTGTCTCTTTCTCTTCTCTCTCGTTCCTCTTTCTGTTCTTTTTTTTTTCGTTGCAGCAGGTGGACGCGGACGGCGGCCAAGAGGGAGGGGGCACGACGCGAGGCGGGGTCGGCGCGAGGCGGCGTTCGGCGCTCGGGCGGCGCGCAGGCGGGGGCGGCCGGCCTGGGGGATCTCCGGCGACGGGGAGGCCGGATCGGAGGCGGGGGGATCCGGTAGGCGGCGGATGCGGCGGCCTAGGGCGGGATTCGAGGGGTCGGCGGCGCAGGGACTTGGGGGGTTTGATTTTTGGGTTGATTTTGGGGAATTTGTGGTTTCAGATTTCTCTCTCTGGCTTGTGATTTCTGGTTTGTTTTTGGGGAGAGGGATGGTGGTGATGTGAATGGGTTTAGGTGTTTGCTGGTTGCTTGTTTGGTGGAGTTGTTTGGTGGAATTGTATGGTGGAAGAGGTGGTGGCTAATCGTCGTGTATGGAGGTGGAGGTGGTGACTGATAAACGTTGCAGGGTTGATCCTTGAAGTAGGAAGGAGCAGGGGGACATGGTTCACGCTTAGTCAAAGATTAGGTTTTCATTTAATTACGGGAAGAATTTTTGGCAGTGGAAGAGACGTATTAGGACTAAAATCAAACTTATTATTAATGAGGGGAGGTTAGGGAATGAACTGAATGTATTTGGGGGAGGTATCAGGTTGGGGATGAGAAAAACGTGGGAGGGAAGAATTAACTATCTAACTAAGTAACTAATTAATTAACCAAAGTAAAATTGGTAATTAGTAAAATAAAGTAGCTATGTTAATTCGTAAATTAAAATAACCATAGTAACTATTAAACTACGGTGAAAAAGTTAGACGCGCTCGCGTCGACTCTACGGATAAAAACATTCGGACAATCGGAAGTAAAATTACAAACACACACGCAATTAATCATACCTAAAAATAACGGCCGTTACATCCTACCCTCCTTAGAATAATTCCGTCCTCGGAATTATCTACAGGGCATGGAAAAGGTAGGGGTAACGTTCTCGCATCTCATCCTCTCGCTCCCAGGTAGATTCACCAGGTGAGTCGCGACGCCACATCACCCTGACTAGATCAATAGTCCTGTTCCTGAAGACCTTCTGACGTCGATCTAAGATCTCCACTGGTTGCTGCTCATATGTCAAGTCTGGACGAACTGCGATCTCCGAGTAGTCCACGACATGACTAGGGTCGCTCACATAGCGACGCAGCTGCGAGATGTGGAACACATTGTGCACTCCCTCTAAGGCAGGGGGCAATGCAAGCTTGTAGGCCACTTCTCCTACCCGCTCCAAAATATCGAAAGGTCCAATGAATCGAGGACTAAGCTTTCCTCTCCGCCCAAAACGAATCATCCCTCGGTTGGGCGAAATCTTCAGAAAACATGGTCTCCGGGCTGAAACTCTAGATGTCGACGTTTTGCATTCGCCCAATGCTTGTACCTGTCCTGAGCCAGCTGCAGCTTCTCTCTGATGGTTCGAACCACATCCACGGCTTCTGTGATTAGCTCAGGACCAACCAACTCTCGATCTCCTACATCATCCCAGCTCAAGGGGGATCGGCACTTCCTCACATACAGTGCCGCAAAAGGCGCCATACCGATGCTAGACTGATAGCTGTTGTTGTATGCAAACTCCACCAAATGGAGATGGTCTTCCCATGATCCTTTGAAGTCTAGCATACATGCCCGCAACATGTCTTCAAGTATCTAAATAGTACGCTCTGACTGGCCATCTGTCTGCGGATGGTAAGCCGTACTAAAACTCAAGTGAGTTCCCAAGCTTTCCTGTAAGCTCCTCCAGAAATGAGAAGTGAATCGGTGTCTCTGTCTGAGACAATGCTGATAGGAACTCCATGCAGCTTCACAATCTCATTCATGTACTTCTTGGCCAAAACTTCTGTAGACTGGCCCACTCGGAAAGGAATGAAGTGCGCTGTCTTCATCAATCGGTCTACGATCACCCAGACAGCGTCATTCTGCTTCGTACTCTTGGGTAGTCCAGTCACGAAGTCCATCGTGATGTGCTGTCACTTCCACTCCGGAATAGGCAAGGGCTGTAATAAGCCGGCAGTCCTCTGATGTTCAGCCTTCACCTGTTGACACACAATACATTTCGCTACACTCCGTGCGACGCTTCTCTTCATGCCATGCCACCAGTAATGCTGTCGCAGATCCTGGTACATCTTGGTACCTCCAGGATGTATGGAGTATGGAGAACTGTGAGCTTCCTCCAATAGCTCCTCTCTGATGGTGCCAGACGGTACACAGATCCTATCTCCAAACCTTAAGGATCCATCTGCATGAATCTTAAACTCTGGCCTCTGGCCTGCTATCACCAAATCTTTGATCTTCCGCAGCTTCTCATCATCCATCTGAGCATTCTTGATCCTCTCTACCAAGGTTGACTGGATATGCATGCCCATCAAAGATGCAGTCATCCCTGGTAGAATCACTTCTATACCAATGTCCCGTATCTCTTGCTGTAATTTCCACTGAGTCGTAAGGGTCATCACCACTGGTAGACGACTCAATGCATCAGGTACGACATTGACTTTCCCAGGATGGTACTGAAGGTCAATGTCATAATCTGCCATGAGCTCTATCCATCGTCTCTGACGCATGTTGAGCTCCTTCTGAGTGAAGAGATACTTCAGACTCTTATGATCCGAGAACACCTTCACATGCTCTCCCAATAGGAAATGCCTCCAAATCTTTAATGCAAAAATTACTGCCGCCAACTCAAGATCATGAGTGGGGTAGTTCTTTTCATGGATCTTCAACTGCCTGGATGCATATGCTACGACTCGACCGTGCTGATGTAACACGCATCCAAGTCCTTTACCAGATGCATCACAGAAGACTTCAAATCCTCCTGATCGGTCTGGAATGATCAGAATAGGCGCAGTCGTCAACCTCTTCTTCAGCTCCTGGAAAGCATCCTCACATGCTTTTGACCAAACAAACACCACATCCTTTCTCGTCAATCGCGTCAAGGCTCCAGCGATCTTCGAGAAGTCTTTGATAAACCTCCGGTAGTAGCCAGCAAGTCCCAAGAAACTTCGAATCTCAGTCACCGTTCGGGGGACTGGCCAGTTTTGAACAGCGGCTACTTTTTCAGGATCAATAGCAATCCCTTCTCCGGACACTATGTGGCCTAGAAACGCCACCTTGTTCAGCCAGAACTCGCATTTGCTAAGTTTGGCATAAAGCAGGTGTCTTCTCAGGGTCTCGAGAACCTTCCTGAGATGCTCAGCATGCTCCACTGCATTCTTCGAGTAGATGAGAATGTCGTCGATGTAGACTACCACGAACTTGTCCAAGTATTCATACAATACTTGGTTCATGAGACTCATAAATACCGCGGGTGCGTTGGTTACACCAAACGGCATTACTAAGTACTCATAATGTCCGTATCTGGTCCTGAATGCAGTCTTGGGAATATCTTCGTCTTTCACCTTCACTTGATGATATCTCGTCCTCAGATCCAGCTTCGAATAGATGCTTGATCCACCGAGCTGATCGAAAAGATCGTCGATGCGCGGTAGAGGGTACTTGTTCTTCACGGTGACTTTGTTCAGCTCACGGTAGTCAACGCACATACGAAGGGATCCATCTTTCTTCTTCACCAGCAATATAGGAGATCCCCAGGGAGATACACTGGGTCGTATCCATCCCTTCTTCAAAAGCTCATCTAGTTGGGCATGCAATTCTTCTAGCTCAGATGGTGCTAAACGATATGGTGCCTTAGATATTGATTGGGCTCCTGGTATTAGTTCAATGGCAAATTTGAGAGTGCGATCCGGAGGCAAACCTGTAAGGTCGTCTGGAAACACATCCATGAATTCTCGAACCACTTCTGGTATCTCAGGCTCAGCTTCCATAGCGGCTGCTATTGCTTCGGTCGATTTGGCTCTGTACTCCACTGGGCCTACCGATCTGCTTCCACTATTGAACTCGAACTTTGGATGATCAGGAATCTCGAAGACTACCCTCCTTCGACTACAGTCGATGGTGGCATGGAAAGTCCCCAACCAATCCATCCCGAATACAGCATCAAAGTTCGGTATGTCTATTATCATAAAGTCAGCAAATAACGCTCGCCCACAAATAACCACTGGGCATTGAGGATACCCACTGGTCGTCTTTATCACTCCGCCACCCGTGTTGACGTTCCAACCGGATGCTAAAGGTTTGACAGGAATAGTGTGGGTGCGAACGAATCGACTTGCCAGAAAGCAGTGTGATGCTCCTGAGTCGAACAAGGAGAGGGCGGGTTGCCCAGCTACTAGCACGACACCTAGGTCCAAACACTAATCTAAGCAACCAATGCTAATGAAAGAAATGAATTACGAACTATGCAAGGAATATACCTGTGATCACTTCACCGGTAGCCTCAGCCTCTTCGACGGTCATGGTGTAAGCCTGACGTTTCGGTGGTGGCTGCTGCATTGCTTGCTGAAACTGCCTCTGCTGTGGAGGTAGAGGTGGACGCTGTGGAGCGTTCCCAGTTGGGACAGCACGAGGAGCTGGGGCTGGAGCTGGAGCTGTAGCTCGATGCGGACAATCCCTAGCCATGTGTCCTGACTCTCCACAAACCAGACAAAGGCCTAAAAGAATTCGACACTCAGACCTGATGTGTCCAGGCTTCCCACAATAGTGGCAGACCGGGAGGGCCTGCTGCTGTTGCCCTGGTTTCTTAAACTGAAACTGCTGAATAGGGCAGTGTATCTGTGGCCGTCTGCTTGGCCCAGCTTGGGTCGGTTGAGACCTTGCAGGTGCTGTCAGCCTTCGGTCTTCCTTTGCTTCCATTTCGACCATCTCATGGTTACGAGCAATGGCTAAAACTTCAGCATGTGTGGTCGGACTAGCACCGACCATCATCCTCCGAATCTCAATGTTAAGCCCCTGCTGGAACTGCTGGGCTCGAGTCAATGGATCTACAACCATCTCCGGGGCAAACCTGCTGAGCCTGGAGAACTCAGCGTCATACTGATCCACGGTCATCAAACCCTGCTTTAGGTTAATGAACTTCTTCCTCATCAGGATCTTTGCTTGTGGGGGAAAGTACTGAGCATTGAATGTTTTGGTGAAGACATCCCATGAAATCAACAATCCCAAGCGGTCTTCTACCGCCTGCCACCAATCTCGAGCTCCATCAGTTAATTGCCTTTTGGCGGTAGCCACCCATGCTTCTTCTCGAATCTGAGATGCTCTCAGATCATCAGTGATTCTCTTGAGCCATTCTTCCGCTTGGAGATGATTCTCGGTCCCAGTGAAAGTCTTCGGGTTCATCCCGCGAAAGTGATAAACACTCGGGTCAGCTTTCTGCTCTCTGCGCAAAGCCTGCTCCAAAGCCTGTCCAAGCTGCTGATGAAGGGCATACATGCCTCGCATGCAATCTTCTGCAGACAATGGTGCGGTCGGAAATGCTGTCGCATTCGGACCGGTGTTAGCTCCATTGCCAGCATCATTTTGGTTGGGACCCCCATTCAGGTGATTGATCCCGGATCCAAATGCACTGTCCTCGCTTCCAGAAGTGTTCCTTTCCATTGCTTTCTTGCGTTTTCATAAGGTTTGATCAGTTCCATTGAGTATTTTATACGGCACATTCTGAACTTCTTGTACTGCTCATGTGGTATTTAGCGCGGACCTGCATGGGCCACCAAACCTGTAACGACCCGCTCTCGGGGCCCGTTACTGTTTGGAAATGCACAAGTCCTGCTAGGCACCGATGAGATCAATACAGGCTCTGTTGCAGAAATGCGCCAAAATACTCATACATGAAAATGGTGTAAACCTTATTACAAACCAGCAGCGTACATGAAAGGAAATACAACTCGAGAATACAAATACACACCAAGCAAGCCACTCTGATACATATAATAAATAAACACGCTCACACTCACACATAGTAACCAGCGTCCTCCTGGTCAAATTCTACAGCAAACTCAGCGTCTGTAGTCCCTGGTGCAACTTCTTCAACCTGTGCTGTATCTGGCGAGACCACCACAAAAAGAAGGGACGCCAGGATCAGACGTAACTCAAAGTATCTTTAGCATGTTATTTAAAACAATAAATGAGCATGGCAAAACTATCATGGCAAACTAAAAAGTAAAGTGCGAGCAATAGAGCAGAAAAGTAACATAACAGTCTACTTCTATCAGCAATAACAATATTTACTAGTTGTGCCTGAGCCTACGTGACTTATAAAGGGAAGTACGATATGCAACCAAGAGTCCACCTGATATCCCGGGTTACAACAAAACGATACGGTACAATCAATACGATACAATCAAAACGGTATTTTTCAACAAAACGATACTGTTCAGTCAATACGGTACTATCCACTGGAGATCGGACTGGTCGCTCCCGAACTTCCACAATTATAAGTTACCCCAAAAACCCAGTGTGTGTATGTGTGCAGGTTACCGTACTTACAATTTACGAGTCAATCACCATTCTCACTTTTCCAATTACATCTTTCGGTTAACGGTTAAGCATGTCACAGAGTCCAATTCAATTTACGGTACGGTGCAATTTATCAAGTTTAGCTAACTGTTCAAGTGAAACACTTTGTCAATAAAAGAACTAATTTTGGCATGCATCAATATTACTTTTAAACCCCATAGCTAGGGTACGATGAATTACCAAAATCGCCTTGTAGCAAAAGGCGCGTTTTGAAAGGAGGTCGGTGTACCTGATTCACACGTGTTACGAACGAGTTAGCTTAACGAGATAATAAAATGTTAACAGGGCAAGTTATACTAACGTATAACTAATAACTTATAAAATATCCCAATTAAAACTTTAACTTAACTTTATTAAAAATCTTTAACTTAAATTAATCAATAACTTATATTATAACTTTTATAAAACTTATGTCAAAAACTTTATAAAATAACTACTATCAAACAAACTTATCTTAACATACATTACTAACCCAATTTTACTAACTTAAAAATTATCTTATATTTTATAAGCTTACCCTTAAATAGCATAGGTATACATTTAACTTATTTACATATCTTAAATTACTTATAAAACAACTTTTCCATTACTTAACTTTATAATATAATAAAGCTTTATAATAACTTAACCCCAACCCCCCCTTCTGTTACTCACCCTCCCTCTGTCTCTTTCTCTTCTCTCTCGTTCTTCTTTCTGTTCTTTTTTTTTTCGTTGCAGCAGGTGGACGCGGACGGCGGCCAAGAGGGAGGGGGCACGACGCGAGGCGGGGTCGGCGCGAGGCGGCGTTCGGCGCTCGGGCGGCGCGCAGGCGGGGGCGGCCGGCCTGGGGGATCTCTGGCGACGGGGAGGCCGGATCGGAGGCGAGGGGATCCGGTAGGCGGCGGATGCGGCGGCCTAGGGCGGGATTCGAGGGGTCGGCGGCGCAGGGACTTGGGGGGTTTGATTTTTGGGTTGATTTTGGGGAATTTGTGGTTTCAGATTTCTCTCTCTGGCTTGTGATTTCTGGTTTGTTTTTGGGGAGAGGGATGGTGGTGATGTGAATGGGTTTAGGTGTTTGCTGGTTGCTTGTTTGGTGGAGTTGTTTGGTGGAATTGTATGGTGGAAGAGGTGGTGGCTAATCGTCGCGTATGGAGGTGGAGGTGGTGACTGATAAACGTTGCAGGGTTGATCCTTGAAGTAGGAAGGAGCAGGGGGACATGGTTCACGCTTAGTCAAAGATTAGGTTTTCATTTAATTACGGGAAGAATTTTTGGCAGTGGAAGAGACGTATTAGGACTAAAATCAAACTTATTATTAATGAGGGGAGGTTAGGGAATGAACTGAATGTATTTGGGGGAGGTATCAGGTTGGGGATGAGAAAAATGTGGGAGGGAAGAATTAACTAACTAACTAAGTAACTAATTAATTAACCAAAGTAAAATTGGTAATTAGTAAAATAAAGTAGCTATGTTAATTCGTAAATTAAAATAACCATAGTAACTATTAAACTACGGTGAAAAAGTTAGACGCGCTCGCGTCGACTCTACGGATAAAAACATTCGGACAATCGGAAGTAAAATTACAAACACACACGCAATTAATCATACCTAAAAATAACGGCCGTTACATGAGTGGTCTGGCGGAACGGAAAAAGCGAGCTCCACACACAGGGCCCAGAAAAATGCCCTTTTTCATGGTCGCGACTGTTGTATTGTAGTAGGTCGGGGGAAGCTACCGCTTCTATGACAGCTCCGCTTCCTCGTCTTTCTTCTGAGTAGCACCTCCATCATCTGAGCCACCAATGGAGAAGAATGTTAAGAGGAGAGAAGGAGATGACACTGAGGAGCCTCCTAGAACCTACATCCCAAAGGTCCCTTTTCCACGAGACTAGCGAAAGATAAATTGTATGAAACGTATGGAAAGTTCTTCGACCTTTTGAAACAACTGAACATCACGATACCCTTTCTTGATGCTATCTCTGAAATCCCAACATATGCTAAGTTTCTGAAGGAAATCATCACAAAGAGGGGTAGGCGGAAGAAGATAGTACTTTCAGAGGAGTGTGGTGCGATACTCCAATGGAAGGTGGTCAAGAAACTTGAGGATCCGGGAAGCTTTTTCATCCCATGTGATGTCGGCAATATGAAGATCAAAAGAGCACTTTGTGATCTAGGAGCAAGTGTAAGCTAGATTCCGCTATCCATTAGCAAGAGACTCGGGATGGGAGAGCCACAACCAACAAATATGTCCCTCCAACTTGCTGATAGGTTGATCAAGTACCCCTTGGGCATAATAGAGGATATACTGATACGTGTTGGAAAGACTTTGGTTCCATGTGACTTCATCATCATGGACATGCCCGAAGACGCCAACACACCGATTATACTAGGCCGACCATTTCTAGCCACGGCATGGGTGCTTATAGATGTGAAGGGATTGAAGCTATCGCTCAATGTTGGAAAAGAGAAGGTAGAGTTCGATCTTCAAAAGACTATGAAACAACTTCCTGAGGATGACCACCACCAACAAGTTGACCTCCTCGAAAAAGTCATTGAGGAGACCACATTGGAAGAAATGCTCCTGGGTACTACGGAGGAGCTACCACATGAAAACCCAATTCACGGAGGGTAGATGGAAGAACTGGCCCTAACAAGAATATCCAAGGAAGCTCCAAAAGATGGGTTTGAAGACGATATTCCACGATCACACACACTGGACACCTCCTTAAACTCCATCGTAGTCAAAGCACAAATAATTGCATTGTTCGCCTCTGCTGCTACTTGAACGGGAGTCCATCTGGAGAAGCCTTCTTCTAGGGGCTCGACGTACTCCTTCTCCACCATTCTCCATAGAGATATGCTCTTTAGGAAGATAACCGTTCGAGGTTTTCAATACCCGAAATTCGACCCGTTGAAGAGTGGGGTTCGAATTGTGGATTGACCTTCGACAATATAGGGTGTGCCATCACGATTGTTGTTGTTATCGGTTACAATAGCTTTACCTCGCTCTGATACCTATTGTAGGAGGTAAAACTATGGGTAAACACTATAGTGGATGAATAGTGTTTATGATAATTAAGAAGGAAATTACGTCTAATTAAAAACCCAATGCAACCAAGAGTGCGGAAATGAAATAATAGAGACAACAACCCAGAAAATCAATCGTAAACAGAGTATGTACCCTCGTTCGGATTCCCCTGAGTCAATTCCCGACTCCCTAGAATCCTACTCCAGCAACCACTAATTATCCACTAGTGATTAGTAATCCACTAATACACTCTGACCAAATCCCGATAAGAGTAAAACTAATACATTTATACCACCACTTCCCACAACCCAGGAAAGGTCCACTCTCACAAACCGAGAGTAATTCTCAAAAAATGAAATAGAGAAAAACCTTACTTAGAAGTGAGTCAAGGAAGTGTTGTGTAGTGCTTCTAAAATATGAATGAGAGCACTTACTACTTGTCCAAACAAAGAAGCAATGAATGCTTGAGGTGTGAGCTTGAAGCTTGTGGACAAGTGAAGAGGATGAAGAGCTTTGAATGCTTGAGGAGCTTTGAATGCTTGAGGAGCTTTAAATGAGAAATAAATGAGTTTCAAGAGTTCTAAATGAATGCAAGGAGTACCTATTTATAACTCCCCAAAAATCCCACCAAATCTCCTTAGAATCATTAACATTAAAATGGCCTGTAACGAGCAGAAATCTGAGTCACCAGACGACTGGATAAGGCCCACCAGGCGACTGGGACACTATGCTGACAAGACCTAAAATGCAGTCTAACGGCTAGTCGACCAGACGTCTGCTGAAGGGTTGCCAGACATCTGTGCTACTCTTTAGGCGTCTGGCTCTAAAGCATTAGACAACTTAACAGTCAAGCCAAGGGAAAAGAAGTTACTGGAATTTTTTGGCGAAAAATACCAGACGTCTGCAGAAGGGTTGCCAGACGTCTTGGCGACTGTTCAGGCGTCTGGCACTTAAGATACAGACGAATTAATAGTCGGATCAATGGAAATGAAGTTACTGGAATTCCAGACTTAAAATACTAGACGTCTGAGAAGATACCTTCATGCGTCTGTCCTATTAAGGTTTCTAGGTCAGCCTAAAACATGCGCACCAGACTTCTGGTTTTGAGTTACCAGGCGTCTACTTAAAGGCTGAAAGCTCAAAACTGAGTAGAATGCCTATCTAACCCTATGGGATCAATACATGAATGATCTAAAATGTTGTGTGTGATAAGTAAGTGCTTCTATTAAGTCTATTCAAAGCTTAACATTCCAATTTAATAAAGAAGTAAAAAATGAAAATATTATATGTTACTCCCCTTCACTTTCTATTGAATTTCTTGAAGTCTTCTACTTGAATCCCTGAATCCATCTCATTGATTTCGTCACATCATTGGCTCAATTTATCCTCGCTTTTAATATATCTTTAATCTACTTCGACAATACTGTATTTAACTACAAAACAAATGGTTAGTCAATTAATTATGTTTGCTAATCATCAAAACCAAATTGGGGGATCCAATACTCAACAGTTAGCATGGGAGCCCCACCACCGCCTTCTCACAAAACCCCTTACACCCAAGGCCATGCCCATACATACACTCACTCTTCTCGCATCCTCTCATTCACCCGTTTCCGCACACAGAAATACTGCCCTCCAAGTGAGGCCCGCATCATATGATGGGAAGCAGAGTTTGCTGGAGCCCATGCACTTTGTACAATGATAATTTCTAATCCTACAATAGACGACACTTTTGTGCAACCGTCAACATCAAATTATTCGATAGTTGACAATAACAGCAGCAACTTCCCATTACTTCTCTTACATATCGTGCATGCTTGCGTCCATGCGTGCACACTCTACAGTAAGTGGATGTCTCCACCATAGTATAGAACTAGCAATAAAGCGCATGGTGCACAAACAACAATAACAATAAATAGCAATAACACATGCACATGGTGCACAGACAACCCTAAAAACCTCAACCATAAAGCGCATGAAACCCATGCCCAGATGAAAAGGAGATATAATAAGGGTGTGCGGGTCCAGATACCTTGTTTTTATTATGTTACCCTTGGCCTACCCGGTAAGTGACCAGTTCCTAAAATTTGGACCCAGAACATACCCAGTTGGACCCTATACCTGAAACCTACCCGGTCTATATGGTTTCGGGTAGGTTCTAAGTACCATATAAAAACAATAATGGAATAAATATTATTGCACATACTTTGTTTTCTTAACAGTGTTAAAAAGCACAGTAGCATAAGCACCAATTTGGAGCACCCACTTCCTTAATAATATCCTTTAGGCTTTATTCTTGTTCAACAGCCCGCTCCCTGGACTATATTGGACCCATACCCACACAAATAATATCAATTATTTCATATATGATCATATTGTTGTGGTTAATTAATGAAAATTTCAACTACAAATGCAAAATGACAACACCCTAAACACTAAAAACTATTTTTGTTCATAGGGGTTGTGTAGGTTCAAGTGCAGGCAGCATGTTGTCCCGATACAATGGGACCTATTCACACTAAACTATTTATATATAAAAAATAAAGTTATCTATAATTAAACCCGGGTCCGGATATTGGTCCCAGATCTAGATACATGTTCCCTGTAGATGGGAACCAGACCCTGACCCGATGCACACCGGTTCCAAATTTTATTACCCGAAACCTAGCCGGAACTAATGGGTATTTACCCGTAACCTACCAGTTCGGGTAGGTTCCGATCGAATATCTGGGTACCATGTACCCGTGCACACCCATAGTTCTGATGTAATAGTGTTTGAGCTTGGGTACTGTCGTATGATTATTTGGGATTTTATAATTGATTTGGTGTGGGGGTTTTGGGTTTTTTTGAGTTTGTGGGATTTTTTAATATGGATATTTGGCTTTTTTTTGGGTGGTTATTGAGTTAGGGGTGATGTGATACCGCCACATGGAACAAACCCCATCAATCAGCCTCAAATTATATAATAGGCTAAAAATACATGTGCACAAAGTGCACAAGCTCAAGCAAACCCTCCCCCCTCCCCCAAATAAAAAATAAAAAATAAAAAATAAAATCACATAACTGGAACCCAGCTAGGCATTGGTACTTCTATGGGTGCGGAAATGGATGAAAGGGATTGTGAGAAATATGAATACATTTGTTGATGTGGCCTTTGGAGATTTTTGAGAAGGGAAGAGGTGGGAACCACATGATGAGATTACCACACCGTGACCATCACTTTGTCAATCTTTGATCTCTTTGTCCTAGGTGGAAGATTCCACCATAAATATGTTGAAACACTTTGTTTCCATTGCTAACAGCTTTTGCCATTTAGCATGAACTTTGTTTATGCATGTGGGTGTATATCAATCCAGAGCAGACAATTTGCAAAAGCAATGAGAAAACAATGGACTTCCAACAAAGTTAACAATGAATAAACAATTGCCAAATCTTGGCACGATTTATCCGTTCATCCAAAAAGCACCTTGCTTCGATAGCATCAATACCATGTTTGGTACCAAATCATAAGATTCGAAATGCAAACCAACCACAAGTTGAGTTCTTGAAACATGAGTGTGATTGTGAGAACAAGGGCGGGGGGGGGGGGGGGGGGGGGGGGGGGGGGGGGGGGGGGGGGGGGGGGGGGGGGCGAATCACAGATCAGCTCATTATTTAAAGCGGTCCTGGAAAGTTTCCATTCTCTCTCTGTTCATTCCACCTTTCGACCTGAATCAACAAGGAGAGAAAATGTGTAATAATTTTGAACATTGGAAAAGAATGATAGAAATATGAATCTGGAGATATGTGGTCATCTAGGCTCTACCATAAAGAAAACGATTGTCAATAAGTAATTAGGATGATGCAAGGAGTCTCATGGAGTCTTCTGAGGTAAACAATCTGGGAAAAAAATAGATTGCTAACATATTTATTAATGGGCATGCATTAAGTTAAAAAAGAAAGGTTTCTCCCAAGGATAATTTCGTTACCCCTTGATCTTTTCTCACATTTACAAGAAAGCAAATCCCTCCCAAAAAAATTTATTGAACCCCGAGGCTTAAAACAAATAGAGAGCTTTTAGAACCTTCAAGGTAACACAGCATCATTGAAATAAAAGAAAAACATTTCCCGAATTTTACCACTTTCATGTCAAAGGTAATTTTTACCCAGTTCTCGTAGGGGTTGAGGGAGAGATTTCACATGAAAATTTGTGGACTCAGGAGCTTCACAAGAGCCAATAGGCTGATGGTATATGCTTATTCGAGAAAGTACAAAAAAATCAAAGTGGTTTTGCTCACATTAAAAAGTTGGGACATATTGAGGATGGTTGAGGATGGTTTTCATAAATTTACCCATTAAAAACTATGCCTGAGGAGACCAGCCATTTTTGAATTACACCCAACAATTTATATTGCTGAACATATTGAGTTATATTATAGTTTGTCTTACATCGCACCAAAATATATCCAAAGTAAATTTAACATATTACACTCATAGAACCAATTTAAAAAGGAAAAATAACTCAATGGATTTGTACATAAATCCAACCAAATGCACCTTTAAACAACAAACGATTCAAAACAAAAGCTTCCACTATACCTTTCGTCCACTGTCCTTGAATCCTGGAGATAGGAATCCTACTCCATGGACTTCTACTTACTATCAGAGAAAATTTTAGGATTTCGATTGGGATATCTCTCTTTTTTTATAGTTGGAGTTTGTTTGAGATTTCTTTTTATGCTTCTCTATTTTTGGGCTTTTTAGTTTCTTTTTTAGATTGAGTCCCTTTATTTGAGTCTATTTAGGGTTCGTGTAGGCTTTTTGCTTCTGCCTATAAAGAAGGCTTGTATGCAAACATTAGTAATCAATGAATTGAGAGTTAATTTGTATAAAATCATCTTTGTGATTCTGAGAATCTCTATGCATATGTGATTCTGAGAATCTCTATGCATATGATTTACGTTTGTGTGTGTGAATCATTCTTCTCTGTATGAAACCAGAATCGTTTTTTTCTCTCTTTATCTATTTTTCTCCAAATCCCTAATTTTTCCACCACTAAAAACCTAAAGCTTTCTTTCCACATCAGAATTGGTTTCAGTATCAGAGCTAAAAGTTCATATTTCTCATCTTCTTCTCATCACCCCTTTCTCACTTTGTTTTCTTTAGTCTTTCATTTTTAGCTTCTTTAGGGTTAGCAAAAAATCTCTTATACTAGTTTAACAAAAAATCTTTGCTCGTCGCTGCCTCCTGAGCCCTAGCCGAACACACAACCATGTCCTAAACCCAATCCATCACCAACCTTTTTCATCTGATGAAAAATCCTCCCTTCGTCTCAACCTCACCGCCAACTTCATCTATGCTTCCCTCGGACCTCACAGTCATCAATATTAATCACCTTAGATTGAGTTTCTTCCTCTTCATCGTCAAACCAACAAGCCACCAGCATTGATGACCTCACCAAACCAATCTGACTATCATCATGCATCTCATGGTCGTCATCATTAAAAGCATAACACCACCGCTTTTATCATCGAGAGAACTGTAGCATCTTGAGAATCAGTTCCAATCAAAGAGGGTTTTTTTGGCTTGATTCGAGCTGAATTATGATATGCGGCTTCTCTTCAAGCCGACTTCAAAAGGCGGCACCACTAACTGATTTCGAATCAGTTTGAGGCCAACTAGCCGAGCCAACTTCGACTCCAACTAACCAAGTACAGACCAAGCGAAACCCGCTGGAGCCTTATCTGATGAACCTATTTTTGGCTTATTTTTAGCTTTTCGACCGGATTTCACCTCTAAAGTTACGGAACTTTTTTATTAAGACCATGGATCCTACAATGGTGCACAAGTTTCTTTGCAACTCTTTGGTGTAATTTCTAAACCAACCCAAATATTCTGTTGTTAATTTTTGCACTTTTATTAGTTTGCAATATAACTTTATAATTATTGTCGTTCATTGTAGTTATTCTTTTTTAGTTGATTGCAATATAATTACTGTTATTCTTCGTTCTTTTTTAGTTGATTGCATCGTCGTTGAAGAATTACACTTTGTTTTAATTCAGTCTTTAGGATTTTATTTTGTTTTCATAATTAATATAATTAATGTCACATCATAGTTATTAGATGTTGTGTGCCTTTGCATAGCAGTAAGATTGTAGTATCCGATATGGCTGATAAAGTATCCTCAAACTGTGACACTTCAGATAGGTTTACCTTAAAGAATATTAAAAAAACGATCCAACCCTATCAAGAAGACAAGGTCAGTAGTATTGAGTGACTCACAACACATATAGCGGCAATAAAGGCATGACTTAAAAAACTTTTGGATGACACACCCACTCGAGATAGTGATAAGCATGGTAATGGCACAAAATGAAGTATGGGTGACAAAATAAACCATGGGTGAGTACTGAGCATGACGATGATAGGTATGACCATGATGATATCACATGTCAGGTTAATATAGATGAACCTATTTTTGTTAGTAGATATAAACTTCTTTAAATGGCATAGGATGTGTGAAGGATGTGTGAAGGATGTGTGATAAGGTTTGCTAAAAGGAAACTACAAGGGTCAGCCAAGATATACGAAACTTCAGCTTAAAGATAGATAGAAAATATCGGAAACATATTAGTACAGAGAATGAAATAAAGACCAATCTTAATGAGAACTACCTTCCTAAGTCTTATTACAAATACCTATTTGACCAGTTATACAGACTTCAACAAGGACATATGACTATGAAGGAGTGCAAAAATAAATTTGACAATTTGTCTATTATGTGCAATGCACGAAAAGACTCAACTTATCCTTCCTAGATTTCATATCGGGTTAAAGCCTGAGCTCCAACACGAGATGCTCTCTATATGGCATGGATATTCTAAATGATGCAGTCCAATTAGCCCAAAACATTGAGTCATGTTTGAGAATGCCTCTACATAAAACGATCAATTCTAAAGCCAGAAAGCACTCTAAGCGACAGTTTGAGAATAAACTAAATATATTACAAGTGCCACTAAAAAATAAAGGTTAAAGCTATGGTTGGTGAGTCTTCACAGCAAATTGCAAAGTGGATCAAGTGCTTTATATGTTAGGGTTGTGTCACCTTGGTTCCCACTGACCCACTCGGAGTTTAATGAGAAAGGCTGACAATGATACTACAGTAGATAATAGGATAGTCGAGGAAGTATATGAAGCTGGGAATGGTGCTAGTAATGCAAATAAGGACGTGTATGAGTCTAGCACTTATTTGAATATCTTAGGTATTTACTCTATATGCACAGAGATGCATAAAATTGTACATTAAGAGTGATAACAAGTTCTATCGATTGATGATTGATGAGTGATGTAGTTGTGTTAATATTACCACAAAGTCAAATTTAAAAAGATGGGTCTAAAAATTAAACCTCACCTATAACCAAATAAAATTGCTTGGGTTGATAAGAACACTCATTCTGTTACCAAGTGATGTTTAATGACTATCCAGCTTTCAAGCTATCATGATCATATTTGATATAACGTTTTATCCATAAACGACACACACATTATACCCGATAGACTTTGGTTGTATGACTTCAATGTGAGGAGATTTAAACGGTTTAAACACGCATATATTCCTGTTTAATGTGGAAAAAAATCATATTGACCACTTCCTAACCTAAAAATCAAGTTGACGTTAACAAAATAGGTTGAACTTCAAGAAAACGAGCAAGAAACAACTTCAGGAAGAGTTGTGAGGATTGTATATTATGACTATTGTGCCATTAGTGAGTTCACTGTAAAAGCTTGTAGAGTTGCCCTCAATGTTTGTCAGATGCTCGCCAAATTTCGTGATATCATGCCAAATGAGTTACCTAAAGAAGCTTTTTCCCCATAAAGATATCCAACATCCATTGATTTGTGTCAGAGTCTATATTACTAAAGTTGCCATAATATCAGATGAACTCTATCGAGCACAATGAGTTTAGAAGACAAGTTGATGAGTTGCTACAAAGAGGATTCAATAGAAAATTTGTGTCCATGTGCTGTTCGAGTGCTACTTACACCGAAAGTTGGAAGCTGAAGGATATGGGGATGGAAGAACCATCAACAAGATAATGTATATTTCCCAAAGCTAGACTTGATACTCTTTTAGATATAATGGCTGAGTCGAGCATCTTCTGTAAGATTGATCTTAGGAGTAGGCATCACTAGATCCGTATTGGCAAAGATGATGGCTAACAACTGCCTTTGAGGTAAAACATGGATTGTATAAGTGGTTTACTCATGCTTTTTGGTTAATCCAATGCCCATCGAGACTCAGATATTACATCCTTTCTTAAGCAAATAAGTGATCTACTTTAACAGCATACACTCATTCTTTCAACCACAAGAAAATCATATTTTTCATTTGAAAGCGTGCAAGTTATTAACCACATCGACATTTCTTAGGGCTCATTATTTTCAGTGAAGGAGATTCAATATATCCTTATAAAGTGAGGGCTATTAGTGATTGGCCTACTACAATTCATAAGTCCCAAAGTCTTCATGAGTTGCCACTTTTTATAAGAGGGTTATCAAGGTTTAAATATCATTATAGTTCCCGATCACTATCTCAAGAAAGTGGAGTTCAAATGAACTAAATTTGTTGAGCAATCTTTTGAACAAATCAAAGAGAAGTTGACTACCTTAGCTCTTTACCTTTCTAAATTAAGCATAGGTGGTGTGTTAAGTGAATAAGTGCATCATATCACTTTATTTAGCAATATGTTAAATGAAAGCTCAACAACTTTACGAGAACTACAATCAAAAGCTTTATGCTATTGTTAGTGTTTGAGATATTGGCATCACCACTGGCTACCAAGGTGTTCATTTATACTTCAACCACCAAGCCCTTGGGTATATCAATTCATAAAGAAAAGTAAGGTGCCGACACATGAAGTGTCTAAAGTTAGTACACTTTTGTTCTTAAACATATGTAAGTACTGAGAAACTGAGAATAAAGCCTCTGATGCTTTGGGTAGGAATGTCGCCATCTTGCAGAACATATGGATAGAGGTGGTAGGATTTGAGCAACTTATACGTGTGATTATCCTATTTGTTGGGAACTTAGTAAGATTTACACTTCTTTCACTTAGGATCTTCCATTCTTGTTAACACTTGTACAATTATCGATGGTTTTATTTACGGGCAACCGTTTATGCATTCCCAATATCTCTTCGTGATTATCTAATTTCGGAGTTGCATGTGGAAAGAACCGTTGGATACTTTAACCAGCATAAGATTATTACCATAATGGATGATCGATTTTATTGACTAAAAGTCAGGTGAGAGGTTGCAAACTGTTGTGTCCCTGTGTCGAGTATGTCAAGTAGCCCACAGGTAATAGGCAAAACATGGATTACATACACCTTTACCAATACCATTCATCCTGTGAGATGATGCTAACATAGACTTTGTTTTAGGTCTACTTGCACGTTTAGGAAGTATGATTTAATCTTGGTCAGTGTTCTAAAACAAGTTATATGAGTCCGCATATAAGGAGGTGGCCTCTGGCCGCATGAAAAACTAGGAATTCGACCAAATTATGTGGTCGGCCGCATAATCGGCCGCATAACTTTTATGAGCACGCATATACGAATATGCGGGTGCATAATTGGCAACTAAAAAACCCAACCAGTTAAGAAACCTGACTCGTTATGCATAAAAATCAGGTTTTTTTGTTATTAAGAACTTATCACTCAAAAGATATCAACTTGCATGGGCTATTGTTGCTTAGGCTAGTTCAGCTAGTGAAGATCTACTTAAGAAGAGCAAAGAACATTGGAAACATATGTAAGGAGAAAAAAGCATTCTTCTAGTGCAGCAATGGATGATCTTCAATAGCATTCAGATGGACAAGACGGAGAAGATTTGAATGGTGTTGAGTTTACTTAGATTTTGTTTCTACCTATAAATAAGACTTGTATGCAAACAATAGAGATCAATGGATTGAAAATTTTAATATGAAATAATTTTTGTGATTTTAAGAATCTCTTTGCATCTGATTTGTGCCTTAAGTGGGTCTGCCATGCGCATGGGTATGAAATCCGATTCTTCTGCTATCCGCTTTATCAATTGTCCCCCGAATCCGTAATTTCTCCACCACCAAAAACCGCAAAGCTTCCATTCTGCACCACCCGGCCACCACGGGAAGATTCTCATCTATCCTCGCTAGGTGTCTTGGTTGCCACAACAACATCTACAAAATGGCAGCGTTCATAAGATGAACAACAATGGCAACAAATTTACTGCACTAGCGACCAAGGTCCAAACTAGTTCTCCAATGAGAATGTAAATCAGAGGGTACTTCAAGTGCCCATAGTACTACAGTCAACTCATAGCAAATGCCCTCCTATGCCTCGCATATGAATCTCCCATAATATCTGTAAATTGCTGCAGTCCTCTTGGCTTGATATTGGCTACTCCATTAGATCCACATTTTTATAGCACTCCACTACCACCACTCAGCATGATTCAAGATCTACATTGTCACCTTACTCTGCCAAATGCCACTGTAGCCCTCAGTTCTCATGTATAATATTTTTAAAGAAAACTCCCAGATGGGGGTTTGCAAAATTTGTGGCACTCGCTCGGGGCATTAGCTTTGGAACATGTGGCAAGCTTGGGATGCATAATATTGGCTGGAGGTGTTTTGCTGCTTAAAAAAGAAATTGATGCCCAAATCAAAAGTTAAAATGCCTAATGTTTCACCACAATTCCAACTGCCATTATAGCGGTTGACAACCAGACATCAAAAAGCATGCTTTGGCTCCCTCTAATATTATACATGTGGGTAGCATGTGCTAAAATCTAGTAAATTAATTGTGAGTTGAGACAGTTATTTAGTTATCCAACTTGAACAGGTTGTACTATTTACGTATTTACTGTTTATTCAGTCCAATATGGGCACACAAACTAGAGAATTAATTGACCTTCAGGTGAGGAATTTTATCAAATCTAGCAGGTTCATGACCCCCCGCCCAAAAAAAAACAAAAAAAACAAAAAAACCACACAAAAACAAAAAAACCACTAACAAAAAAGAAAAAAAGAAAAAAAGAAAAAAAGAAAAAAAAGGAAAAAAATCCCAGCAAACCAAAACCAAAAATGGAAGATAAATTTTATCACAGCAGCTTCCATGACATCGCTGACTTGAGGCATCATCACTTTGTCATTTTCCATAACAATCGCCCAGCAATCACACATATGCTACTGGTAAGGGAGATATTACTTCTTTATTCATGTTATGGTATCAAAGCACCTGATTTTGAAAGCACATGGCCCTTCTGTTCTATGATATCATAAGTTGCTTTAGTGTGTTCCATGTGTATTTTGTTTGCTCGTGGTTTATCTACATCTAAAACATGTTTCTAATATAAATATTAGATTTACTATGCCGAGAGTTTAGTTCGACATAATACAAACTAATTTCAAGCGGCTTACTTTGTTAACACCATACGCATGTACTTTTTGTCTGAGCATGAGATGCTTTTGACTCACACTAAAGCTCAGTAGTCATGTATTCCCATATTACATAAACAGAAGGGGCTAGGCTCGGAAGGGGAAAAGATGGGTTCTTTTTCCTGGTTTTTTGTCCCACTCATTGTAGGGAGTGCTTATCATTATGATAATGACTAATTGAACTATATATATATATATATATATATATATGCAAAAAATGTACCTAAGAACGTGCGCAGGTAGAATTACCTGCGCACGCCCCCTCTGTTCGGGGTTTGTGAGTATTTGTTTTTGAAATTTTTTTTTGCAGTAGCTAGATATACTTGTTATGAAGCTCCCCACAAAATTTCAGGTCAATCCGACACCGTTTGAGCCCCCGTTCATCGATTTCAAAAACGTTGCGCAAAACTGTCCAGGATTCTGGACAGTTTTGCGCAACGTTTTTGAAATCGATGAACGGGGGCTCAAACGGTGTCGGATTGACCTGAAATTTTGTGGGGAGCTTCATAACAAGTATATCTAGCTACTGCAAAAAAAAATTTCAAAAAAAAATACTCACAAACCCCGAACAGAGGGGGCGTGCGCAGGTAATTCTACCTGCGCACGTTCTCAGGCACATTTGCCCCTATATATATATATATATATATATATATATATATATATATATATATATATATATATATATATATATATATATATATAGGGGCAAATGTGCCTGAGAACGTGCGCAGGTAGAATTACCTGCGCACGCCCCCTCTGTTCGGGGTTTGTGAGTATATATATATATATATATATATATATATATATATATATATATATATATATATATATATATATATATATATAGGGGCAAATGTGCCTGAGAACGTGCGCAGGTAGAATTACCTGCGCACGCACGCCCCCTCTGTTCGGGGTTTGTGAGTATTTTTTTTTGAAATTTTTTTTTGCAGTAGCTAGATATACTTGTTATGAAGCTCCCCACAAAATTTCAGGTCAATCCGACACCGTTTGAGCCCCCGTTCATCGATTTCAAAAACGTTGCGCATATATATATATATATATATATATATATATATATATATATATATAGGGGCAAATGTGCCTGAGAACGTGCGCAGGTAGAATTACCTGCGCACGCCCCCCTCTGTTCGGGGTTTGTAAGTATTTTTTTTTGAAATTTTTTTTTGCAGTAGCTAGATATACTTGTTATGAAGCTCCCCACAAAATTTCAGGTCAATCCGACACCGTTTGAGCCCCCGTTCATCGATTTCAAAAACGTTGCGCAAAACTGTCCAGATTCTGGACAGTTTTGCGCAACGTTTTTGAAATCGATGAACGGGGGCTCAAACGGTGTCGGATTGACCTGAAATTTTGTGGGGAGCTTCATAACAAGTATATCTAGCTACTGCAAAAAAAAATTCAAAAAAAAAATACTTACAAACACCGAACAGAGGGGGCGTGCGCAGGTAATTCTACCTGCGCACGTTCTTAGGTACATTTTTTGCTCTATATATATATATATATATATATATATAGTAGTATTCGGGTGCGACAAACATTTTATCTTTTTTTTTGAAAAAGAATTTTAGCAAATTTTTTTGGATGTTTAATCCATACAACTATATACCCCAAGAAAAATAGTGGGCAAATGCTAGGGGGATTTGAGCCTCGATCTACCCGATACAAAATTTAACGGTTTCATATCAATAGAATACTTTTGTAATACCTTGATCGAATACCAAATCACATTATTCTTCCACCAATATTTTTTTTGGGTTGTATAACAACATAAAGCGAAGGTGGAAAAAAATTCCCAAAAAAATTTCAGAAAAAAACATTTTTGCACAGAAAATTCCATGCATGATAAGCACATGCGCAGGAAAATTATTTTCCCATATATATATATATATACATGCGCAAGAAAATTTTCCCATATATATGGGAAACTATGCATGTGCACATGCGCTGGAAAATTACCTGCGCATGTGCACAGTTTTCACCTTTCACACATTTTTTTGGAATTTTTATATGGTGTAAAATTCAGACCGTTGAATTTGCAATAGGTAGATAGGGGCTCAAGAAGTATTGGAATCCCTTGATTTTTGGTATGTTGATCATCCATGATGTGTGATGATTTTTGGTATCTTGATCATCCATGAGGTGTGAACAACCCCATTTAAAAAATCCAAAAAATGTGAAAGGGGGGAAAATGTGCACATGCACAGGTAATTTTCCTGTGCATGTGCACATTTTCCTTTTTATATATATACTAATTTTCAAATGAGTACATTTCCCACGGAATTTTCCGTGCGAAAACATTTTTATTTTTATTTGAAGTTTTTTTCAAAAAAAATTTGCTCCTTCATTTCATGTTATACACCTCTCTAAAAATAATAGTTAAAAAATAATGTGATTTGGCCTTCCATCAATGTATTACAAAAATTCTATTGTTCTGAAATCGTTAAATTTTGTAACGAGTTGATTGGTGCTCAAATCTCCATAGGTTCACCCATTATTTTCCCTTGTGGTATATAATTGTGTAGATTAAACATCAAAAAATTTGCAAAAGAACTTCTAAAATGTTTAAAAAGGTTTTCACATAGGCTTTCGCACCATATTTTTTGCACCAGAATATTACTATATATATATATATATTCCTCTATCTCTCTTTCTTTTCTTTCTTTTTTCTGTTTATTTTCTTTGTTTTTATCCTCGGCCCAGCTGCAACCCACATCCCACTTTCTCTTTCTGTGTTCTTTCTCTTTTCCTTTTCTTTCTTCCACCGGCACAACTCACCCAAAGCCCACCTGCAACATAAACCCCTCACCTGCCCCTCACGTGACACCCCCCTCTCTATCCCCGATGTCAAAGCCCCACAACTCCAACATGCCCTAAAATCATGTGATTCATCATGATTCCTCATCATCTCGGTGCCGATCTTCTTCGTGATAAAATCACAGTTCCTCTGTCCCTTTCCCGAGCTTCAAGGGTCAATCTCTCCCTCTAGGAAATCCTATGTAAGTCTAGAAAATCTTATGTAAGTCTAGGATTTTGATTTTCACGCGAAAAAACTATTTTCAAAAGGATTTTCCGTTGATTTTCTCCGAGTTGGGTTTTGACGTTCGATTTTCGTCTCCCCTTGTCACGCGCAGTTGCAACCGTTCCCCGACGAGACGACGAGGCTCAACTTCCCCTGTTAGTCTTCTATTTTCAGTAAATCACTTTAATTCTGGATTTTTGATTTTAAATTTATGGTTTCCGCTTGCAATGATGAATCTAAGCAATTCTCGGTGTCTCCGGTGCTTGGTGACAACCCCTGCTGCCCCGCTCCTCTGTCGTGTCTATCTCTTGGGTTTCTGCCTTGACCGTGGCTGTTTGAGGGCGTTACCTTTTTGATGTGAGCCCAATTGGGTTTCCAGCCCTCTGCCAAGACTGTCGTGCTTCCCCTTGGGTTCCATGTCGTGACTCTTGTAGGCCCCTAGCCCCCCTTGTCGTGACTAAATTTGAACTCTCTTGCCCATGACCACGACCTATTTTGGGGTTTGCCCCCCTTTTGTTACTGTCCTGACTATATTGGTGTTGAGTGGGGTTGTTTTTAATGGCGTTTGGTGTGGGTTTTGCTGGGTGTTAGATGTAGGGTTGTGCAGTAGTGTTGGATTGTTGTTGTGGTGACGTCTTGACCAGAGTTGGGTTTAGTGGTGGCCGTGAGATGTTGGTTGTTCATGAGAAAATTGGAACTCGGACTTTGTCTTGCGTGTCGGACTTGGTTTACCCTATGATTGTAAATGATGGTTTGGCCATTTAAGGCCTTTTGGATCATAAGGTTCCTACCTGTCAGATCATTGGTTTACTGCCTGTCGGATCATATGATTACTGGCGGTTGGATCAAACGAAAAACATGAACATATGTTTATGTCCCGTATAATGATCGATGATGAGAACCTTCTAAGATCACCTCAGTTGTCCCTCCCCCATTTACAATCCCACATATTTTCAATTGCTACATCGTTTGTTGCAATGCTATCCAGGTTAAATTATTTTACTAATTGTTGCATGCCACGCAAGCTTGGATTATTTTATCAAGTGTTATATGCTTAGCATGTTACTCCATTTTGCATATTATCCATGATTGGAATGTGAACCCACTGACGACATGTTATTTATATTTTAGTACGTGATATCACTTGCCATATGCTATCCATGTTTAGTTTGATCAACAGCCTACCACATGATATCACATACATCAAAATTATTAATATGTTAGATGTGTTATGATGGAAAACATGAACTGGAACATCATGTTATTACTTATGTACATGACATATTGTTGAACTTATTGATGGCACCTTACAAGTGGCATATAAACGAACTAGATACATGATGCATGACTGGACTACATACACAGCATATCAAACATATTAGCTAGTTTTGATATGACTCCTGGACTTGCGTTTAACTAAGTGAAAACTGACAATTTAGAACACTTGTACACCATCACTGAGACATTAAGAGATGTACACTTTGATATGTACTTGACACTACAGACTCGTTAGGTTTTAGGTAATCATATTAAAGAGTGTGCGCAAGCGACTGGAGCCATTCTTTTGATCTTCTAACTGCAGTATTTAAGGATACGGACTTTGCTTGGGAGTCTGCAAATTTCTGAGTTGGAGTGTATGACTATATCTACGTATAACTTTCTTCTGTATTTTGAGCGTATATAGGATGATGTATCCAACTTTGTAACTTTGTATGTATCAATGGAAATTTCCTTAAGCATTTTGATGCATCTCTACTCGTGGCCTCGATTGTTTTCACTGGTTAACTGAAAGACCTGTCACTTGCGAAAAACAGACGTGTCCCTGAGTTGCGGGACATGACAATATCCAATACCCCTATACTTATTAATTAATCACCAAACAAAAGTCTTCCTACTTCCCTATTGTTCCTATCGAATCTACCACAAAATTTTAAATAAAAAAGTAAATGGACCCGACCCCTTGAATCATGACCATATCAGCAATTCTGATATTTAAATTCGATATATATTAAATTGTAGTTACTTCCTTAAACCACATAAGAATTCATTTATGTTTCTGAGTTTACCTTCTAGTTAATGGATGCTATATAGGAATCAATCGATATTCTTTAGAACCTACAAGATATTGCCCTGCAGTGCGAAGATATAATTTGTAGTAGCTACAAAGATGGCATCATGCTACTGGTTCAACATGCATAGATGAAAGAATTCAGCTGGGGATGTTGGCATATGTTTCCTCTTTGATGGACATCAAAACATGAGTGCAAAAAATAATCTACACCTTCATTCTAGCTCATAGCTCATGCACAAAATTTCTCAACAATTATGAAGATCAGATGCCATATTTAATGTGAATTTTCTTGCATAACAAATAGACAGATTGCCGACAACAAAAGAATTAAAAAATTATAATCATAATGACATTCATTTTAGTAGAATATTAGAAATAACACGTGCACATAATGCACGGTGACCCAAGAAAAACCCCACAAACAGGATGCGGTGCACGCGTGCAACCGACAAGAGAGAGAGAATAGTGGGTATGTGCATGTATCGTCGGAGGGTAAAATGTGTTAAATTGAAGAAAAAAATTTGGTGAGCAAAGAACATAATCCCACTCGAAACCACAAGGTGGTAAAAGAGAGAAAAGCAATCGTTAAAGTGCAAAAGACGTAGGGGCCAAAGTGAAAAAAGACCCATGGCAAACACATAAATATGTGGAACTTGAGGGACGTATGGCTGTAATGAAAAAGTAATGACAAGCTTGCAAATAATGGGAAGGAGTGGGGCCTTTGTTTGGGTTCTCCACAGTCCACACCCACACCCCATATTGCACCCACCCCGACACCCCCATGTGAGGGGATGAGGTAGCATGCCTCTCCACCCGTCACATAGGACAAACCCTGCCAACTAGGTGTGTCCTAGTCATGGGTTTGTCCTAGTCAGTAAAAAAACATCCCTTATTTGTATAATAGATAGTCATCAACAATTGGCAGCAATAAAAATTTATCACTATCTATTTCACATGGCGAACAACACCCTTGCTGGTTAACATTAAGTTTTCAACCCAGCCCAATCAAAGTAGTAATCAACAGCCTCCCACACAATAGAAAATGCTAATTTTCTCCAACAAGTATCCATTCTGCACGTAGTACTGTTATAACTCAAACGCATTGGCATAATAAATCCATGAGCAGGACAGAACCAGAACTTTCTTAAGGGGATATAGCCAGTAGTGATAAACATGCCTCATTATTTGCAAAATTCGGAACTATGACTAGAATAACTAAGAGCCCCCCAACACACACTCACGCATCTCTCTCAATCTCTCTATGTTTGAAAATACCACTATTCTTTACACACCTAGAATACCTGCCATTTCTCAGCAAGCTTCAGGAAGTCAGCTGATATGACAAATTATTAGTGGTTATCGCATGTTAGCAGTTAGAAGACAAATCGAACAAAGTAACATCATTTCTTTTTGTTTCTGACTTGGTAACTTGGTTTAATTGATCAAATTTCACGGCTTGATCCATGATTACATAATTATACACAACCAAATGTGTGTGTGTGTGGGGGGGGGGGGGGGGGGATATTGGAAGAGCAAATTGAGGTGGTACCAAAATACATGATGTCACTTGGAACATTGAAAACAAACAAAACATACAAAGAAAGATATAGATAAAATAAGCTTCAGCAGATCTTATAACCAAACTCTTTTACTTGACAAAAGAAATAAAATACTTTTAAATCGGAAAGTAGAAAGGATTAAAAAAAGATACAAAGAACTAAATGCACATGATTAGAGAACTTCTTCCTGTGAAAACATCACGACATATGTTAAAAGCAACAAAAAATTTATCAACAGAAGAGGAAAAAATCATTACTGTTAAATAATGCATATGTATTCCTTTAGATTGAGAGTTAAGAAAACAAATGTAGACCAAATAGTGGTTAATTCAGCTGGAAAGGCCAGTTCTGAGATCATGTCCTTTAGATATCATTAATATTATAGAAAACAAATGCATACACATAAAAAGGTGCTAAATTATCCACCTATTTAAGAACAAAGGTATCCATAGAGTAGACCCCCGAATTCTAAAAGAGACCACAAAACAAGTCTCAATCAAAACCTGCATTCATAAATAAGAAACAAATACGCAGCCCATGTCCATAGGACATGGGAGCAAAAATTACTGCATACACATAAAGGATGGGCTAAACATCTTCTTGTTACTCAATAACAAAAATTTGGATTAGACCCAAAAAGATTATAAGAAATCACATAATGTTCTCTAACAAACAAAACATTTGTGCAGAAAATGGTAAACAGTCCCCCATGAGCACTAAAACCTTTAAAAAATTTGTGATGTTACACATATTACCTAGTGATTCCATAATATACAAACAAATGGAAAGAAAAGGAAAAATAGAAAATGCCAATGCATATAGTAGAAATCTTCTTCCTTTATAGAATCCATAACCAAAGTAATGAAAGATTACACAAGTTACCCATTTTTTCAGTATCTCATTTTTGCTTTCCAAAAGGGATTGCTACACTAGAAGATTAACCACACCCATGACTAAACATTGAGCTAACATGACGATTGACAGCTTAAGGTGACCCAATTATGGAACGGAGATTGTGTTAGGATCTAACAAAAAGGCGCGATTTTTATAGAGAAATAGTAGTAATAACACGATAATTGAATACAAAAGAGGCGTATTCTCCTCCCAAGACGCCAATAGAGGACGTCCGCACTCGTTTAATCTAAATCTACCTAAGGACACTCAAGAGAAGTCTCAATCATTGAGCATAAAAATACAAGCAACGGCTAGCCCTCCTATTTATAATAAAAACTAGTGTTCCTTGGCTAGGGAGGCGCGCGCGCACAAGCTAGGGCCGGCGGCGGGTGTAGACCCGAAGGGTCTATCAATATTCCCCCCAAAGAGACACCTTGTCCTCAAGGTGGTGCATGTAAGTACCGGCGGTGCTACTCTAAGTGGGAGTCGTCCTCCCCTCTGATCCCTTCGTTCTCCACGTCATCATCCTCGTCTGCTTCCGCTATCAACACTTGCAGCTTTCGATCCACACAACGGTGTCCGGGAGTGAAGCGCTCGTCGCATCTGAAACAGAGCCCTTTTTGCCTCTTCTCCCTCATCTCCGCATCGGTCATCCTTCGGAATTGGCCCCAGCCGGTGGTGGGTTGTTTTGTTCTCCCGTCTTCTCAAGTCCCACCTGAACTGCCTCAGTAGTGACCCCCGCTCCGCCTGCTCCAGTCGAGGTGACTCGCTGTAATTGCCAACTGTAGCTGCCCCTACCTCTCCTATCCTTAGTCCGGGAGTCATCTACCATCTGCGCCATCTCGATGACCTCTGAAAGCCCTCTGGGCTTGTAGGGTATCACTGCGGCTCGAAGGCTGGGTCGCAGTCCCTTCAAGAAAGTGCCCTCCAGTGACTCGTCCGACACACCATGTACTCGCCCTGCCAGCGTCTCAAATCTCTCGATGTACTCCAGCACCGACCCCTCCTGCCTGAGGGCATACAGCTACTCGTGCAGGTTCCCCAGACGGGGATCTTGGAACTTCTCCAGAATCGGGTCCTTCAGCTCCTCCCAGTCGCGAATCTGCTGCCTCCTCTCCTTCCACTGGTACCAACCCAGAGCTCTTCCCTCCATGCAAATAGCCGCGGCCTCCAACTTCTGCGCCTGTCATGCGGTGTACTGCAAAATACATCTCTGTTGTGAATAGTCAGGCATGCGGATCCTCTCCCGTGAACAGCGGCATATCCAGCTTCCGCACCCTGAATTCTCCGCCAAAGTGCCCCTGCTCGGGCCTCCCCTCCACTCGGTGATGTGGATGGTAATGCTGTCTCCTCTCATCCTAGGTCTCGTACTGCCTCGATGCAGTCCTCCGCGACCCCCATAGTCTCCTCAGTAATCTCCTCGCCGGCCCTCGAAGTCGTCCCAATCTGCATCATCACCGAACTCAGCCTCGTAGCCACCCCCGCCGTCATAATAATGGTCTCTCCAGTGTCCGTCTCCGTAAAATGGGTCCTCTGCTGCTGATCGTCGTCCCGAAGGGTCGAAAAAACCTCCCAAAAGCTGTCTGCGGGGGTCCTCTCCGTCTGTCCGCTGCCCGGGGGCCTCGGAAAACCCCCCGGGACCTGTCTGCGCCCATCAGCCCCCCCGGCGGCTGCCGGGGGGTTCCCAGCCCCTGCGCCCCCCGGCGGGGGCCTGCCGGCCCTATGGCAGGGCCGACGGGCCCCGCCGCCCCCTGGCAGGGCCGCCGTCGGAGGTCCAACAGGGTCGCCGGACCTGGGTGGGCCCCGACAGGGCCCTGCCACCCCTGCCAGGGCTCGCGGCAGGCGGGGGGGTCCCCCACCCCTCTCCCGCGGCGGCCGCCCCCCACAATGGTCTTGGGGGGGCCGGCCGCCCTTCCTCGTTGGCGTGCGGCTCCCAAAAGGGGCGGCTAGGGCCGCCGCCTTCCCTTTGGCTCTCCACCGCCTTTCGCCGCACCTCCTCGCGGTAGTCGATCTTCCATGGCTCTTCGTCTTCTTCCTCGTCCAATTCTTCCACGAAATAGGGGGTAGATTTTGGGTAAAAATCTTCTCTTTTTCCTTCTCTTTCTTCAAAGATACCGCCTTCAGTGTCGTATTATGGTTTCCTTCGTCTTGGGGTTTAGCCGTCAAGAGGGAGAGGATCTTTGCGAATTGCTCGTCGTTCTTCGCTTGACTTGTCTTCAATTGCTTGACGGATTCCACCACCGCTTCTACCGATTTCTTAACCCCTTCAATTTCTCCCATGAACTTTTCCTCCAACGCCTCGAATTTATCCTTCGATCTCGTCGCGGCCGTCATGGATCGTCACGCTCTGATACCAAATTGTTAGGATCTAACAAAAAGGCACGATTTTTATAGAGAAAAAGTAGCAATAACACAATAATTGAATACAAAAGAGGTGTATTCTCCTCCCAAGACACCAATAGAGGACGTCCGCACTCGTCTAATCTAAATCTACCTAAGGACGCTCAAGAGAAGTCTCAATCATTAAGCATAAAAATACAAGCGACGGCTAGCCCTCATATTTATAATAAAAACTAGGGTTCCTTGGCTAGGGAGGCGCGCGCACACAAGCTAGGGCCGGCGGCAATGGGCTTGGGCCCGTGGGTGCGGCGGGTGTAGACCCGAAGGGTCTATCAGATTGCGTAGTCACAGTCGTGGAAATTCAACAAGGGACAATTACCACAAATGCAATAAAAATGAACCATTCAAATGCCTCCGGGCTAACAAAAATCTTTAATATGACGATGGCATAAACTTTTCAATAGGTGTAAACTATCTTGTACCATATACACCAGAGGTCAACACTGGCAGACGTTTTCAAAAACATCAGTTTAATTACCATCGCCATACTCACTAAACTAACTACTAGGCCGAGAGGTTATGCTTTCATACTCTCACTTTAGTTTCTTTCTTTAATCTTTAATAATTTTCTAGAAATTTTTAAATATATAAACAAACTTTTCAAAGTAAAAACTTGATTCATGTCTTGAACTTTTCACTCAGCCATATTTTATTCCCTTAGGGCCAAAGACTTTGATGCGTATTACTCCATATTTAAGACCATGCAGGACCAGCAATGCTGATCCCCAAGACCAATCAATGAAAGCACGCACAAAAGATACATATAAGATTACTCGAGCTTCACTGTTATTGTTGTAATAAATCAGGAAGATATTCTTCAAAAAGAACTATACAAGCTTCATTATTATTGCTATAATAAATTAAAATGTGGAACATTATCGTGCATCTTTAGACATTTTCATGTAAAACAATTCTGCTAATATTTCTTGAAAAAAAAAAGCTGTCTCAAGTTAGCACGAGACATGGAAGCAAGCATGTATATAGCCATCAAGTATCCCAAGTGTACATTCTATGTCAGAAAAGGTAGCCTTGGGAAAGTCGGACATGAGTGGTCAAGCATACCTATGAGATGTACAATCAAATAGGTCTACATTCACTCACATAATCAAAACCAACACCATCAATCAGTTGATAGTTCTGATAAAATTGATTTAGATCATTAAAATGATAAAGACTCTTAACATATTTCATATGAAAGCCTCAAAATTGAGGGGTTACAAGATCTTGATACAATTGCTTTATGTACCATTGAAGTGTCATGAAGGTCCTTAAAAATATTTGGGTTGCAATATGCGGCCAAAAATAAATGACAATCTTCATGTTACCCTGGTTGACATATTAATGGGATGATTGAAATTTAAATGCTGCTAAAACTCATGAGATGCTTGAAACTTTGGAAGCATCTCAAGTAACCATGACCAACACTTGGAAACAACATTCTCATGCACTAAATTGGAAGTTATTTCAAAACTTAGAAGAAAGATTTAACAAAACAAACAACAGATATGTGGCCAAGAAATAAATTGCAATCTTCAGGTAACACTGGTTGATATAATAATGGGATGATCGACGCTGCTAAAATACATGATATGCTTGAAGCTTTGTAAGCATCTCAAGTAACCAAGACCAACAGTATGAAACAACATTCGCATGCACTAAATCTGATGTTATATCAAAACTTAGGAGTAAGATGTAACAAAACGAACGATAGATGTGACTTGACTTAGAAAAAACAAAAACTGGCCAAAACAGATGTTATTGGGGCTCACCCATTCTCCAGGACAGAGGGACCGGTAGTATTTGGCAAACTTTTCGCATGCACCGGTGTCATCGCCTTTGGCAGACAAACACCTGCATTTGCATACATTATAAACCAATCCAAAAAATGTAACATCATTGCAAACAACAGATGATAGTAGGATCTAAGTCATAACACCCAAACTATAAACCCATCAAATGATTAGGTGATGAAATGAGTTTTACTTGTGAAATTCAATGTAGCGAGTGAAACAGTGCCTTGTTTGATTTGTAGTAGGAAAGCGAAAATCAGCAGGTGCCGTTTTTAGCTCAATCTGACAAACATATAAGACAAAAATATAAAATATTAGCTTGAACCTTAAATCTCAAAGTAGGGAAAAAATAAACAAAACAAGTTACTACATCTTTTAAAATGAGATATGGCATATGGATAGATCAAACAACAATGTTTCTGTGGAAAATAAAACAGAACCGTCTAATCATTTATTTAAAAGTGTGATTCGTTCCACTCTGCCCTACTCCTAATTCCACTACGCGTGCCGGTCTTTCCAACTCGGCATGTGATCCCAACCTCCTCATTAGGATCCGTACTGAGAGATCAAACAACAATATTTCTGCGTAAATAAAACAGAACAGTCTAATGACTCTAATCATTGATTTAAATGCAAGATTGCCTATTTGCACCATGTGCCAAGGGGATATGGGTGTAAAACTAGCCAAACTCAACCAAGCCAATCCTATTTGAGTTTGGCTTGTTTATTAGTAGAGAGAATCACAATTATATACCAAGCTGAATACAAACTGTACGGGAACTGTTTGCTTAATTACAGTCATTAAAATTGAGGCCTTTGACAGTGGTCTCAAGAGTTTCTAATCACCTAGCCACAAAGGAAGAAATATTAATAAGTCAATATTTTGTCTTTAATCACTTTTTTGTATATGATAAAGGGTCATTAAATTGACATGATTTATGAGAATGTATAACATGACCAAACATATCATACCATAGATGAATTATAATTGGCAAACCTTTTGTGTTCGATGACAATGTGCATGTCAGATGTACATGTTTATGACTACTTGTTAGCTATGCAGCATGTTTACAATATTATACATATATATATTATAGAGTAAAAAATAGTAAGGCCTACAATACTAGACAAATCAGAGGAGAAAAGAAATTGGGCTTCACTTCCTTCTCACACGAAAGGTTGGCAATCAAAACCCGACCCGTGACCGACATGCTTTAAATGGGTTTGGGTCAAGTCTAAACAAGTTTAACCTAACCCATTTGTGACCCAAACTAGTCAACCCATTTATTAAATGGGCCAGGTATAGGTTAAACAACTTAACGCATCTCTAACCATTTACACACACATACTTATACTCTATAATATATTATAAAATCCTCTCCTTTGAGATAAATTACTTCTTAGTAGACATGAGTTCATTTCTAGTTTGAACAATTTTTTGAATTTATTATTTCAATCTAATTTAGATACCTTAAACTCTCAAATGAGTTGGTCTCCTCATGGGTCAAATGTGTAATCGTGGGTCAACCCGTGAAGCCATGGGTAGGCTACCCTAACCCGTAAAAAAATGATTAAGTGTAAACAGGTTGACCACCAACGGCTCAACCCACACCTAACCCAGGCCAGTTGTCACCCCTACTCAAAAGCCCATTTAGCTTAAATGAGCAGTTAGTTCATCCCCATACAAAATGATATATACATATATAATATTAAGCTTTATCAGCCGAATTCAAATCGTTTACAAATAGCTTCTTCATTTGATAGCCCTACATGTAGACATATGTTACCATATTAATGCCTCTGTAAGGTCTTCATGAAACACATGTTGAGTGAGCAGGCTGCTCCAAAGCCTAAGTCAACCAAGTTGAGCACAAAATGGCACTCACCATTGTTAACTTGTCAAATACGTTATTCAACCCTCTTGTAGGGTGCTTCATTGAATATTTGGAAATATACTCCCAGACTAAGTAGAAAGAATGACTTATTAAAAAGGATAAATAAAGATGGAGTAGATTGAGCCTCATCTTTCATTATCTATTCTCTTTTGACTATCTCCAAATCCAAGTACTTTACACGCATCCTCTCATCCAGATGACCACAGCCTACGAGAGGAAGAGACCACCCAATCCAAAACATCTAACTTCTTTACTCTATTCTTCTTGAAAATTCTTCATATAGACTTGGGCATGTTTCACATTTTTAAACGTTTTGTGTCACCTTTGATTCTTCTGTTTTTCTATTCTGTTAATATTGAAAATTATGACTTAATCACTTAAACTCTTATGTTAGTAATGCTAGAATTTGTAATTCTTATTTACTTGATCACCCTGATAATTGATAGATTAATTGATATTAAACTTCAAATTCCAGCATAGTTATTTGAGAGGTGTGAATTGGTACTGGGAAATTGGGAAATCGAGTTGTCTGATGATAATTAATGTATTTGATACTTCAAAACTATATAATACATTTTTCATATTTGTCGACCATTTTGTGTCATTCATTCCTTTTTGGTTGGAGTAAGCAATTGAAGACACATTGTTGTAAATAAGATTACATTTAGAAGAATTTTAAAAATTTACGAGCATAAATGCTAGAACCCCTCCGGACGGTTTGGGGGGTGTGGGGGGAGGGGATGACCCAATAAGCGTTCCACCCTCCTTTTTTATGACTTTCATACCGGCAACCATCAACAGATAACATAATTAGCATTTAAAATTTCTTTACATTTTGCCCTATCAATTGTCTTTCTCCTTACCTTCACATCTTTAGTCTTTAAACCATAATCTAATGTGAGCTCTCCTATTGAACTCAAATCTTAGAGTTCTTCTCAGATCTCGTGTTTCATCTTGCTTTTGAACCCAAATTGTGTTATCTCCATCTCTTAAACCCGAAGGGCTTCTTTCCATAAATTTTTTTTGTTTCTATTGTGCAGCCAAAACTCCATTGGACCATTGAGCTCTACACTGAACCCCCAACACCTAGGCCCTTTTTCTCTATAATTTTTGCTTCTCTCCAAAAAAATCAAAATCCCATTGAGCACCCTCTTAAACCACCGAGGCTTTCAAACCCGAAAACCTATTAGATCTCTTTTAAACTCAGATCTTATGATTTTCTTTTTGTGTCCATCATCTGGTCTCCATCATCTTTTGCTTCTCTCAAAGATACAAAATCCCATGTGAGCTCTTGTATAATAATCAAATTTGGTTTGTTATAAGAAATTCCAATGTTTCAATAAAAAATTCATATTGATGAAAATTGCATGTTTATGTTTTTAAATGGGGGATTGTAATGCATAGAATCAAAAACCTGAAAATGGGGACAGTTTCTTATTTTGATTTTGTTAATTTTAAATCTTCAATGATATAAGGTTACAGCAAGGGTGATAAAATATTTGAATATACAATACATGGCCATGACCATCCAAAGCAATACAGAAGGTAGCCTTATAATTGAACTTCTCTTTCATTCTTTGAACAACTCAATTGCTGGATTCCACTAGTCAACCTCAATAAACTAGATAATAACCACAGACCTTGTTACTAAATTTGAATAAGATTTCTCCATAAAGACTCAACAATTGGATTTTCTGCAATCCAACCATCCGCACAACATGACGATCATGCTTGACATGAGCACTAGATTCAAATCATCCTTTTGGAATAAGCCTGTGAACTCTTCTAGCAAATTGAACCGAATTTGGGCCCCAAAAGCAACCCAACAAAATAAATACCCATCTTAGCTTAATCCACAATATTTATTCTATGCAACAACTCAAGTAAATGACCAACTTTGGTTAAGGCATTTCATCACATACCTGGACAACACTGTCTTAAAAGCCAATCAATGCGGATGCTTTTGACGCCATTTGTGTTGAATTTATCAAAGCAAGCACAAAGAATGGTAGCGAAAGACAACCTATCGGGTTAGTCACGAAGAGCAAATGGAAGAATAGAATAATGCATGGGAGAATGGGCACATTCCAGCTTTACCAACACCTCTCTCTCTCTCTCTCTCTCTCTCTCTCTCTCTCTCTCTCTCTCTCTCTCTCTCTCTCTCTCTCTCTCTCTCTAAGTACACAATGATCTGCCTCCTCTTCTTTCTATTCTACCACCCCCATTAATCTCACTACCACACCCACACCCACTTCAAAACACATGACTGAACCTGCACCCACTTCCGAACCCACCACAACCTCTTACCCGCCATGTCATCTCCCTCGGCCTCCAAACTTTCCACCTCATCAGCCCATGTCCCCTGCCAGCGCCACCTCCACCTTATTAACAACAAGCTCACCATCCCATCTCCCTGTCTCCAAGCTTATGTTCCTCAACCTCTCTAACAATGTCTTCAACGGCTCTTTTTTAAAACTCTATCACGTCTTAAAAATCTCCAAGGTCTTGGCCTCTCTAACAAGGCCTTTGGGACCAAAATTTTGGTCAAATATTCGTGAACTCTCTTGCTAACAAAGCAATTATGAATGGAAAAGAACACTTGAATGTTTTAATGGAACAAGGGGCAAACGATTCAATAGCCAATTGAAATTTAACATGGTTGAGACTAGTAAATGCATAAGGTTCGAAAGTGCTTAAAACATAGCCGCAAGGGGGTCATGGAATTATTGTAATCTCGCTAAAACATTATGGGTTACCAACAATTTGCCCTAACTGTACATATTGGCACATTGCCGCACTGGTTCCATCACTAATTGCCCCTTTCAATGTTTCTCACTTAGGTGATACGGGACTCACTCCTTAGTGCCCTTACCATCATCAAAACTCTTTATGCAACACAACCTTTGGGAACAAAACACCCATCTTCGACTTGATTATGCCAAAACCATATGCAAGCAACAACCAAGCTATTGTAGAACATTTAAACCATGCTAGTACATAGCATGAGCTTTATTGCAGCCAAATACTTTTTACTGCAACACAAAAATACAAAGCCAATAAAACGTAATTTATTCCTTTTTTATTTGGAAATATGCTTCATACAGGCTTTCATCAGC
This sequence comes from Scilla litardierei, assembly GCA_030789695.1. Taxonomy (NCBI): domain Eukaryota; kingdom Viridiplantae; phylum Streptophyta; class Magnoliopsida; order Asparagales; family Asparagaceae; genus Scilla; species Scilla litardierei. Next base: position 288,604,149 of record CM061133.1, on the reverse strand, counting down.
TATTTTCTTTTAGCTAGTTCACCCAACTGTCTACAAGGAACATGCACTTTTTAACCAAACAAAATCTTGGAATAGTATGTAAGATAATAAACATGAACATCTTAACATAAAAACCTCCATTCAAATTCTCCAGAAAAATCACCCAAAAGACAAGGTCCACAAAATCAACAGTCAAAGTGTTCATTAAAACATAAAAATTCACATTGGCTACAATTTGTTCTTCAAAGATGACTTCGAAACAACTAATAGTATCTAATATTTTAATAAGAAATAAGGGTAAAACACCTTAAAAGATGTCAAGGGCTTGTCTACAAGTATGCTAGGGTCACACACATGTCAATCAATGGAAAAAATTTGGGATGAATAGCTCAGCAAATGGCTCCAAAAATAATATAACTGTATTTATTTAAAATAAAAATGAACCAAATAGATAAGCAAGTTATGCAAAACTTATTTTGGCATTAGATAAAAACCATAACCAAATAAGTTATAGATATTTTTTCCATAAAATAATATTAGTTATTAAAACTTTGGGTCATTACACTATGCCCTTATATAGAAAGTTTTGTCCTAAAAACTTAGCATATACATCTGCATTCAGATATTTCTCCATCGTCTGAAATCTATCATTTCTGGATTGCTTTTTGTTCACCATGCATAACATCCCCACACATAATCTGATGTTGAGATTATTGGAACCTGAGATGACAAGTAGACACTAGAAGGATGTAAATAATGTTTATCAAATAATAAAACCCTCTAGAAAATTCTACCTAAGATATTTACTTGAGTTACCAAATTAATACTTAAGCTAAGTTATAGCAAGTAATAAACAATAAAACCAAAGAGAGACAAGCGCAAAGACAATTGATTTGTCCTAGAACAAGTATCTCATATCCTACATCCAACCATGCATCCCTTCAAGGACTTAAATCAACTAAATGTGTTTTCAACGAAACAAATATTACAACACGTCACTTACACCACAACTCGATGAAGGACAAAGCACCTTTCCTATGAGAAAATACTCATCACACTTGACATCACACTCAACTGTGAAGAAATACTTACAAAGATTTTTACAAATATTACAACATGTCACTTACACCACAACTTGGTGAAGGACAAAGCACCTTTCATATGAGAAAATACACATCACACTCAAGTGTGAAGAAATACTTACAAAGGTTTTTACATATAGCCTTAGAGTTGAAGCACTTGTGTAGAAGTGGTGGTTATAGTATTGATCTCCAAATGATGAGAAATTCAAAGCTTTTTTGAGATCAAAATTGGCCAAGAAAAGATTTATGAAACCTTTAAACTTAGCCAAAGAAGTGGGTTTTTTGCTTTAAAAATTTGTTGCACTTGAAAACAATTTTTACTCAATAAAATTGATCATTAATGCTTGGAGTAAATGCTTGAACCCTCAATTTATAAGGCTAAATCTGGGTCAAAATAGATGACTAAAAGCCCCTAAAATGTTCAAAAATGACAAGTAAAAAAGTTATCGTTTGAGTCCAACGGTTAATACTAGTCGGCAATTATTCAACCACTAGTCGACTAGTTGGTAACTAGTCAACTACTTGATGAACATTGGCCGACTAGTTTGGTAATAACAATAGAAGTTGTAGCTCTATATAAATACTGATCGACCACAGCTTATGAACTAGTCGACCACATTGTAACCACTAGTTGACTAATTTCATAACTCTGTTCGACTACTTTTCTGATATTGCACGAGCCTATTTCAGAATCAGAAACTAGTCGACTGTAGGTGTCAGAATGGTCGATTAGTTTGCCATAAAATATATAGACTGAAAAATTAGAAAAATATTTTTTTATACAATGAAAAGTGTTTTCCTAAGTGTATAAGCTTCAACAAAGACTTTAACAATCTACCAAGATAAAAATAAAAATACATCAAAAATTGCATTTAACTTGAAGATCTTTGATAAAGTCATGAAGCTCGTCCTCTTGTCTTGTTATCCTTGTACTTCATTGTCTTTGTTGACTCCACGCATCCTTGATTTTTAGGTTTACTCATCATCTACACATCTAGACATGAAAACATTAGTACCCAATATGTTTACTTATCATCAAAACTAACATGGGACAACTCAATATTCAACATTCTTTTCTTTTTTGATGATGACAAACATATAGCATATAAAATATTAAAATCATGAAATGAATACATGTGTATCTGTATCAATCAACATTCTCCCCTTTTCAATGTTTAAATATATTTTAAAATACTTTTGAAAAGTTTTTTCTAAGTTTTCTAGCCCATATTTCTTTTTCCAGGCAAATTAGTCGACCAATCTAACATCTGAGTCGACTAGTTTTCGTGTCTAAGATAGGGTAGTACATTGTTAGAAAAGTGGTCAACCAGAGTTATAAAACCAGTCGACTAGTGGTTACAATATGGTCGACTAGTTCATGAACTATAGTCGATCAGTATTTACAGATAGCAACAACTTTTCTTGACGTTGCCAAACTAGTCGACCAATGTTCACCAAGTAGTTAACTAGTTGCTAACTAAACGACGAGTAGTTGAACTATGGTCGACTAATACTAGCCATTGGACTCAAACTGTAACTTTTTACTATCCGTTTTTAACCGTTTTAAGGACTTTTTAATAATCTGTTTTGACCTAAATTTAACCCTATAAATTGAGGGTTGTTCAAGCATTTACTGCAAGCTTTAATGATCAATTTTATTGAGTAAAAATTGTTTTCATGTGCAAAAAACTTTAAAGAAAAAACTCACTTCTTTGGCCACAAGTTCAAAATTTTCTCAAATCTTTTCTTGGCCAATTTTGATCTCAAAAGAGCTTTCAATTTCTCATCATTTGGAGATCAACACTATAGCCACAACACTTCTACACAAGAGCTTCAACTATAATGTCATAGATAAAAAGTTTTGTAAGTATTTCTTCTCACTTGAGTGTGATGTGTCTCTCTCATATGAAAGGTGTTTTTTCCTTCAAGTTGTGGCATAAGTGACGTAATCCTTGTTTCATTGAAAACGTGTTTAGTGTATTTAAGTATTTGAGGGGGACGTGTGGCTGAATATATGGTAAGAGATACGTGTTCTAGGATAAATCAATTGTCTTTACGCTTGTCTCTCTTTGGGTCTATTGATTATTACTTGCAATTACTTAGCTTCCGCAATACTCTTTATCTCGCAACTCATTGTTGATTAAATATTAATTTGGTAAAAAAAGTAAATATCTTAGATAGAATTTTCCAGAGAACTCTATTATTTGATAAAACATTATTCATCATCCATCTCGTGTCTACTTGACATCTCAGGTCCTAACATTGTGGTATCATAGCGGGTTAAAAGATGGTACCAACAAATCAATTTCCCAAGGAACAATCCATTACCCAACCACTAATATTTGATGGCTCCAACTACAATGATTGGAGAATGCAGATTATGCTTTACATTCAATCCATCAACATGGACTTATGGATTCCATTGGAGATGTCCTACTGCAAACCAACAACACCCTCTCCATGTGGTCAAAAGAAGAAGAGCAAATGGCCACCCTCAATGACAAGGTATTGAAAATTATGTTTTCTTCATTATCTAACAACAGCAAATCAAATTTGACACATGCTTGAAGATTTTGAAGAATCCATCTCGAATGCTTCAGGCGTAAAAGAAGCGGAAGAAAACAAAAGGAGGCAATCACGTGCTTCATGTCACTTGAAACTAATGAGGTAAACTCTACCTCTAATGATGGGTATGATAATGATAAATTGCTTGATGCTTACAATAATTTAGTTAAAAATTATAAATAAATTGCAAAGTAAATTTAGATCTTTGAAGCATGATCATAAAAATTCGAAATGTAATCATGATGCATTTGTTGATGGTCATAATGTACTGACGAATAAACATAATGCTTTATCGGTTGCTCATGAATATTTAAATGTTAAGCATAATGCATTATTAATGCATAATCATGATACTCTGATAAATGAGTATGGTATTTCTATTACTAAATTGAATGATACTAATTAGTTGATTAAAAACGAGTTTAAAATACTTTGCTCATGAATGAATGAAATGCTAAGATTGATAAGCTTTTGAATGATATATCTTTCAGTAAGTTAAAACATGAAGAGCTTATTCGTAAATATGATAATTTAATCAAGAACAATGGTACTTAAAACATCTACTTCATGTAAGCATGATTCTAAATTCAAATTTGGTGTTAGAGCTAATAATTAGATGAATCATGTTAAGTGTTTACATGTTAATTTAGATAAAAAGAAGAATTATGCTTTCATATATAATGAATTTGCATGCAAAAAGATTATGAAATTCAATATTTCTAATAGTGTTAATCATAGATTGGATTATGTGTACATCCTTTTATTAAGAAGAATTTTATAACTAAACATAAATTACATGATAAGATATAGGTTCTAATGAATTTGGCCAACATCAGTGGACATGCAAATATAGACAAGATTGTAAAAAATATGCATGTACCTTATAATTGCTTGTATATGCATAATAGGAAAACAAATCTTAATCGAATTTAGGTTCTTATGTATGATCTTTGAACCCGTTGTGTTAGGATATTCATGTGCTTAATGCTTATCTTGTCGATACCCAAAATTAATTAACCACATTGACTAATCTCATGGACCCAAAAGAAAAATGATACCAAGATTTGATTATTTTTCAGGTACTTATATATGATAGGATTAGAAGCTAGCTCTGCAATTGCATTTGAAGAAATATGCATGAATTAAGTGGAATGCCTAAATATTTGTTAAACATAATTTTGGGGGGTGGGGAGGCTAATTTAAAATTTTGTGAGTAAAATTTCTATTATATGCATAGTTTTTAACTTTATGGGATCAATTGGTAGCATGCACTTTTGTCACCCACACATGGTAGATATTTACATGGGGGAGATAGTTTTTATATGCCAAGGTAGAGATATAATCAATTTAGGAAAGAAAGATTTTTGAACGTTGAGTCACTAGATTTATTTATCAAGAAAAGAAAATTTTTGTATATTGTTTATCCACGTCCTTTTTGATAATGCCAAGGAAGAGAAAGATAAGAGTATAAAAAATGACAAGGCGAGAATGTTGATTGATACACATAAACATGCACTCATTTCAGGATTTTAATATTTTATATGATATATGTCTGTCATCATCAAAAAGAAAGAGAATATTGAATATTGAGTCACCCTATGTGATGAGTAAACATATTGGGTACTAATGTTTCCATGAGTGTAGATGTGTAGATGATGAACAAACATGAAAATCAAGGATGCATAGAGTCAACAAAGACAATAAAGTTCAAAGAAACCAAGACAAGATGATGAGCTTCAAGACTACATCAAAGAGCTTCATGTTAAATGTAATTTTTAGATTTTTATTTTATTTTTTTCTTAGTAGATTATTAAAGTCTCTGTTAAAGTCTCTCTGTTAAAGCTCTCACACACTTAAAAGACACATTTCATTGTTTTAAAATGTTACAAAATATTGTTTAAAAATGAAAAATATTTTCCTAAGTGTGTGTACGCGTCAACAAAGACTATCAATCTACCAAGACAAATATAAAAATACATCAAAAAATTAGATTTAACTTAAAGCTCTTTGATGTAGTCATGAAGCTCATCCTCTCGGCTTCATCTTTTTTGAACTCCAATGCCGTTGTTAACTCCAAGCATCCTTGATTTTCATATGTGATCATCATCTACAAATCTACACTTATGAAAACATTAGTACCCAACATGTTTGCTCATCACCAAAACTAACAAGGTGTGACTCAATATTCAACAGATATCATGTTTTTATCCTCATCTCAATATACTACGCTCTATCAACTATGTTTGCAAACAGCCTTTGCCTCAATGGCAGGATTTCCTTCAAACTATCTGTCCTCGAGCCCTCCTCAAACATATAAGACTTACCTTCTCGGATCAAACAAAATCAGAACCATAGCAAGCCAACCTCCTAAACCGCATTTCATCCTATGCTACCAATCTTGTCACTGCTCTAGATTGTAAAATTTCACATGCTTTTCTTATCAACCCCTAGATGAAAAATACTCTCCATAGAACCATTTGTTGAGCTGTGGAGCTCATCTCAAAAAATTATTAAATATTGATAGGAGTTGGATCCTAGTGGACTTGTAGGCAAGCTTTCAGTGAAGATGTCAAAAGCTATTCAGTTCAGCTACATTCTTTTCCTATTAAGATATTGGGAATTATTAGTGTTCCATATATCTTTGTTAAGAATAAATTATAGCAAAATGCAAATGTTTAGGCTTCTAGTGAAAATTTAATCGATGGGTTTGTGAACCTCATTTTTTGGACACTTTTTTGAAAAAGTTGATCTGAAAGTTTATGTTGAGCTATTCAAGATGACTATTTAATTTGGTTATTAATGATATCACGGAGGGTTATTTAGACATTTTGAAATTGTTACAACTGAAAGAATAAAATTATTTATGTTTTGTTTTATGGATGAGATCTTTTGAAAATTAATTAAATTCATTCACCCCTGGCCTTTCAGGTTGAGGTTTTGGGTTATGACAAAAAACATAACTAAAATTACAAACTCAGTTTTCAGAAGACAATTGAATAGAACAATTAAATCTTCCCATAGAAGAGGACATAGTACTTGCTGGACATATCACATTATTAAAAATCCAACAAAACAAAACAGAATTTTGTTTCTTTCAGCAGATACATGAATTAAGTGCATTAAGGTACGATAAAACACTAACAAGTGGAGACAGCTAGGGGAACAGCTAGGTTGAGAGAATGAAGAAGAGAGAATGACAATCCTTATTTGCTAGAATAGGCAATACTAGGTTCCTGACAACTTTAATCCAATCCCTTGTGTTACTCACAACTAACACTCTAGACCAATCAACCCATGAGCAATTCATGGTACCAAAGACTCTTAATTTCTAAGTTCTGATTATCATGCAATTCCTACATTAATTCATTTGCAACAATGCCAACAACCTATCCGTTCAGAATAACACTTAGGGCACTATTAGACAGCTGCAAATTGATTTCCCACTTCCAATTTTACATAGGTATAGTAAAAATAAAAAATAAAAATTTGTTTGTTGGGGGGGGGGGGGGGGGGGGGGGGGGCAAAAGAAGAAGATTACTTCTCCTGCTCAAGCAGACATTCATGGCTTTATCGAACTAACAATATGTGCATACTTGGGCCCTAAAAGGTTATCCCACAAGCTATATTATATAAGAAACAACATAATCAAAGGAAGTTTAAATACGGCAAACCGCCATCCTTTGTCATTCTCAACATGAAAATTAAGCTTTTTCGAATCAAAGAGAAAAGATCCATAAGGGATCCTTTATAGTTAGTGGATGAAGAAAATTAAAGATTGATCACTGAATGATAACAAACGATCTTAGGCCCTCGAAACCCTAAGTTTGGAACCATAAACAAGAACAAGAAATATTCCATTGCACCAAACAATTAAGCCAAAAAGATTTATAAGCGTCGGAGACCGAGAGATCAAATAACTGTTTAAAAAACTCTGATTAACACAAGGAGCGAAAGAATCTGTCAGTGCAAGATTAAATTGCTACTAATCGAAGGAATTCGTTACAAAACTGATAAAAAGTTGATAAATTTTTGATGAAGCAATAGGGAAAATAATGGCTGCAATGAGAGAAAGAACGATACCTCGGCCATTTGGAAATTCCCAAAGGGGGAAGAAACGAAGAGGAAACCGAACGCGAATGATTTGCAACACCCAGGGCTGACTCTTTTAAAGACACTCTTTCGGACCCCACGCGCAACTGGTGGATCCATTTGCGGCCTCGCGATGTTTGACTAATGGGCCTTATTTTCGGCCCATTAGGCTCATCATCCCTCTATCTGCGTTTCTGATGTATCAAATCCGTCCTCCTTTCCAAATTCAAAATTCAAGCTCAATGTATGTCTCGCTTTCTTAACCATAACATCCCAACTAATCTTTATCAATAAAAAATTTAAAAAAATCTAAACTCTAAATAAATAAATAAGATGAATATATGATTTAACTAGTTGAGTATGAAATTTTCAGCTAGCATTCGACACTATTTTTTCGACGATTAGATCTATCCATTTTGATCTTCATGTTATAAAACATCAAACCATCAAATTTCAAATGAACCCATTGGGTTTTATTTGTTCATCTAACCATTACAGAAAATACTATTACAACGAAATCGTTGACTGACTATCTATCTAGCTAACCATAGATGAAATTTTTTATATGACTAGCTGACTGATGCCTATTTTTCTGAACAAATAAATAAGTGTAAAAACTTCATTATCAATTCATTTCATTTTAATATATTTCTTTCATAAAAAACAAAACTCGTGGATAGAGATGAAGTGTTTGAGGTTCACCTTGCTTTCCGACCATACCAACGGAATTATTGGATTTTAAGTGCACTTTCAAAAAAAAATTTAATTAACCCCCATCCTTAACAAAGTTGCTAAAATTCAATGAAAAAAGATTTTATTGCTAAGTATCATATGACAAGAAGCCAATCTTCCTAGTTTTTATCACAAGTTAAATCTTTCGAATTCAAAAAAAATTTAAATCAATCTAAATAACAAATACAAAAATTAGAATTCTATCTCAATCCTTTCTCTTATCCATGTTAACTTTTTTACTATAGTTAGATGTGGTTGTAAATTTAACTCGAAATAGAAGTAAAAATGTTTAAAAGTTTCATTTTGTTCTGGAATAGCGAAGAACGAAGAACATTTGTAATAAAAAAACTAACCAGAACAAAAATAGATAAAATAGGAGTAGAAAGAATAGTATTGATGTAGAGAACAATATTGAAATGTTTACAAGTGACGTAGAGATCATCTATTTATACTACAAAAACTCTTTATCTCCTTGTAACATTTCTATTAAACAATAGTTTAATAGATATAAGTACAAGCATATCTATCCAGTAACCGAAAATTGTACCCCTCCAAGTCCCAGACAACTAGTTGCAACATAATTCTAAAGCCATGATAAATCAAAATTTTGGCATTAATCATTCGCAGTACTGAACGACAAGAACCAAATGATCAACAGCGCATTTTTCTTAACCAACCCTTTGTTTGGTGTAGAGGAAAAGGAAAGAAAGGGAAAGAAAGAAATGAGGAAATTGATTTTCTCTTGTTTGGTTCGGAAGAAAAGCAAAATGAAACTGAAAAAGAAAGAAAAAAAGAGAAAATTATACATTTATTATGAATATGGCCCTTAATGGGCCTATGGGTATCCAGCCATCATGTATCCAATAAGAATTATATATATATATATATATCTATATATTAAAACACAGCTGTTTTTGAATTTTAGGGCTGACTAGGACAAGATAAAGAGGGGCTAAGACACGAGCATGCAGCAAGATGTGACCTTATTGGGAGCTGCGTATCCATCTACAATTGCTTCGACCAGGCATACGTATCGTCAGAACTTACCCACACGAGATAAGTGCTGCGCAGTATGTTATGTACGTACCCATCTGCCCACTCCATCTGCAGCTTCGATGTGCTCTCCGATATGACACCACCTAATCATGTTTTAGTTGGAACAAAATTAATTCCCTTCAAAGTGACAGTATTCAAGTTTAAAGTTATAAATGGTGGTCTTTGCGTATGATTTTAAGAACAAAAAACTTAGAGTAAAATACAAAGAAATATAAATAATGAGAAACAGAATACCATCCCGATAAATATTTATGTTGCCATAAAATTTAAGATGTTTTTGCACTGTTCGACGAAGGCGTCCCGTTAATTTTTTTATGCTATTTTGTTGTTCCGTGTCGAAGACGTTCACACCGAATTTATTGTTCTACACCGAATTTGAGGGCATGTGTTGAATCTTTTTACGTTAATTTGTTGTTCCGCGTAATAGGCGCACGCGCCGAATTTTTTACGCTAATTTGTTGTTCCGCAACGATGGCGCCTGCTAAATTCTAATTTGTTGTTCTGTGCCAAATGCACCAGCACCTGCCAGCACCGAATTTGTTGTTCTACGTCGAATTTTTTGTTCTACGCCAAATTTGTCGAAGGCACACACGTCGAATTTGTTGTACTACGCCAAATTTGTTGTTCTGATCCGAATGCACCGTACCGAATTTATTGTTCTATGTCGAATTTGTCGTTCCGTGCCGAAGGCCCCAGTCTTCCAATTGATCATGTGACGAACTTCATTTGATCTTCTTTAAAAATACTGTGGTCAAAAGTTAGTATGAAATAATTGGTGCCAGGTACACTTGTGGAAATGATGCAAAGAGCTGAATCATCATGGAGCTCAGCATTCACAAAGAAATTAGCTCAAATTCCATGCAGAGCCAAGAGAAACGACATGAACGTTGGCTTTAGTACTAGGTTCAATGTATCTTCTGCCCATTTCTCTCCCTTAAAAAATGATAATGTAATTGTATCAGACTGGTGCGCCAGCTAAAGTAAAGCTTATTTGTTTGTTCCGCGTCGACGGCTCCCGCGTACCGAAGGCGCACACGACGCGTCGAAGGCGCATTGAAGGCGCCGCTAAAGACACGCCGAAGGCGCACCGCCTGCGCTGAATTCGTACGCCGAATGCGTCCGGCTAAATAATTTTACGAAGTATTATATACATTTGATCCACGTCCTTTTTGATAATGCCAAGGAAGAGAAAGATAAGAGTATAAAAAATGATAAGGCGAGAATGTTGATTGATACACATAAACATGCACTCATTTCAGGATTTTAATATTTTATATGATATATGTCTGTCATCATCAAAAAGAAAGAGAATATTGAATATTGAGTCACCCTATGTGATGAGTAAACATATTGGGTACTAATGTTTCCATGAGTGTAGATGTGTAGATGATGAACAAACATGAAAATCAAGGATGCATAGAGTCAACAAGGACAATAAAGTTCAAAGAAACCAAGACAAGATGATGAGCTTCAAGACTACATCAAAGAGCTTCATGTTAAATGTAATTTTTAGATTTTTATTTTATTTTTTTCTTAGTAGATTATTAAAGTCTCTGTTAAAGTCTCTCTGTTAAAGCTCTCACACACATAAAAGACACATTTCATTGTTTTAAAATGTTTCAAAATATTGTTTAAAAATGAAAAATATTTTCCTAAGTGTGTGTACGCGTCAACAAAGACTTTATCAATCTACCAAGACAAATATAAAAATACATCAAAAAATTACATTTAACTTAAAGCTCTTTGATGTAGTCATGAAGCCCATCCTCTCGGCTTCATCTTTTTTGAACTCCAATGCCGTTGTTGACTCCAAGCATCCTTGATTTTCATATGTGATCATCATCTACAAATCTACACTTATGAAAACATTAGTACCACACATGTTTGCTCATCACCAAAACTAACAAGGTGTGACTCAATATTCAACAGATATCATGTTTTTATCCTCATCTCAATATACTACGCTCTATCAGCTATGTTTGCAAACAGCCTTTGCCTCAATGACAGGATTTCCTTCAAACTATCTGTCCTCGAGCCCTCCTCAAACATATAAGACTTACCTTCTCGGATCAAACAAAATCAGAACCATAGCAAGCCAACCTCCTAAACCGCATTTCATCCTATGCTACCAATCTTGTCACTGCTCTAGATTCTAAAATTTCACATGCTTTTCTTATCAACCCATAGATGAAAAATACTCTCCATAGAACCATTTGTTGAGCTGTGGAGCTCATCTCAAAAAATTATTAAATATTGATAGGAGTTGGATCCTAGTGGACTTGTAGGCAAGCTTTCAGTGAAGATGTCAAAAGCTATTCAGTTCAGCTACATTCTTTTCCTATTAAGATATTGGGAATTATTAGTGTTCCATATATCTTTGTTAAGAATAAATTATAGCAAAATGCAAATGTTTAGGCTTCTAGTGAACTTTTAATCGATGGCTTTGTGAACCTTGTTTTTTGGACACTTTTTTGAAAAAGTTGATCTGAAAGTTTATGTTGAGCTATTCAAGATGACTATTTAATTTGGTTATTAATGCTATCACGGAGGGTTATTTAGACATTTTGAATTTGAAATTGTTTCAACTGAAAGAATAAAATTATTTAAGTTTTGTTTTATGGATGAGATCTTTTGAAAATTAATTAAATTCATTCACTAAAATTACAAAAAACATAACTAAAATTACAAACTCAGTTTTCAGAAGAAAATTGAATAGAACAATTAAATCTTCCCATAGAAGAGGACATAGTACTTGCTAGACGTATCACATTATTAAAAATCCAACAAAACAAAACAGAATTTTGTTTCTTTCAGCAGATACATGAATTAAGTGCATTAAGGTACGATAAAACACTAACAAGTGGAGACAGCTAGGGGAACAGCTAGGTTGAGAGAATGAAGAAGAGAGAATGACAATCCTTATTTGCTAGAATAGGCAATACTAGGTTCCTGACAACTTTAATCCAATCCCTTGTGTTACTCACAACTAACACTCTAGACCAATCAACCCATGAGCAATTCATGGTACCAAAGACTCTTAATTTCTAAGTTCTGATTATCATGCAATTCCTACATTAATTCATTTGCAACAATGCCAACAACCTATCCGTTCAGAATAACACTTAGGGCACTATTAGACAGCTGCAAATTGATTTCCCACTTCCAATTTTACATAGGTATAGTAAAAATAAAAAATAAAAATTTGTTTGTTGTTGTTGTTGGGGGGGGGGGGGGGGGGGGCACAAAAGAAGAAGATTACTTCTCCTGCTCAAGCAGACATTCATGGCTTTATCGAACTAACAATATGTGCATACTTGGGCCCTAAAAGGTTATCCCACAAGCTATATTATATAAGAAACAACATAATCAAAGGAAGTTTAAATACGGCAAACCGCCATCCTTTGTCATTCTCAACATGAAAATTAAGCTTTTTCGAATCAAAGAGAAAAGATCCATAAGGGATCCTTTATAGTTAGTGGATGAAGAAAATTAAAGATTGATCACTGAATGATAACAAACGATCTTAGGCCCCCGAAACCCTAAGTTTGGAACCATAAACAAGAACAAGAAATATTCCATTGCACCAAACAATTAAGCGAAAAAGATTTATAAGCGTCGGAGACCGAGAGATCAAATAACTGTTTAAAAAACTCTGATTAACACAAGGAGCGAAAGAATCTGTCAGTGCAAGATTAAATTGCTACTAATCGAAGGAATTCGTTACAAAACTGATAAAAAGTTGATAAAATTTTGATGAAGAAATAGGGAAAATAATGGCTGCAATGAGAGAAAGAACGATACCTCGGCCATTTGAAAATTCCCAAAGGGGGGAGAAACGAAGAGGAAACCGAACGCGAATGATTTGCAACACCCAGGGCTGACTCTTTTAAAGACACTCTTTCGGACCCCACGCGCTACTGGAGGATCCATTTGCGGCCTCGCGATGTTTGACCTATGGGCCTTATTTTCGGCCCAGTAGGCTCATCATCCCTCTATCTTCGTTTCTGCTGTATCAAATCCGTCCTCCTTTCCAAATTCAAAATTCAAGCTCAATGTATGTCTCGCTTTCTTAACCATAACATCCCAACTAATCTTTATCAATAAAAAATTTAAAAAAATCTAACCTCTAAATAAATAAATAAGATGAATATATGATTTAACTAGTTGAGTATGAAATTTTCAGCTAGCATTCGACACTATTTTTTCGACGATTAGATCTATCCATTTTGATCTTCATGTTATAAAACATCAAACCATCAAATTTCAAATGAACCCATTGGGTTTTATTTGTTCATCTAATCATTAAAGAAAATACTATTACAACGAAATCGTTGACTGACTATCTATCTAGCTAACCATAGATGAAATTTTTTATATGACTAGCTGACTGATGCCTATTTTTCTGAACAAATAAATAAGTGTAAAAACTTCATTACCAATTCATTTCATTTCAAAATTCAAGCTCAATGTATGTCTTGCTTTCTTAACCATGGTCCATAACATCCCAACTAATCTTTATCAATAAAAAATTTAAAAAAATCTAAACTCTAAATAAATAAATAAGATGAATATATGATTTAACTAGTTGAGTATGAAATTTTCAGCTAGCATTCGACACTATTTTTTCGACGATTAGATCTGTTCATTTTGATATTCATGTTATAAAACATCAAACCATCAAATTTCAAATGAACCCATTGGGTTTTATTTGTTCATCTAACCATTACAGAAAATACTATTACAACGAAATCATTGACTGCCTATCTATCTAACCATAGATGAAATTTTTTATATGACTAGCTGACTGATGCCTATTTTTCTGAACAAATAAATAAGTGTAAAAACTTCATTACCAATTCATTTCATTTTAATATATTTTTTTCATAAAAAACAAAACTCGTGGATAGAGATGAAGTGTTTGAGGTTCACCTTGCTTTCCGACCATACCAACGGAATAATTGGATTTTAAGTGCACTTTCAAAAAAAATTTAATTAACCCCCATCCTTAACAAAGTTGCTAAAATTCAATGAAAAAAAGATTTTATTGCTAAGTATCATATGACAAGAAGCCAATCTTCCTAGTTTTTATCACAAGTTAAATCTTTCGAATTCAAAAAAAATTTAAATCAATCTAAATAACAAATACAAAAATTAGAATTCTATCTCAATCCTTTCTCTTATCCATGTTAACTTTTTTACTATAGTTAGATGTGGTTGTAAATCTAACTCGAAATAGAAGTAAAAATGTTTAAAAGTTTCATTTTGTTTTGGAATAGTGAAGAACGAAGAACATTTGTAATAAAAAAACTAACCAAAACAAAAATAGATAAAATAGGAGTAGAAAGAATAGTATTGATGTAGAGAACAATATTGAAATGTTTACAAGTGACGTAGAGATCATCTATTTATACTACAAAAACTCTTTATCTCCTTGTAACATTTCTATTAAACAATAGTTTAATAGATATAAGTACAAGCATATCTATCCGGTAACCGAAAATTGTACCCCTCCAAGTCCCAGACAACTAGTTGCAACATAATTCTAAAGCCATGATAAATCAAAATTTTGGCATTAATCATTCGCAGTACTGAACGACAAGATTCAAATGATCAACAACGCATTTTTCTTAACCACCCCTTTGTTTGGTGTAGAGGAAAAGGAAAGAAAGGGAAAGAAAGAAATGAGGAAATTGATTTTCTCTTGTTTGGTTAGGAAGAAAAGCAAAATGAAACTGAAAAAGAAAGAAAAAAAGAGAAAATTGTTGTGAATGGAAATAACCAGAGTCGGTTAGGATTGCGGGTATCTTAGAGATACGCCCATATCTATGTATTCGATGTATCTACTCTCCTACCATGCCTATAAATAAAGGGCTGGGGGTTCCTCCCCCAGTAGTTGATTCATAACACGTTATCAGCACGAGCCTCTAAAAATTTCTTTTTTCCACAAATTTTTTCCGTTCGTTGCGAAGGCGAAGGCGAGACGGGAGATCCACGAGCGCGGTGCAAGGCTTCCTCCATCAAGGGTCGTCATCCGCGTAGGGCTTCGAGCAACCGTCGCTATATCCGGAGGACGGATATAGAGGTAAAAACTCTAAAAACAAAGTTTTTAATCATACGTATGATTACCCCTCCCCTAGATCTCACAAGATCGTCATGGGGATTCATCGTCGCCTTGAAAACGACGGATTTTTCATCCCAAAAACGGGAATTGAAAAAAATACCTCCCAGTTTTTTCAAGAGTACTGCCAATCAACGGGAATTGAAAATGAACATACAAGTGCTGCATGTTCATACCCAAAATGGGTCGGCAGAGTCACTGAAAAGTAGACTCCAATGGACTGAACGTCCATTAATTCCCGATTGCCTATGGATGCATGGGGACATGCAAACTCTGCATGCTGCATCGTAAATGAAAATAAGACCCTCTGGAGGTCAGAGTCTCCAATGCAATTTGCATATGGAATGCCACCGAACATTTCTCATCTGAGAATCTTCGGTCGCGCAGTCTTAAATCCCCATTGCACCACCAAAGAGGACCAAAACGGTACTCAACGTCGCCTAGGTATCCATGCAGGGTTTGACTCACCCTCACTTATAAGATACCTAGAACCCCAAACGGGGGACGCATTTAAGGCACATCTTGAAGACTGTGATTTCGATGAGACGAGTTTCCCAAAAATAGGCCCAGATACTAGAAAATCTGGCGCGAAGAAAATTATAACGTGGGATACAAAAAGTTTGACCCACTATGATCCGGTAACAATACAATGTGTAGATGAGATCCCGAAGATCCTCCACATACAGAACACTGTTTACCAATTACCGGAATCATTTATTGACAACCAGAAGATTGTCAGATCACACATCCCTGCTGCAAAAACTCCAGCTAGGATTGACATCCCTGAGAATGGATGCAATCCACCAGCAGCAGAAGTGGCTGATCCTCAACAGAACAGAGGCAGGCCACCAGGCTCCTAGGACAAGAAACTCCTGGAGACCTTAAGACAATACTACCACATGACAATGAGCTCCTGTCCACACCATCACCCTTCCCGGAATCCACTGCAGAGGAATTGCCGGGAAAAAGTGAAATTAAGTAAATGTTGTACGTACTGGGGAGGTGTTGGACAGATGAACATAAATTTTCGACAATGTATTCACGTATCATATTTCCATATACATCGCAATGGCGATGATGTTTGTAAATTATTGTTCCACACTCCGTTGCTAGAAGGCAAACGTAGAGATTGGCCAAAATGTGGAACGTGGCAATAGAAGATGAGCTGGACTCACTTATGAAACGTGAAATGTTCGGACCTGAAGTCCAGACACCAAAAGGTGTCAAACCTGTGGATAAAACAAAGTATTGCAAACATAAGAAAGATAAATACAAAATCGTATGCTATACTGTACAACCTATAGCCCAAGGAAAATTTCGCTAAAACTAGGGATCGAACAAATTCAAATGAGCATGTCTCATAAATGATGCATCAGTCTCCCTAAGTTATCAAAAGCGAATACCATACGATTTGGCAAAGGAAAATTTTGGATATGCCGTTATTGGATGTTGTGACGGCATACCTTCGTGGATATCTTGTAACGATAATTTCCACATCTCCTTAAAATGCCTGAATAGACTTCGGGACGTCTATTCAAATGAAGAAATATAAGTATAACAAATAAATGTACAACCAAGAGAATCACTTGACAAGTCAATGATTCCTACTGAAGGTTGTCTTTGCATCTGTGCAAAGAACAGGATTAGAGATCATAGTTGGAGACAACTAAAATCTCATCGGATCTCCTGAAGAGAAAACCGAACTACATGTACAAGCATGACCTTGAACATGAAAAGACCTAGGCAAAATATAAAGTCATGGCTCATAGAATCCTGTTACAAACGCCCAGAAGTGCGTTGGAGAAATTAAAAGGACCATTGTCATCCAAAGTACACCTACGGTGGTATACTCAATGGATGTACAAAAAAAGAACCCTTCCGATCGCTGGAAGAGGGGGAGGATATAACTGGTCCTAAAGTCCCTTATCTAAGTGCAATCATGCACTCCTGGCTAAACTGCACGCGTCCCGATATAGCAGTTGCAGTTAACTCATTAGCCAGAAATAGTTGGCACCTCAAAAGGGCCATTAGACCCGAGTTAAGCCTTCTGCGCTTCCTCCAAGGGTGGAAATATTTGGACTTACAAAATGTAGTAGCATCCTCCAATGTTTTTGCAAATGCAGGTTTCAGGTCCAGTCCCTATGCTGAGAAATCACAGAACGGGTATCCACAGTGGGATGGCCATCCCCTGCAGACCTGCAAAGCAACTTATGAAGGCAACATCATCCTATCATTCCGAGATCCTCACCATTCCAGAATCACACCAATGGTGTATTTGAGGGCGCCTGGTGGTACATCACATCCCAGTGACGACTGGGATAGAGGCTGGTTCTGTGGAGCTAACCATATAGTCTGAAGACCACATCAGAGGCGACGAATCTTAGCAACCTCTTCAGAGTTCCTGGATTCAGCAGCTGCTTGATGGTGATAAAATTCGTAATCTGTGTACATTTTCGGAATATTGTAAATAGGAGTGATGAGATAAGCCTACGAGATCTGAAAGCCTAAGAGCTTTTACAGATCAGGGGGAGTTGACAGAATTTGTACTCTTTTCCCTTAGCTATGGTTTTTCCCACTGGGTTTTCCATAGCCAAAGGTTTTAACGAGGCAAATCACATCAACTCTGGATCCTGAAGTATCCACCCCTCAGTGACGCTCAGAATCCAGAAGTATTCATGAGCAGAGTCACTTGTACAAATCAGGGGGAGTTAAAGAGCGTTTGCACTCTTTTTCCTTAACTATGGTTTTTCCCATTGGGTTTTCCATAGCTAAAGGTTTTAACGAGGCAAACCTCACCAACTCAGGATCCTGAAGTATCCACCCCATGTGAGACTCTTATTACGCTCAGAATCCCGAAGTACTCTTGAGCGGAGTCCACACCTATGGCTGGATAAGTATGAGTGTTGTGAATGGAAATAACCAGAGTCGGTTAGGATTGCGGGTATCTTAGAGATACGCCCATATCTATGTATTCGATGTATCTACTCTCCTACCATGCCTATAAATAAAGGGCTGGGGGTTCCTCCCCCAGTAGTTGATTCATAACAAAAATTATACATTTATTATGAATATGGTCCTTAATGGGCCTATGGGTCGGGTGGATGAATGGGCAAAATACCTCGGATCGGGCTGAAAATTGGTGGGTATGTGTTTTAGAAGGTGGAGATCGAGATGAACGGCTCGGATCTTCCAAAAAACATGTGGAGATTGGAGTTTTTTTTGACCGACACAGGAGAGATTCTCTCCTGTGACACCCTATTTCCCGTTTCCTCATATATATATATATATATATATATATATATATATATATATATATATATATATATATATATATATATATATATTTGACGAGTAAATTCAGTATCTTTATTAGTAAACAGAAACTAAGCAAAACATGCACAATGAGGGGTGGGTTGGGTACTAGAAAGAGAGGGGATAGGGCACAAGCGCCGTCACCCCCTACAAACTAATCCCCCTTCCCAGGCCAACTCATGTGATAAAGAGGACAAGTATCTAGGAAACAATAGAAAAAAATAGATAAACTATACAAGTATCAAATAGCCGTAAATCCCCAGTTTTCAAAAGGGACTGCCTCCTCTTGCTGATCCCATTCTAAATCACGCAAAGCAATGCAAACATCTGCGGCAATTGTATCAAATAGTCTGTCCTTTTCCATTCCAACCCCATCAAAGACCCTGTTGTTACGTTCCTTCCATATATGCCAAACCATCGATGCCAAAGCAGTTTTAGCTAGGATGCCCACACATTCCTTCTTTTTATAGATAGAAAGCAAAAGATCTCCTACCCCAGATAGTGAAGAAGGGGGAGGGAGAGTGATATTCAGCTTAAGTAGGCTCCTGCAGAGAATGTAACGGGTATAGGGACATTCAAAAAACAGATGATTAATACTCTCAATAGCCCCATCTTCACATAAGACACAATCTTGGCACATAGTAATCCCCCACTTGTGTAGTGTATCTCTAGTTAAGAGTTTACCATGGAATGCACGGAGGAGAGTGGGCGCCCATTTGGGAATATGTTTGCTATGCCAGACGACATTATGATAGATAAATGGTGTACCTCGTCCGCGGGCTCCCTCCCATGCATCACGAAAGGTACAAGAGGCTCTCGGAATCCATTTCCAAGTATCAGGACCTGCCGTAATATGAAAAGTCTGTAGATGTGGAAGGAGAGGCTGAATATGTGGTAGTGACTTCCATCCTTCCGGCGACCAGTAGCTACTAACCAAAGCATTCTCATCTCCATTCGGTACGTCCTGAAGCAGGGATAGAGGCCCGCATGGTAACCAATTGTCATACCAGAATGAGGTTGTGGAACCATCTCTGACAACTCTCTTGATCAATTTCTGGGACGTGCTACGATTGCGAAGAAGAAATTTCCAAGTACCTGAGTCCGATGGCATAGATTTCGAAGCATAGAACTTATTCGGCCCAGATAAGTAGTGTTTTCGCATGAATCTTGCCCAAAGACCCTCTGAAGATAAAAGCCTCCAAGTAAGCCTAACTCCCGAAGCAACATTGAGATCAGAAAGCAATCTCAGTCCCACACCCCCTTCCTCTTTTGGGGTGCACAAATCCTTCCATGCCCAGGTATGCTGAGTCCCCCATATGAACTTCCTGCATGCCGAATTAATAGTACGTAGAACAGAGGGAGGGATCCTGAAGGCATACATCCAAAAAGCAACCATACCATAGATCACAGTTCGGACCAATTCTATCCGCCCAGAGATGGAAAGCAGAGAAGAAGACCACCCTAGAAGGCGTTTTTTGCATTTGTCAATAAGCCGTGCATACACGGAAGATCTCGGGTAATTGGCAGAAAGCGGTAAACCAAGATAAATAGATAAGGAGGAAACTTTCTTTATGCCAAGTATGGAAGCAATGGTTCCAGCATCTCGAGTTCCTTTACTGAATATGGCAGAACTCTTATCCCAATTAACATCGAGGCCAGTTAACATATTGAATCTAATCAAAAGATTATGGAGGCCCTCAAATGAATGCTTATTTGCACGGCAAAAAACCAGTAGGTCATCAGCAAACAACAAATGGGAAATAGACCCAGATCTTCGCATAGGATGAATGTTTCCCGACGATTCAGCATCAGCCATCAGGAGAGAAAATATTTCCATCACAAGCACAAATAGATAAGGGGAAAGTGGGTCACCCTGTCTCAATCCTCTATTTGACTTGAAATACCCTGCAGGGGATCCATCCACCAGAACAGAAAAAGAAGGGGTAGAAATGCACATAAAAATCCAGTTAATAAACCTGCCATGAAACCCCAGCTGATGCATAAGAAATAGAATGAGCTCTCTGTTTACACTGTCAAACGCCTTTCTGAGATCCAATTTTAAGCATGCTCTAGACCCCATAGGATTACTGAAATCCCGAATCTGCTCATGAGCCAATAGTGCACAGTCTGAAAGAAGGCGACCTTTTAGGAAAGCTGCTTGATTAGAAGAGATAAGATCATTAATGACCAGCTTTAACCTGCCACAAATGATTTTGCTAATGATCTTATAAATGACATTGCAACAGGCGATTGGCCTGTAATCACCTAAACCTGCAGCATTGGTATTTTTGGGAACTAGCGTAAGGAAAGTGTGGTTTATCTGGTACAACATATTCCCAGATCTGAAAAAACTTGAAACAGCATCACATACTTCTTTACTGATAATATCCCAATTGTTCTGATAAAAATGTGCATTGAAGCCGTCAGGTCCTGGAGCTTTATCCTTACCAATATTAAATATAGCCTCTTTAATTTCATTATCAGAAACCTCCCTCTCCAACCATTTTGCAGCATCAGTAGTTAGCTTACGCTTTGGAATAATATTAGGAAAGACATTCCAGTAGTGATCTTGGTTGTACAGTTTTTCAAAATATAATGGAGCCTCTTCTCGTAATTTCTCTAGTGCAAGATGCGGTTATAGGGACCAGATTGTTGTCTATTTGAGACGTCCTGTGTTCAATTGTCTTCAACTACAACTTACTTTTTGCAGTTGTAATGTGGAGTTGTGCTTGTACGATTGAATATATATATATATATATATATATATATATATATATATATATATATATATATATATATGTATGTATGTATGAGGAGGGATCAAATGACCCCCAAAAATAACCCCCTATCAAAAATCCTATGCACCCCATTTTTTTCGGAAGATCCGAACCGTTCATCTTGATCTCCACCCTTTAAATACCTGACCCACCAATTTTCAAACCGATCCCATGTGTTTTGCCCATTCATCAACCATTCGCAAAAGTTCTGTTCATGCGAAACTGTTAAATTTGGGTCAAATGGATGAAAGGGAAAAACACATGGGATCAGGTTGAAAATTGGTGGTTCAGGTATTTAGAGGGTGGAGGTCAAGATGAACGGTTCGGATCTTTCGAAAAAATGGGGGGCATAGGATTTTTGGTAGGGGGTTATTTTTGGGGGTCATTTGATCCCCCATATATATATATATATATATATATATATATATATATATATATATATATATATATATATATATATATATATATATGAGGCTAGGGGTTTCCTAGCTCTTAACCCTTCACAACACGTTATCAGCATGCTCATTAGCTGAGCCGAACCCCTGCCGACGGACGAATCGCGAGGACGCAGATATGGATTTCTTCTCCAAACTTCGCTAGATCCGGCGAGTAGGATCTAAAGATACATCTTAGAAACCCCTAGATCTACATTATTCATGCAATGTTGATCAATCTGTGATATGTATCTTAGATCTATAGCAAAATCTTAGTTTCCTATTTAGATCTACAAGAATATCAATTTTTAAACTCAGATTTACTATTAAAAATTCTTTTAAAATATGTTTTTAATTCAAAAAAATTGATTTTTGCATTAGCCAAGCCGCCGCCGGACGGCCACCCCCCCATAGGGGGGCCGGGTTGGCCATCCTCTGCAGGGATAGGCCTGCGCTGGCAGACCACCCCGATTGGGGGGGGTGGGCCGCCGCCCCTGGAGGCGGCCCCTGGGTAGGGCACCCCTGATAGGGGGACCCGATCGCCCCATCGGCGGCGGCCCTGACCACCGGACCCCCCACCACTGTGGCGGCGGGGGGCGGTGCCGTCGCCTACGGGTGGCGGCTGCCACCTCTCCTCCCCTCCCCCCTTGAAACCCTAGGGAAAACCCTAGGGCTTCGGGAGGTGGGCCTTTTGAACCTGATGGGCCTTTTTAGGCCCAATAATGAAAAATTAATAGACATTTAAATTAAATTTTAATTCCATCTCATTGGGCTTCTACCCAAATAGGCCTAGAATTGATTTTTAATTCATTTTTCTTTTAAAATTTCATTATAATTCTCTGAAAATCAATATATATTCCAGAAATTTCTGGAAAATTCGAAAACAAATCCAAACTAATTTTGGAAAAATCTAGAAAATTCAGGGAATATTAGGGGGAGGAGATTGAGTATTAATAACCCCTCTTGGGGTATTGGGGCACTTTATAAATATGTTTATAAAAGGGCTTTTTAATTTAATTTAAAAATTATTTTAAGCCCCTTATACATCATTATTATGCATTTCACATCATGCTAGCTATATATGCTCTGCAATATATGCATGTGATGTTTACATTAACATGTGATACATTATAACTGTCCGGTTGTTTATAACTGCATGTGATGTGAATATAAATGCATGTGATGGAAATCTGTGGGTTTTGGATCGACTAGGTGTTTCACCCTCTTTTGAATTTTCCTACATTTTTTCTTTTGAGCGAAAAATGTAGTGAGGAATGAAGTAAATGTACAAGACCAAAGACCGGCGCTGCTTTCCATGCGAAGAGGCTGGTGTATTTGCAGCACTTCCTTAAAAATTTTGTCTAAGGGGCCTTCGTAGGCTTCCAAAGTTGTACATTTTCTATTTTTTGTATGGACTGTAACTATGGACTCTTGGACTTTGTAATTTGCTTAAGGGTGACTAGCCGATCCACACAAATTTCCTTATGTCTCTGTGATTATGCATGTGATGATAATAATATTATTCCATGCATATGTGTTCATAGAGATAATTATGTTTATGGTTATGGCATATATATAGTTTTCAAAATGGCAAAATTGAACTTGAAGTTCAAATAATACGCCAATACCCCTTATTCCCAAAAATATAAAACGTCGGGATCATGCTAACCTCATTATTGTCATCTTAAAGATGAGCAACACGCTGTAAATTGTTGAGTATTGAACTTCTCCTTACTTGGTGTTAATGATGAGTAAACATAAATACTTGTAACTAATCCCATATTTGTAGTTAATCCATTGCCTAAGCATATCATGAAGATCAATTAGCAATGGATGTCACTAAAAGATCAATGAAAGCAAAGGATGAAAGATGGTGATTGAAGCTCCTAGAAGACTTCAAGCTCATACGTTGAAAAGAAGAAAGAGTTCTACAAGTGTAATCTTCTTTTGCTCTTCTAGTATGTAGCTTAGAAGTAGAACTATGTTGGAGCACACACACATCTTCATTTTAGTCTTAGAAAATCATTAGATCAACTTTCCTTTGACTCCAATTCATTTCAATCAAGATTGTGCATCTCATGATCGCAACAGTCGACTGCTGAACAATTTACAGTCGCCTGTCTAAAAACAGTCGCCTGTGTTTTGTTCTACAGTCGCCTGTTATGCACATACTTAATTCGTTATTTCTTGGGCTTCTGAGCTTTAACTTTATCAGGCGACTACTGTATATTTCACAGGCGCCTGTCCAAGTGACAATCGACTGTGGTTTGTTAATCAGTGGCCTGTCTATCCTCAGCCCAAACCAATTCTCAGTTTTGATCAGGCCAATATACTAATGTTGTATTTATAGTCGACTGTCCAATAGAACAGTCGACTGTCAATGCTGTAACAGTCGTCTGTCTTTGAGCCTCTCTGAAGACTCAACTCTCTGAAAAATGTCAGGGTTTGTGACAGTCGTCTGTAGAAGGAATTACAGTCACCTGTTGTATTTACAGTCGACTGTCTTCTCTTCATCAGTCGCATGTCCTGTATTACCAGACTTTTCTAGGATCATCCTGACTTACCCTCATTACGGTCAGTCGCCTGTTGAACGATTTACAGTCGCACGTTGGTTTAACAGTCAACTGTCTACACCTTACCAGTTGACTGTCCACCTGGTAAGTTACCGTTTGAATTCTCACTACACTCTGACACAGTGCAGCAGTCGACTGTGTGTTGTTCAACAGTCGACTGTCGCGAGTGCAGATTCTATCCATTGGCTGTTTCTCAACAGATTCCAAAGGGGCTTTTTGGAGATTTTGTTTGAAGGGTTTGAGAAAACTATAAAAGAGGCATCTACTGTTCCATTGAGAGGTTGATTCATTCAAGATTCATTTGCTCAAACATTCAAGCTTTTTTCTCTCAAGATCAAAGCTCTCAAAATCCAAATGCCCAAGAATTCCAATCTTCAATCTCTTGATCCCCAACCTAGAACCAAAGAGAAATCTTCTAGGCATTTGGTGCAGTCAAGAGAAAGGGCATTCCTCTCTTTCAAGAAAGTCATTCAACACACATCACACTTTTCCTTCAAGTTCTACTTCAAGGCATAGGTGATTTAAGTGTTGTTTAATTTCATATTTCATAACTTTCGTTATTTGATTTACTCTCGGGTTGTGAGAGTGGTTTGCTTGCTCCCAAGTTGTGGGAGTTAAGGACATCGAGTGTATTTCGATTTCACTTGTAGGGTTGCTACAAGTGGGGTTTTAAAGAAACATCAAGTTAGGGTTCTAACTTAAGTATCCGGTGGTTACCGGATCGAAGGGATTTAGGATTACCGGAAACAAGTCAGGAAGTGACTTGGGTAATCCGAACCCTTGAAACATCCTTGCGTTTGCATTGTTTTATTTTGGGGTTTACATTTATTCTGCATTATTTGTTGGTTAGGAATTTAATTTGGTGTAACTATCTTTTTAAATTGCATAAACACTATTAAATCCCCATTCTAGTGTTTTCCTCATAGCCAGGGACCTTACAATTGGTATCGGAGCGCTGGTTTATAGCTATGACATCCAACAACAACAACGTTCCTCCACCGACTTCGTACAACAATCACGATTATGATGGAGCGTCCTCAGTATTCGAAGGACAATCAACGGTGCGTCCTCCGCATTTCAATGGCACAAATTTGGCCATTGAAAATGCCGGATGGAGACGTTCCTAAGGAGTGCTTCCCTTTGGAGAACCCTTCACAAGGAATACATCGAGCCCACCAAAGAGGATTTCGGCAAATGGACGCCTTCCGAGAAGTCCAACGAAGTCAACAACGCAAAGACAATGAACGCTCTTCATTGAGCATTGGACCCGAATGAGTTCAACAAGATATGCACATGTAAGAGTGCATATCAAATTTGGAACCGTCTCGTCGTTACCCATGAGGGAACGAACAAGGTAAAACTCTCTAAACTATATGTTGTCGTGCAAAATTTCGATATGTTTCACATGCAAGAAAATGAGAGCATAGCAACGATGTACGGACGTTTTACCGACATCACCAATGAACTGGAAGCGCTTGGGCAAACATATACCCAAACAGAAAAGGTGAGAAAGATCATAATGGGAATGACCTCCAAATGGGAACGAAGAGCCATCGCCATTGAGGAGGTCAACGACTTGAAGAACTACATTGTCGTGAATCTCATCATCACTCTCATGTCTTACGAAGTAAGACGGGAGAACCGATTGAAGATTCGAGCTATGATGAACCCTTCGGAGGCTAAGAAGAAAGCTTTAGTATTCAAGGCTAATTCTTCATCCTCTGGTAGTGAAGAATCAGAAAATGAGATGGACTTGGAGGAAATGGCTCAAATGGCGAAGAATGTTCCAACGCTTCTTTCGCACAGGTAAATTTTCCTCTAAGAATAGATTTGAGTCTACTAATAACACTTTCTCTCTCTGCTTTAAGTGTAATAAGACATGTCACATCAAGAAGGATTGCCCAATGCTCTGAAACAAAGAGAAGTGGAAGGCTCCGAAGTACCACAAGTCCGACAAGTATAAGAAAGATAAGAAGAAATGACTAGTCGGTACATTCGATGACTCAAGTGGAGACTCGTCAAGCGATTCCGATGATGAGAAGGGTGAAAGCGTCCACATGTGCTTCATGGCCGGGAAAGATCCACTCTTCGATGAGAGTGATTCCGACATGGATGAACCCGAGGTAACTATGGATGAATTGCGTATTGCTAATGAAGAACTATTTGCTAAGTGTCAATCTTTAATGCTTAAATATACTAGCTTAAAGAAACTATCTGTTAGCAATCCATCCATACCATGCATTATCAACAATGACACCATTGTTGATACACTAACTCTTGAGAAAGCAAATTTGGCTTCTCAAAATGTCACTTTAAGAAATGAGGTGAATACCCTCAAATCTCAACTAGATCAAACACATCCTAAGGATAATAGTGATCTAGCTTCACAAAACACACAATTTGGGTGTAGAGAATGATTCTCCCAAAACCCAAGTGCACGAGCTCAAAGCACGGGTGTCCACCTTGGATACCAACATTTTTTCTCTTAAGGAGAAATATGAGCTCATGTCCTCCCGTATTATGAGATTTAATAAGGGGATAGGCCAATTGGACGATTTGCTAGCAAACCAATTTCTGGCCACACATCGTGTTGGTCTTGGTTTTGTGGAAGCGAATGCATCCAATGCTCGCACCTCCTATAGTGGAGTTACTATAGACTTTGCGAGGCCATCCTCCGGTGTATCCACAAGTGGTGTCAAAGACACTATAGGTAGCAAACCTACCAAGAAAGTCACCACTTCACAATCTCTTCATTTTGGCAAGAAACCCGCTAAGGGTGGAAACCAAAAGAGAAGTCATGCTTACATATACACCAACCATCATCCACGTAGGAAATCTCCTACTTCACAAGTGGATAATCATGACACTTTCTATGCTCCACACCCACGGACACGTGCAAATCCACACATGAAAAATACTCATGTGGGTGCTCCTACACACTCATATGCTCATACGCATCATTCTTACATGTATGCACATACTCCACATGTCATGCATGCCCCATATGTTTTATCAAACATGCATGTTCCTAATCATGCATACAACCCACATGTGTCAAATGCATATCCTCCTCCTCATTTTTATGCTAGAACTCATGTACCTAAGAAGCATGCAACACATAGAAATCAAATAAATATGCATGCAACTAGGAAAAGGACTCTGAAAACATACACTATTTGGGTTCCTACGAACACTAGCTTAAATGATAGGAATGCCTATGTTGATTCCGACTTAGGATATTATTAATAATGATAACTATGTTGGAAAGCGGAAGTCCACTTGGACTTGGCTTCCAAAGGGTTAATCCCCTTGGAACCAACAAAAATTTGGTACCATGAGCTTATGGTATACTATGTAGGTATCCAAGAAAAAGAAAGAGAGCAATAAAGGTCAAATTAGCTCTAAAAGGAAAGGATGGATACTCGACAGTGGTTGCTCCAAACACATGACGGGAGATCCCTCACTACTCTCCAAAGTGAATAGCATCAAGGATGGTGCAACAGTCACTTTTGGAGGTAATCAAAAGGGAACCATCGTTGGAGTTGGTAAAGTCGGTAATCCTTCAAAACCACTCATTACTAATGTATATTTAGTTAGTGGTTTATGTCATAACCTTATCTCCATTAGTCAACTTTGTGACAAAGGTTACAAGTTTAACTTTGGAGAGGGTATAAGTGAAATTATTGATTTTGATTCTCATGTTTTATTTACCGGTATTAGGCGTAAGAATATTTATTATTTGAGCTTGCCTAAAACCGTAGAACATTGCTTAGTTGCTAATACAAATGAACAACTATTATGGCATCGCCGTTTTGGTCATGTTCGTTTTAAACACTTATATAAGTTAGCTAAGCATGACCTTGTCAAAGGTTTTCTAAAAATTGCTTTTAGTAAGAAAAACTTTTGTAATTCATGTCAAAGAGGTAAACTTAGTAAATCATCTTTCAAACTTAAAGAAGGCATAACTTCTAAGAGACCCCTAGAATTACTTCATCTAGATTTGTTTGGGCCAACTAGAACCGCTTCTTTAGGTAATGCTCATTATGGAGTAGCTGTTGTTGACGACTTCTCTAGATTTACTTAGGTTTCATTATTAACTAATAAGAATGACGCCTTTGAAGAGTTTACCATATTTGCAAAGAAGATTCAAAACTTCTTAGGATCCACCATTATCATTATTCGTAGTGATCATAGAGGAGAATTTGAGAATGAGTCGTTTACAAAGTTTTGTGATGACACTGGGATAACTCACAATTTTTCTTTTCCTCGTGCACCATCACAAAATGGTGTTGTAGAGAGAAAGAATATGACTCTTATTGAGTGTGCTCGTACCATGCTCCATGATAGTCATCTTGGACTACAATTTTAGACAGAAGCGATGAACACTGCATGTTATGTGCTCAATAGGATCCTAGTGACACCCCGAACGAACAAAACTTGATTTGAACTATTTTATAACAAAAAGCCTTAAGTTAAATATTTTCGAGTTTTTGGTTCAAAATGTTTTATCAAGAACACATTTGGTAACTTAGATAAATTTCAGCCAATATCCGATGAAGAAATTTTTGTTGGATATTCCACATGTAGCAAAGTCTACCAGATATACAACAAAACCTCTTCAATGATTGAGGAATCACTACACGTAACATTTTATGAAGATTTTGATTTTCCTCATGTTATTGATGATATTGTAGATGCTATATGTGATTCTCTTAGTAATGTCAAGATTAATGATTCTATTATTGAGACTAACACTACTAATGAGATTGTTGAAGATGTTCCAAGTGATGCAGGGATTCCCAAAGCTTACCCAACCGTTCGCAACCACCCTCATGACTAAATTATTGGAGATATTGGTGTGGGTGTTCGAACGAGGTCTAGAATTGAAGAATTCTCTCATTGCACATTTGTCTCTATAATTGAGCCAAAGATCATCCAAGAAGCTTGTAAGCATAGCTCCTGGATGGTGGCAATGGAAGAAGAGCTCATGCAATTCGAGAGAAATGAAGTTTGGGAGCTCGTTCCTCTTCCAAGTGGTCACCAAGTTATTGGGACAAAGTGTATCTTCAAAAACAAGACCGATGAGAATGAGGTCATCACAAGGTATAAAGCAAGGTTAGTAGCTCAAGGCTACCGGCAAGAAGAAGGTATCGATTTTGAAGAGTCCTTTGCCCCCGTAGCTAGATTAGAAGCTATTAGATTGCTTTTATCTTTTGCATCTCATAAAAATTTCAAATTGTTTCAAATGGATGTTAAAAGTGCATTTTAAATGGTATTGTTAATGAAGATGTTTATGTTTCTCAACCACCCGGTTTCATACATGAAAAATTTTCAAACCATGTTTTCAAACTTAAGAAAGCGTTATATTGGTTGAGACAGCTCCTAGAGCTTGGTATGATCGACTCAAAACCTTTCTTTTGGATTTAGGTTTTTAAAATGTGTGAAGTTGATTCAACACTTTTTATTAAGGATTATGAAAATGACATCCTATTAATTCAAGTTTATATAGACGATATTATATTTAGGTCTACTAACTTTAATCTTTGTAAAGAATTTTCTAAGTCTATGAAAGATGAATTCGAGATGAGCCATATGGGTGAGCTCAACTATTTTCTTGGACTGCAAATTCGACTAATGAAGGATGTGACTTTTATATATCAAAACAAGTACACATGGAAGCTTATCAAGCGATTCGGGATGGAATCGTCTTCAAGCAAAAGGACTCCCATGAGTATGACAACACATCTACACAAGAATGAAAACGGAAAAGATGTAGACGTTCGTTTATATCCAGGTATGATCGGTAGCCTACTCTATTTAACTGCTAGTAGGCCCGATATTATGTTTTCTGTATGCATGTGTGCTAGATATCAAACTAGACCTAAGGAGTCACACTTGATTGCGGTTAAACGAATTTTTCGTTACCTCAATCATTCACTAGATTATGGGTTACTTTACCCTAAATCTAGCACATATGAGTTAATCTCATATAGTGATGCCGACTTTACTGGATGCAAATCCGATAGGAAGAGTACTAGTGGCACTTGCCATTTTCTAGGAAATTCCCTAGTTTCTTGGTTCTCTAAGAAATAGAACTCAGTATCATTGTCCACAACTGAAGCAGAATATATTGCCGCGGGTCTTGCATGTGCACAAGTTCTTTGGATGAGACACACTCTTAAGAATTATGGTGTCAATTGTGATACTTGCCCTATCATGATTGATAACCAAAGTGATATACGTCTTTCCAAGAATCTAGTACATCACTCCCGTACCAAACACATAGAATCTAGTAATCCTTAAATAAACAAATGAGTAAGGATTATGAATACACAATGCACATCAGTCAAGAATTCGACACACGTGAAATACATAGACATGAATGACATACAAGACACACAATATGCAAACATAGGATATGCATGAGATAGTCTCAAACACAAAGTGACATCTATATGCATCCAACACACATGGATACCAAATGTAAGAATATACTTACAACATTAAGCTCCCCCTACTTTGGTGCATCACTTAAGCACCTACAACTCCATTTGAATGAAAATCTTTGCAAATCAAGGAGTTGGTAGGGTTGATATCCCAAAGTTGATTGAACCTAGAAAACATAATTTTGGTATCCAAAAACCTTTTTGGATCCTATGGGTTAGGCAACAAATTTAAAATACTAAATTCAAATAGGTGTAACCCATATCTTAATGTAATCATACACAATATTAATGAAACATGTAATCATGTCACTAGATAAATATTTAACCATATACATGCATGTACCAAATGTACCAAAAGTAAATATGTATATTAATCCAAAAGCATGACATGCATCACATGCAACAAAACATAAATATGAACCAAAGCATGTGTTGCATAAAAATATTAAATATTTAAGACATGAAAATCATAAACACAATGATTTACTAATAAACATGCAATGGAAATCAAATTGAATATGAATTTACGTTTCTAACAAACATGAGCATCTAAGACCAAAATGCAAACACAAGAGTAAATCAATTCTTAACACAAATGCTTTGGTACCCATAAAATGAATAAAAACTTATGGTACCAAGCAATAAAGGGTCAACGAAAACTAACCCTTTTGAAACCAAGTCCAAAAGGACCGTGATTTCCCAACATAATCATCATTCAAAATAATATCGTGAATATAAGATTGCACATACATATCCTTAGCATGATTACTAGTGTTCTTAGGACCCCAAATAGTGTATGATTTGGGTATCCTCTTCCTAGTGGTTGCATGCACAAAAGGTTGATCTTTACGTGGTGCATGTGGACTAGGAACATGAGATCTAGCAAGAGCATGAGGAAATGTGTATGGAACATTGTGTTGTGCTAAAGCATGATAATGGGCATTTGATCCATGGTGTGGTGTTGCATACAAATGTGGATGAATATGAGGTGTGTATGCATGAAGATGATCATGAGAATTAGCATGCATATGTGGATGTGATGTGTGATCATAAGCATGTGAAGGTGCATGAGCATGAGTGCGTGCATGAGAGTGTCTCAAATGAGTGTTTGCACGTGCTCGTGGGTGTGGAGCATAAAAACCATCAATTGTAGAAATGTGAGGAGTGGATGCATTCCTACGTGTATTGGTGTACATGAAAGCATGTCCCGTCCTTTGATGTCCACCCTTGGTGGGTTTCTTTGCAAAGGAGGGAGGGATAGAAGTGGTGGTTTCCTTAGTAGTAGAACTACACAAGTTGTTATAGACACCACTCGTGGGTGCACCGGAGGATGACCTCACAAAATCTATAGTTGCTTCATTATAGGAGGTGCGTGCATTGGATGCACTTGCTTTAGAATAACCAAGGCCAACACGATGGTTTGTCGGTAGTTGATTCTTTAGCAAATCACCCAAATTGTCCTTTCCCTTATTGAATCTCTCAACAATGGAGGACATAAGCTCATATTTCTTCGAAATTGAAGAAATAGTCTCATTCAAGGTGGATGCATGTGTGGTGAGCTCATGCACTTGGGATTTGAGATCCTCATTCTCAATGCCCAAACAAGTGTTTTGAGATTGAAGATTTTCAATCTCAAGATCGTTAATATCCATAATGGAAACACGATCAAGTTGAGATTTGAGGGACTCCACCTCATTTATCAACATGCCATTTTGAGTAAGCAAACTTGCTTTCTCAATGGCGAGTGTCTCAACAATGGTGTCATTGTTAGAGGTGCTACATGTAGATGTGTTAGTGAGACTAGCAATCTTATCTTTAGCATCACAATATTTATGCGTAAGCTTTTTATATTTATCAAATAATTGTTCAAAAGCAATTTTAAGATCACCCATTGTTACCTCTTCATTGTCGCTATCACTTTCACTCGAATCACTTGATTCGTCACTAGAGTCACCCGTAGTGGCATCCTCTCGTCCCATCAAACCCATGAATGAATCTCTTTCATCATTGAAGGAAGAACACTCCGAGGTGGACTCTTCTTGCTCCGCTAGCATGTGCCATATTTGATATGCCGTTGTTGCCTTGGACACACGCATAAGAATATCATAAGTTAAAAAATCAAGCAAGATATTCATTACCTCATCATGTTTCTTCACCAATTCTTTTTGCTCATTTGTCCACTTATGTACGGAAGTGGTAGGTGCATGAAAGGGCTTCTCCACAAGCTTCCAATAATCCTCATCGATGGATTGAATATAGGCCTTCATCTTTACACACCAAATTTGATAGTTGGGCACAAGGAGATATGATGGAAAAGGACTTCGTGTGATGTTATTGTTGGTTACATATTACCTCACTTTGATACCAATTGTAGTGACCCTGTGCTATGAAGAACAAACACTATAGGGGGGTGAATATTGTTTTATAGAATTATAAGGAATTTACGCCAAATAAAATCCTAATTAACCAACAAATGTGGAATGTAAGAAATGATCAACAACAAAAAGAACAATGCAATGCTAACATGCAATCTACCCTGGTTCGGTGCCACCCAAGTCTCCCCGACTTGTTCCCGGTGCCCTAATCCAGCAACACCCGGATCCTCTCCGCATACTCTAGCAAACCGCTATAGATTTCCTTTAGCCCACTTGCGTAAACCCCACAAGTGCAATCGACCTACAATCGATGTCCGTGTATCCCACAAACCGGGAACACGTAAAACCTTAATCCCACAACCTGGGACAAAGCACACTCTCACAAACCGAGAGCAAAACCAAAACTTGACTCCCACAACTTGGGATCAAGCTAACCCTCTCAACAACTGAGAGTATACAACAATTTATATGTATATAGAAATTGAAATATAAAGCTCTTAGCACAAAATCCCATGCCTTGAGAAATACTTACCAATATAGGGCAAGAATGGATTTTGAGGAAGAGAGATCACGAAACCCTAGCACCACCAAGATGATAGCAAGAGTGGCTATGGTGAAGATACTAGTCATGATACAAACTCTCAGCTGGAGGAGTTTACAAAGATTAAAAATCTCTCTTGAGAAGTTAGGGCTCAAAGAGAAAAGGGAGAGATTTCCCTAAGAGAGAGAGCTTGGAAATAGAGTTGAATGACGCTTCTCTTGGAGGTGAAAATGTCTCTAATATCAGCCTTGGATTATAGGTTTGAAGCAACTCAAACTTATATAGGAAGAGACAAAACGGTCACAAAAAGCGTGACAATAAATGCCCCAACGGCTCTATTTCTAAAGCACTTAATCGGTCTAAGAAGGATCACTGACCGATTAGTTTTGCAACTAGTCGGTCGGTGAACCTTCTTGGACCGACTAGACAGAAGACATCAAAGATAGTGAAATGCTGAAGAAGAATAACTAGTCGGTCTAAGAAGAAACATCAACCGACTAGTTTGACATCTAGTCGGTCGGTGAACCTTCTTGGACCGACTAAGAAGTTGACTGCAAAGATAGTGAAATCCAGAAGACGAAGAACTAGTCGGTCTAAGAAGAAACATCAACCGACTAGTTTGACAACTAGTCGGTCGGTGAACCTTCTTGGACCGACTAATAAGTTGACAGGGAAGATGGTGAAATCAAGAGATAGAACTAGTTGGGCTAAGAAGAGACATCAACCGACTAGTTTGACAACTAGTCGGCCGGTGAGCCTTCTTAGACCGACTAAGTAGTCAACAATAAAGAATTCGAATTTCACTAGGAGAACTAGTCGGTCTGAGAAGAAACATCAACCGACTAGTTTGACAACTAGTCGGTCGGTGAGCCTTCTAATACCGCCTAAGAGGTCAACAAATAGGCTTGAATTGATTAGGATAACTAGTCGGTCTGAGAAGGATTTCCAACCGACTAGATCGTCATCTAGTCGGTCGGTGAACCTTCTTGGACCGATTAATTGACCAACAGTGAATGTGCTGAATTTAACTAGGATGTCTAGTCGGTTCAAGAAGATTTCCAACCGACTAGATCGTCATCTAGTCGGTTGGTTCTTCTGCTTGAACCAACTAAGATGCATACGAAGCCGAGAAAAGAAGCGATAAGCTTTGGGAAATATTTTGATGGCTTCTAAGGCAATCCTAGAGATAAGATATGGTAGAAATGAAGATTTCTAGGCAAGTACTACTCAAGGCTTAACATTCTACTAAATCGAAGCTAGAAGACATAAAAGTACACACGACAAACCGTCTTCAAAGCTTCAACATGAAGATTCTGAATCCATCGACTTCAATAATACTCCTTGAGCTTCAACGAAGCATCAGGCACAACGATCACGCGTTCTGAGGAAGTCTTGGGACGTCGCTTGAGATGAACAAGGTACTTTGGCGATGATCTCCATAAGTCTTCATGGTCTTGAGTCTTTTAGTTGAATGACTTGAATATCTCCAACGTCATAGTCTTCGAAGCTTTTGACTCAACCATTCCTATCTTCTCTTTGGATTGAATCTCCATTCATTTGTTGATGCCATTGGCTTGAGGTTTGAGGTAGCCTTTGAGTTCATCAAGCCAATGCTTCACCTTTGTTGATCTACCAAGTCCTCCACTTGAATCAACACGTGTAGTCACTTTTGATCTTCTTGAATCTAATTGGTGACTTTTTAGCTAACTGCAAACACATGAGTTAGTCATAATGATTTGTGTTTGATCATCATCAAAATCAAGGTGGAGAGTCCAATACTCAACATTCTCCCCCTTTTTGATGATGACAAACCAAATATAAACAAAACAAATAATTGTGCATTAAATATACTTACTCCCCCTGCAATGATGCCAATCAAGTTAATATCAATAATCCATAGCATCATTCAGCAGTTAATAGTGTGTGTATCACATGAGGTTGTGTACATATCGCATGAATGACCAGAAATAATATGCGTACACAATACAAATCATAAAGGAGATACACATCATAAACATGAGCATGATTACCAATATATAAATAATGTAATCAATATAAACCAAGGTAATCACCAATACTCCCCCTGAATCATATAGAAGAACGATCATACATAAAGTCTATATAATTCAAGTTATTATTTAACACTCAACATTTAATAAGCACACATCCTTTGTTTATTTCTCTCCCCTTTTGACATTATCCAAAAGGCATGTGGGAAAGAAAACAACAAAAGCAAGAATAGAGTGGGAAACTAAAAGGCATATCTAATGTAAACTAGATAAGCTACCAATTTAAAACAAGATATCAAAATAAAGATATCAATTGTTAGAGCACATATCCAACAACAACTCGACTACCCTCAATTATCACAAGAAGATAAGCAATAAGCATATGTGATAAAAGATTACAATAGATACTAATTGTAAAGAGTAGCGTGGGCAGTGTTAGAAAAGTAACAATGCAAAAATCATGACATCACTTGTGAAAGAACAACAAGTGATCAAATAGTGTCAAGTACACAAACCAACTCAATTATCACAAAATTTATAACATTAAGCAAAATGTGATAGACTGTCCTTGAGCAATGAGCATAACATATTATATGGACATGATTAAATACATAATGGTGGAATCAAAATCATCACAATGACATAGATCAACATTTTTAGCAAATTGAGTGCATGGAAAACAATTCTATGCTTTCATACAAACAAAGCTATTAAATCAACATAATCGTCGAGCGACGAAGTAAATATCAGTAAACTGAGATCTAAGTCAAACATAAATAAAAATGCAATAATAAGCATGGAATGCCAAACATGACTATGGAAATGTTTAATCATGCGTACAAAGTTATGTTATGAACTAATAACATAAATTAAGTATAATGGCATGAGAAACCAATTGTAGGCATACCAAATCATCTCCAAAAGTATCTCCAGCTAAACTCCACAAAGTATCTCCAAAAGTAAGCATACCAAATCTAAGTGAAGTGTGCGATGTGGGCATACGCAAATATCTATATTATGCAAAAGTGTTATGCCAAAATAGAGATAGTAACTTCATAAAACGTATGGCATACACAATTCTAGCATATTAGGATGTTAATTGAAACAATGTTCAAAAGAACCATAGTACACGCATGCATTCCAGAGTAGATACTCACATAATGAGTCAAAGAAAAACATGGAATGCCATGAGCATAATGAAGATAAGCACTATATCACACGCTCGAAATTAGCATCAAGCAAGAGCATGTAAAGATGATATCTAATATAAATAGTTTACCAATTGTAAAGATGATATCAATTGTAGTCTAACAAAATATGCAAATCAGGCAAATAATGTCAAGGTCATGACATCACTTGAGAAGGAAACCAAGTGAGCAAATAAAGACACGATTTCATCCTAGCTCAATTATCACAAAGGATTCAATATGAGGCATAATGTGACAAAACATCTTTTGAGCAAAGGCATGAAGATAGTCTACGTTCAAAGTCACAAGGTAGGACATAAACGAATAAAGTTATTATGAACATCGCATGCAAGCATACCAATTGTGCGAATAGAATAAAAAGCTTGCGTAAGAACAATATAATCGGAGGTAGCATCAAAGAAGTCATAGTGTATCAAGATATATTCATGGAAGAATATCTACGACAGAATGTACATATCATCAAATACAATATAAAGCTTATGTGATCGTGTATAGCACAAGTTATCTCTAACATCTCATAGAAAATAGCATAAAATATGAGCATGAGATGAGAGATGACATAGTGAGACATATAGCATGAAGATCACTAACTAATATGAATGAGTGTTATGTCACTTGTGAAAATATCATACATGAAAGATTTAGCTATAGACATGAAAGATCTATTGAATACATTTATAGCTAAACATCAGTCATGAATTAATTAAAATGACAAGTAACATACATTGATCACTCAAAATCATATCAATACATCTCATAAAGATAATCATACAAACTATAAGAGAAGTATGCGATGTGTGGTGATACAATGAACAAATATGCATAAAGATCCTAAATCATTAATCTTATTCATGGCATGAATTATGTATAACATGATGACGTATAGCAGCCATGTCATACTTAATACAATCTAATATACTTAAGATCAATACTCTTAATACAATCTAATAAACAAATAAGCATGTCATACACATCCGTTATCATATCCATAATATTTAACAATCTTCACAAAGAAGCATGCATGTGAGGAATGCGATGTGTAATGACAACGTGTTCCAAAGATATGAACATCAATAAACTACTAACCAATTCATTATATGAATGTTATTGCTACCATGGTACATGAGTCGTAATAAGACATACATGACATACATGAACAAGGTAGTCACATAAACAAACAATGAGGGTGTGACAAGAATGAGCTAATGAAGAAGTATGCTATATTACACAAATCGAATATAGTAAAATACCAATTGTAAACATGGTAGTCAAAACCAATATATTAAACTACCAATTGTACAAAACACATACTTACAACCATTTAGCTCTCCCTATATGTGTGCATCTACAATGCACCATCCTTTCCTTTGAATTGATCCATCATTTGTAAACCAAGGAGTGTGTAGAGTAGGCATATTGCACAACAATCTGACAATTCAACAATTGGTGGTATCCAAAAACTTTTTGGATCCAATAGGTTAAGGAACAAAATCAAGTAGTCCAATAACCAATCATTTACCAATTGTAAATAACACTCATCAATAGAAATGCATGACATGCATTAATAAGAGTTATTATGAACATGAAAATCATACATATCAGGAATTAACAATTCTCAATCATTAGAAGTTAGATACACCTAGACTAATAATTCCTATGCAAAGGATTTAATCACAATACATTATACAAGCAATCATCATTATGAATACACACATCTAATACAATAGTGTGTGCAAGAAAGATTCCCCGTTCAATATGCACATGTTTAAATTATCACTCACGGCACAACACATATTGAAGGAAGTCTTGAAAAGTAATACCACAAAGAGTGTGCATGAAAAGCATAAAGTATTAATTTTCAAAACCAAATTTCTCTTTCCTTTGGCATATCAACAAGATAGGAAGGTGCAAATTGATAATAAATCACCAAGGGTTAGAGAAATCAACTAATCTATATGCACAAACATAATACGAATGAAATGCAATGATATATAGATGAACATAACATGATAGCAATCAAAACTGTCATACTCCCACACAATCATACAAACTATGCAAACTTGGGAGTAATGGACGAACTCACATATATATGTGTACAAAAAGTAATCATACAAGCATGGTACCCAAGCAATGAAACGCAATATGAGTCGCATGAGAATATGTCATTCCTAATATACGATTCTATAAGTGTGTTCATATCACGCCTAGAAACATTCTTAGGAATCCAAAAGATAGTGATTTGGGATTCTTAAGTAGAGGTTGTGAAGTGGCATGAGTAGGAAGTTGGTATGCATGCTTGTGAAGTGGAACATAAATATAAGCGTGTCCGTGTGTGAAACATGCATATGGGCATTAATTCTGACATGAAATTTTTTAAGCCACATGTTATAAGTAATCCTTGAATAAACATATGAGTAAGGATTATGAATACACAATGCACATCAGTCAAGAATTCGACACACGTGAAATACATAGACATGAATGACATACAAGACACACAATATGCAAACATAGGATATGCATGAGATAGTCTCAAACACAAAGTGACATCTATATGCATCCAACACATATGGATACCAAATGTAAGAGTATACTTACAACATTAAGCTCCCCATACTTTGGTGCATCACTTAAGCACCAACAACTCCATTTGAATGAAAATCTTTGCAAATCAAGGAGTTGGTAGGGTTGGTATCCCAAAGTGGATTGAACCTAGAAAACATAATTTTGGTATCCAAAAACCTTTTTGGATCCTACGGGTTAGGCAACAAATTTAAAATACTAAATTCAAATAGGTGTAACCCATATCTTAATGTAATCATACACAATATTAATGAAACATGTAATCATGTCACTAGATAAATATTTAACCATATACATGCATGTACCAAATGTACCAAAAGTAAATATGTATATTAATCCAAAAGCATGACATGCATCACATGCAACAAAACATAAATATGAACCAAAGCATGTGTTGCATAAAAATATTAAATATTTTAGACATAAAAATCATAAACACAATGATTTACTAATAAACATGCAATAGAAATCAAATTGAATATGAATTTACGTTTCTAACAAACATGAGCATCTAAGACCAAAATGCAAACATAAGAGTAAATCAATTCTTAACACAAATGCTTTGGTACCCATAAAATGAATATAAACTTATGGTACCAAGCAATGAAGGGTCAACGGAAACTAACCCTTTGGAAACCAAGTCCAAAAGGACCGTGATTTCCCAACATAATCATCATTCAAAATAATATCGTGAATATAAGATTGCACATACATATCCTTAGCATGATTACTAGTGTTCTTAGGACCTCAAATAGTGTATGGTTTGGGTATCCTCTTCCTAGTGGTTGCATGCATAAAAGGTTGATCTCTACGTGGTGCATGTGGCCTAGGAACATGAGATCTAGCAAGAGCATGAGGAAATGTGTATGGAACATTGTGTTGTGCTAAAGCATGATAATGGGCATTTGATCCATGGTGTGGTGTTTCATACATATGTGGATGAATATGAGGTGTGTATGCATGAAGATGATCATGAGAATAAGCATGCATATGTGGATGTGATGTGTGATCATAAGCATGTGAAGGTGCATGAGCATGAGTACGTGCATGAGAGTGTCTCAAATGAGTGTTTGCACGTGCTCGTGGGTGTGGAGTATAAAAACCATCAATTGTAGAAATGTGAGGAGTGGATGCATTCCTACGTGTATTGGTGTACATGGAAGCATGTCCCGTCCTTTGATGTCCACCCTTGGTGGGTTTCTTTGCAAATGAGGGAGGGATAGAAGTGGTGGTTTCCTTAGTAGTAGAACTACACAAGTTGTTATAGACACCACTCGTGGGTGCACCGAAGGATGGCCTCACAAAATCTATAGTTACTTCACTATAGGAGGTGCGTGCATTGGA
The DNA here is from genome assembly GCA_030789695.1 of Scilla litardierei. Lineage (NCBI taxonomy): Eukaryota > Viridiplantae > Streptophyta > Magnoliopsida > Asparagales > Asparagaceae > Scilla > Scilla litardierei. The sequence goes on along the minus strand of CM061133.1, from coordinate 288,562,926 downwards.
TGCACTTTCCTTAGAATAACCAAGGCCAACACGATGGTTTGCCGGTAGTTGATTCTTTAGCAAATCATCCAAATTGTCCTTTCCCTTATTGAATCTCTTAACAATGGAGGACATGAGCTCATATTTCTTCGAAATTGAAGAAACAGTATCATTCAAGGTGGATGCATGTGTGGTGAGCTCGTGCACTTGGGATTTGAGATCCTCATTCTCAATGCCCAAACAAGTGTTTTGAGATTGAAGATTTTCAATCTCAAGATCGTTAATATCCATAATGGAAACACGATCAAGTTGAGAGTTGAGGGACTCCACCTCATTTCTCAACATGCCATTTTGAGTAAGCAAACTTGCTTTCTCAATGGCGAGTGTCTCAACAATGGTGTTATTGTCAGAGGTGCTACATGTAGATGGGTTAGTGAGACTAGCAATCTTATCTTTAGCATCACAATATTTATGCGTAAGCTTTTGATATTTATCAAATAATTGTTCAAAAGCAATTTTAAGATCACCCATTGTTACCTCTTCATTGTCGCTATCACTTTCACTCGAATCACTTGATTCGTCACTAGAGTCACCCGTAGTGGCATCCTCTCGTCCCATCAAACCCATGAATGAATCTCTTTCATCATTGGAGGAAGAACACTCCGAGGTGGACTCTTCTTGCTCCGCTAGCATGTGCCATATTTGATATGCCGTTGTTGCCTTGGACACACGCATAAGAATATCATAAGTTAAAAAATCAAGCAAGATATTCATTACCTCATCATGTTTCTTCACCAATTCTTTTTGCTTATTTGTCCACTTATGTACGGAAGTGGTAGGTGCGCGAAAGGGCTTCTCCACAAGCTCTCAATAATCCTCATCGATGGATCGAATATAGGCCTTCATCTTTACACACCAAATTTGATAGTTGGGCCCAAGGAGATATGATGGAAAAGGACTTCGTGTGATGTTGTTATTGGTTGCCATAGCTATTACCTTGCTTTGATACCAATTGTAGTGACCCTGTGCTATGAGTTACAAACACTAGAGGGGGGTGTGAATAGTGTTTTATAGAATTATAAGGAATTTACGCCAAATAAAACCCTAATTAACCAACAAATGCGGAATGTAAGAAATGATCAACAACACAAAGAACAATGCAATGCTAACATGCAATCTACCCTGGTTCGATGCTACTCAAGTCTCCCCGACTTGTTCCTGCTGCCCTAATCCAGCAACACCCGGATACTCTCTGGATACTCTAGCAAACCGCTAGACATTTCCTTTAGCCCACTTGCGGAAACCCCACAAGTGCAATCGACCTACAATCTATGTCGATGTATCCCACAACCAGGGAACACGCAAAACCTTAATCCCACAACCTGGGACTAAGCACACTCTCACAAACCGAGAGCAAAACCAAAACTTGACTCCCACAACTTGGGATCAAGCCAACCCTCTCAACAACCGAGAGTATACAACAATTTATATGTATATAGAAATTGAAATATAAAGCTCTTACCACAAAATCCTATGCCTTGAGAAATACTTACCAATATAGGGCAAGAATGGATTTTGAGGAAGAGAGATCACAAAACCCTAGCACCACCAAGATGATAGCAAGAGATGGCTATGGTGAAGATGCTGGTCGTGTTACAAACTCTCAGCTCGAGGAGTTTACAAAGATTGAAAATCTCTCTTGAGAAGTTAGGGCTCAAAGAGAAAAGGGAGAGATTTTCCTAAGAGAGAGAGAGCTTGGAAATAGAGTTGAATGGCGCTTCTCTTGGAGGTGAAAATGTCTCTAATATCAGCCTTGGATTATAGGTTTGAAGCAACTCAAACTTATATAGGAAGAGACAAAACAGTCACAAAAATCGTGGCAATAAATGCCCCAACGGCTCTATTTCTGAAGCACTTAATCGGTCTAAGAAGGATCACTGACCGATTAGTTTGACAACTAGTCGGTCGGTGAACCTTCTTGGACCGACTAAGAAGTTGACAGCAAAGATAGTGAAATCCAGAAGACGAAGAACTAGTCGGTCTAAGAAGAAACATCAACCGACTAGTTTGACAACTAGTCGGTCGGTGAACCTTCTTGGACCGACTAATAAGTTGACAGGGAAGATGGTGAAATCAAGAGATAGAACTAGTTGGGCTAAGAAGAGACATCAACCGACTAGTTTGACAACTAGTCGGTCGGTGAGCCTTCTTAGACCGACTAAGTAGTCAACAGTAAAGAAGTCGAATTCACTAGGAGAACTAGTCGGTCTGAGAAGAAACATCAACCGACTAGTTTGACAACTAGTCGGTCGGTGAGCCTTCTAATACCGCCTAAGAGGTCAATAAATAGGCTTGAATTGATTAGGATAACTAGTCGGTCTGAGAAGGATTTCCAACCGACTAGATCGTCATCTAGTAGGTCGGTGAACCTTCTTGGACCGACTAATTGACCAACAGTGAATGTGCTGAATTTAACTAGGATGTCTAGTCGGTTCAAGAAAAATTTCCAACCGACTAGATCGTCATCTAGTCGGTTGGTTCTTCTGCTTGAACCAACTAAGATGCATACGAAGCCGAGAAAAGAAGCGATAAGCTTTGGGAAATATTTTGATGGCTTCTAAGGCAATCCTAGAGATAAGATAAGGTAGAAATGAAGATTTCTAGGCAAGTACTACTCAAGGCTTAACATTCTACTAAATCAAAGCTAGAAGACATAAAAGTACACACGACAAACCGTCTTCAAAGCTTCAACATGAAGATTCTGAATCCATCGACTTCAATAATACTCCTTGAGCTTCAACGAAGCATCAGGCACAACGATCACGCGTTCTGAGGAAGTCTTGGGACGTCGCTTGAGATGAACAAGGTACTTTGGCGATGATCTCCATAAGTCTTCATGGTCTTGAGTCTTTTAGTTGAATGACTTGAATATCTCCAACGTCATAGTCTTCGAAGCTTTTGACTCAACCATTCCTATCTTCTCTTTGGATTGAATCTTCATTCATTTGTTGATGCCATTGGCTTGAGGTTTGAGGTAGCCTTTGAGTTCATCAAGCCAATGCTTCACCTTTGTTGATCTACCAAGTCCTCCACTTGAATCAACACGTGTAGTCACTTTTGATCTTCTTGAATCTAATTGGTGACTTTTTAGCTAACTGCAAACACATGAGTGAGTCACAATGATTTGTGTTTGATCATCATCAAAATCAAGGTGGAGAGTCCAATACTCAACAGACTTTGCAGTTGACTGTCTGATTGACAGGCGACTGCAGTTTGGTCATCAGGCGCCTGTCCATTTTATCAGTGGTCTCTGGTTTTATCATCGAATTTCTTGATTCGCAGTCAGTCGACTGATGAGTAATGACCGTCTTACCGATAGGCGACTGTGATTTACCCAACAGTCGACTGTCTGTCAACCTAAGATTATCTTTTATCCTTTTAACCAGTCAACTGACGATTGTATATCAGTCGACTGTCTCCTGTTGTGGTGGTTCATTAATTTGATCTGAGCCGTCGATTTTTCGATCCAACGGCCCAGATTCTTTTGACCCCTTGTTATATCTTCGAGAGCCTTCAATTTGTCCAAACATTTTCTCTCTCATCCGACTGAAAACTCCCTCGTCTCCCCTTTCGAACTTCCCAGTCGATCACTTCACCGTTGATCTCTATCCGATTCGAGGCCCCACTCTTTGATCTTTCAATTGCATCTCTCGATTGCTTGGTCGACTGTCTCCTCCTCCGTCTCGGATTAGGTTTGTTTCCTCCTGTCATTTCTTTCGTGTGGTTCCTTTCGTCTCCTTCGTTTGATTGTGCAATGGCTCCCAAGACCAAAGGGAAGACTGTTGCTTCTAGACGCCCTAGGATACCTAAGTCGACCATTGTCAAAACCAAGCGACCCCACAAAGCCCGCACCAAGAGAGCTGACCCTCCCTCCGATTCGTCGAGAGGCTATTCTCCCTCTTACTCCGATGCTGAGCCCCTCGTGAAGTATCCGCGGAAGCACGTTGGTGTTCACATCAACGAGCCTGTCGCTACGGTCGAACTTGCTTCTGAGTCTAGTTCCGATGACCAAACACCTGCCGTGCCTCCTTCTGATCCCCTTATTCCTATTTTTCATGATGACACTTGTCTGGTAAAGTTCCATTCCTTTCTAAGGATCAAGCTCCTTCGTGAGCGATTCATTGTTTATCAGGCTCTCACCGCTGAGAGACTCTCAGAGATTCTCTTTTCTACTCGCTTGGTTGACCTCTTTCGATTCTCCCACATCGATTCCCCTCGTGCCTATCCCTTTCTGGTCAAATTATTCTATGCAACCCGCATTCATCGAGAGTATACTGACACATGTGTGATTGACACCGTGGTTCAGGGGACCCGCATTCGTCTTGATCCTACTCTCTTAGGGACCATTCTTAGGATCCCCTCATCTGGCTCCCTTCCTGCTGAAATCTCTATTTCAGACGTTAGTGAGCTTGATCAGACTGTCCTCCAGGACATGTTTCGTGTGATCCCCTCTGTTCTATCTTCTGGAGTCAGGGCCTCCAGGCTCTCGGCTAGGGGTTGGGCTGTTCACTTTATGGGGAAGTCCAACATCCTGTCGAAGTATGGATTTTCCGACCAGCCCTCCCAGGAGATCCTTCGGTGCATGTACGCAATATTTTCTAGCATATCAGTAAACTGGGCCGGCTTCCTCCTTGATAGGATGGACAAGGTCGAGTTTACTACTGCTTCTTCTCACATTCCTTTTGGTGGTCACCTTACTCTTATCTTCCGTCACTTTGGCATTGATTTGACCCCCTTTGAGCCTTTGCCTCTTGGTCCTCTCCTAGATTCTTCTGCGAAGTCGAAGTCCTCTTCGGCTCTACAGTCAGCATCCAAGAAGATGCAATCTACCTCTGTTTCTTCGTCATCCACCGTTCCTCCAGCTGACCAGCCATCTGTTGAGTATTGGTGTTTCATACCAATCTTATTTTGATGATGATCATAACATTATGTTGTTGCTAATGAATCTCATGTTTTAGTCTCTCAGTTTATTTCAAGGATATCTTTCTTGGAGACTAATCACTTGGTGTAAGGATGGACATCATGTGAAGAAGGGCCAAAGTTTGGACTCAAGGAGTGCCAAAGCTTGGAGATGGTGGAGAGCATTCAAGGCTTCTAGATTGATGATTTAGACTCTTAAGAAAGTATTGTAATCCATGTAATTTACTTTATTGCTTTCTCTCTCTTTTGAGTCTAGGTTACTGTAATGCCTTGCTAGATGGTTTACTCATTCATGCATATGCATTTAACCATCTTAGTGAACCTTAGGATTATCATAGAATCCAACCCAATAGGTTCACTCTGTTCAAAGACTCATCTGGAGTCTTTGGCTTTTCATCAGTCGCCTGTTGAGGGAAACACAGTCGACTGGGTGATTTCCAGTCGCCTGTAGATCCTTCTACAGTCGCCTGATATGCACAGCTCAAGTCAACATTTCAATTGACTCAAACTTGAGCTTTACGCAGAGTCGTCTGTCGATCAGTTTACAGTCGTCTGTATACGTACAGTCGCTTGGGATTTGGCCAACAGTCGCCTGTCTAGCGTAAGTGCAATCACTGCATCTCTCTGTCTTCTCTCCATATTTTACAGTAGTCGACTGATGTAGAATATACAGTCGCCTGAATATTTGACAGACGACTGTAGTATTAACATCAGTCGCCTGTGCGAAGAATTGGAGAAAGAGTGCAGCTCTCTGTTTCAATCCATCCCCTGAAGCAGTCGTCTGCTGAAGGATTAACCGGCGCCTGTCCTGTTTGTCAGTCGACTATATTGTCCTCGTCAGTCGACTGTCCTGGCTCAGATTATAGCCGTTGGATATTTTCTAGCCGTTGATCAGTCGACTGTCTTATGATCATCAGTCGATTGTTCCTGTCGTTTTCACCCAGTTTCTAGCAGTTGCAGATCTGTTCTTTTGGCTGTTTCTTTGGGTTTTTGGTCTTGATATAGGATTCCTATATATATGAGTGTGCTGCCTTTGCTTAAACTTCTTGATTGATTCTTGATTACTCTTGATTCTATTGAAAATCTCAAGAGATCTTTAAGCCACTCTCAAGCTCCCTCATTTCCCTCTATTGAGCATTCATCTTCCTTCATGCATTGAAGTCCAGCTCAAGGGAAATCATCCAAGTGCTCTCAAGCATATTCCAACACTTGGAGATCCTCTTCCATGCCTTGCATTCATTCATGAGTAAGCATCTCAAGGCATAGGTAAGAGTATTTACTTTACTTGGTGTAATTTGTTTTCCTATTTCTCTTTGTGGGATTAGGATACTCTCTTTGTGGGAGTTTCTCTCTTTGTGAGAGGTTGTCTCTTTGTGGGACTAGGGAATTCTCTTTGTGTGAATTAACTCTCTTTGTGGGAGTTCTAGTGTCCTAGTGTAGGGCTAACCCTAATTCTCTGAGTGGGAGTTAGTGATTCTCTGTGTGGGAGTCTTGATCCTTGTGTATGATTGGTTGGGTCCTTGTGTAGGGCATAAATTCTCTTTGTGGGGTATCTCCTTGTGAGATTTGTATTCACTTCTCTGTGTGGGAATATAGGGAATATTGGTGTGGCTGGATGTACCCAAGTTTGGGGAACCAGGGTAAAACCTTGTGTTTGCGTTTGGATTGATTGTGCCTTTTAATTCCTCTTGCATTTATTATTCCGCATTTGCAAGTTAAATTTTAATTGGATAATTTTATTGCCATTACACTATTCACTCCCCTCTAGTGTGTGTTGTTAGTATTGCAAGGGTTAGACGATCCCTACAATTGGTATCAGAGCGAGGTTAAAGCATACTGCAACTATGGCATTCAACGCCTCATCCGCGTCTCATGAAGAAGGTCACTCAACCGTTCGACCCCCGCTCCTCAACGGAACCAACTACCCAAGTTGGAAGATCAGAATGATGATCTACATAGAGGGTCAAGACCTATGGGACATCACAGAGGTGCCATTTGAGAAGCCCACTACTCCTGCGGCTTCAAGGACAAAGGCGGAGAAGGACTCAATCAAGTTCAATGCGAGAGCTATGAATGCATTACATTGCGCTCTCTCAGCTAATGAGTTCAACCGCATCTCCATGTGCAAAATGGCAAATGATATTTGGCACACCTTGGAGATTTGTCATGAAGGGACAACGAAGGTAAAGAAATCTAAACAAACTGTGTTTAGATCTAAATATGAAATGTTTAAGATGCAGGAAGGCGAACGCATTTCAGAGATGTTCACAAGGTTCACCGATATCGTGAACGCTTTGGAGGGACTCGGGAAGACGATTTCCCAAGAGGATTGTGTAGAGAAGATCCATGACTCTCTCACACCTTGTTAGGAGTCAAAGGCCAACGGAATTTTGGAGTCATATGACACGTCCAAATATACCGTTGAGGAGTGCATTGGAAATCTCATGGCGTATGAAGTGAAGCTTCAACACAAGAAGGAGATTCAACCAACAAAGCCCGAGAAGCTAGATAAGCAAAAGGGGGTTGCATTCCATGCCAAGGAGGAGCCAATCAAGTGGAGGAGAAAATTCCATCGAGAAGCTCCTAGTGAAGAAGATGAGCAAGAAGATGCAAGTGGAGAAGAAATTGAGGAGCTTGCCGAGCAATTCAAAGCATTCCTCAAATGCAAGCAAGGTAAGTCTTTGTCAAAGTTTGCCTCCATTTCTAACAAGGTTCCTACTTGTTACACTTGCAGTGGAAAATGTCACTTGTCCACCGAATGCCCTTCCAAACCCAACAAAGAAACTTACAAGGGTAAAATGAAGAAGTATTGGAAAGGAAGGTCCAAGTCCAAAAATCACAAGAAGGGACTTGTCAGGACATTTGATGATTCGAGTGAGGACACTTCGAGTAACGAAGAAGAGGATACAAAGGAGGATGCTCACGTATGCTTTGTATCCATGGATGGTCCTACACCAATCCCCTCCAGATTAAACGAAGAAGAGTTGGATGCTTGGCTTGACGAATACAATTCCTATGAGGATTCGTGCCTCATGGCTACGGAGGAGAAGTCATCATCAAGCTCTTGCAAGGATGATGATGGTGTTGTTGAGATCGAGGAAGAAAAGATCTCATACGAGGAGCTCAAGATCAATTTTGACTTGGTCTCCGAAAAGGATAGTAAGTGCATCAACTCTTACAATAGATTAAAAGCAAAATATAAGATTGCTAAGAGTAGATTGCAGTTATTGCAAGTGTAATTCATGATGAAAGACATGTGTATGACACTTGTGAGAGAGACACACTTCTCTCTCAAGTTAAGGAATTGAGCCTTTCTAATGAAAATCTCGTTGCCTAAAACCTTAGCTTAGATGCTCACGTTTAATAACTTACGTTGAAATGTGAAGAGGAATCCCGGAAGCTCATAAGCTTTGTGTATTCTAGGGATTCACTCCACGATTTGTTGGAAAAGCAACATCCGGCAAATCAT